>JACDJE010000626.1:48096-115474 GCA_016647715.1 Pavo muticus
CAATATTTTTTTTTTTTCTGAAGAGAATAATTATTAGTCTTTTAAGCTATTCATTATATTAAAAATGAAATTTTCAGTTGGAATTGTATTCTTATTTTTGAAGGAAATTTTCACTGGTGTAATAGGGGATCCACTGAATTTGTCTAGTAAAATTAAGAAGTTAAGACTATACAAAATTCAGCTGAATATATGATCAAGAGATCACATAACCAAAAAAGAAAATTCTCACGCCACTAGCAAACCGAACAAAAAAAGATTTAGGAATGTTATATGCAAATAGTGTGATTGATAGATAAATAAATAAATAAACAGATAAAAGTTTAAAACATTCTATGTGACTACTGAAAACAAATTAGTCCAAACAAGATAATGTACTTACTGTTGGTAGATCAGACGTCAGAGCATGCAACTTTTATTTAGCATGATAAGCGCTGAAGTGATAGATTACCGTGACAAATAATTCATGCAATCATTATTTTACCAATATATCACTATACACTGACATAATATTCTGTGGTTAAGTAGTAGTTTTTTTACAAAGCACATAGAAATATAGAGAGTTCACACAGATAGATAGATGGAGAGAGAGAGAGAGAGAGAGAGAGAGAGAGAGAGAGAGAGAGAGAGTGATTTGCCCAAAGAAAATTTTTGTCAGAACAAAAAATTTTCATTTTCTGAGCATTTTCATTCCAGACTGGAAACATTTATAACTAAGAAAAAATACATACAAAATCAAAATTTTAAAATACTTTTAGATTCTCTTAATAAACAAAAGATAACTTGTATGTTTATATTATTCTATATTATTTCTAAAAATAATTACAAAAAATATTGAACAGGTTTCTTGAAAGATAAACATATAAACAAAAGAATGCGGTAAGGAACATGTTAATCCTGAATATACAATTCTGTGATTCTTTGATTCTGTAAATTAGGAAAGTAATATTTTTGTAAATTCTTAATTCTCAGATTATTCATAAGGTATCTGTTCACTGGCAATGTTCAGTTGTTCATATCATATTTCACATATATAGTTGTATTAACATTTTTTCTTGCCTCGTTAATCCAGGGCTTGATTTTGTCATTGTCAGGTAAATTGACCAAATTTGACCTGTCTGTTGCTGGTGAAAAACTTTTGAGTTGTTTTCTTACCTTCATCTATTAGAATTTCTGAGTTTCTAACTGTGCTACATAGACAATGTTTCTCTACTTTCAATTGTCCAAATTTTAAAAATGAATATAGTATTCATTTTAAAATAAAATGCATGTTACTACAGCTTCAGAAATTCATACTCTCCCAATAAAGACTGCATGCATAATTTTTCATCTGACAGTTAAACATAAACATCTGTTTTATTTTTCTTATTTTTAATATACATAGGAAATAACTTTAAAGAAGAAAACAACTATTTATAAAGGAAAACAAAAAAGATGCAATATGTTGCAAATTTAGCAACTGTCTATTAAACTTGAAAACTTCCTCGTTTCAAAATACCATTCTCTGGGATCGTTAAGAGTGAAAGATGCATGATTCAGAAGTAAAATTTATCTTCTGTGAAAAACAGATACACAAAGACCAAAAACTTAGTAATTATAATCCAGGTCTGGTTTCTGTTTTCCTTAACTTTTCTTTACAGTTCTGTATCTGGTATTTCTTAACAGTTATATTAAACAAAGGGTTGATTTTTTTCCCCTGACCATTTTACTCAAAATTTATAGAACAGAGATAGGTTATAAATTTCCCTTTAGTTCTGAGATATGCCAGATCATTAATTTATTTATTTAATTGAGAAGCTTTGCTGCCAAAAGTGTAGCTTTTTATTAAGTGGCTCACAGTGAAATTTGATTATTTCTCTTTTTACATCTTCCAAGTGATTCTGTTCCTGCTCACTCATAGAACTTTTCTATAGGTCATTCATTTTTAATTGCAGTTGGTACTGAACCCTTTTTAAAAATGTACATGTTATAAGTATGTAAAGAATTATAACCTGCTGAAAGTACAGTGACTCATGGTGATAATCTCCTAAAAGTGCTTCATAATATGCAAAGTCATGACAAAGTTTGGGATGAGTTACACCTCCAGCTTTCCATTCTCATAGCCCAGTTAGAACAACGCTGGCCGTTTAAGCTGCCAAATATCTCAAGGTATACTGCACATTTAATACAATTTGACTGGGGCCTAAAGCCAACACTTGTAGCATTTAACTTTAGAAATCACTGAAAATGCTTCATATGAGAAAAGATTAGCACCATTTATTATAAAGAAAGGGTTTCTCACAAGTGAATTAATTCCATCAGCCAGGAGGAAAAAAAAAAAAAATCTACTGAAATTGCTAGATTCTTACAGTGAATACCAATACCAGTCTATTACTTTTTTTTTCTAACAGATTGTATTTCAGAGTACAGCTTTAAAAGGAAACATAGAATATTGTATTGGTAAAAGACTTCCAGTAAGATTTTTTTTTTTTTTTTTATTTAAGAGAGAAGTAAGTAACTGAAATTTAGATTTCAGAGTCAGTAAGTTAGTAATATTTTTATCTGAAAATCTCATTAGTAATAACCAAAAAATAGGAAAAAAAATATATATATTTTTTTAATTTCACAATACATACTTCATTTTAAAATTATATTGCTACAGCAACATAAAGATATTAAGGAAAATATAAGTACTTCTCCATTGTAGTTATAAATTAGTTTTTTCATCCTTTTACTCAAACCAAGAAAGTAAAGGATGGAAGCTCCCTTCTGTGTTTGAGTCTTTTTTTAACATAATGTGTTTGAATATGCTTTTTCCAGAGATTCAGAGAAGTTAAAATAATATGAAAAAAGTTCATACCGAAAAATGGAAAACGTGTATTTTCACTAACAGTGCTGAATGTCCAAAGGAAAAAAACAACAACAAAAAAACCAACAAAAATCATCAAAAGTACTATTACTATTAAGAAGTTTCCTCTTCTAAAACCATCTACTTTACATGAAATAAATACAATAACAAAAGTAACAGTCTAGACTATAATCTGTGTCTGTATCCTCCTAACTTCAAGGACAGCATGATAAATAGGATAAAGAGTTCATCAGTGTCCTTGCACAAGTAATTGAAGGATCTGCAGAAAATCACACAACAAGACTGTCCCTTGAGGAGAGGTGACATGATTCCTGACAAAAAAAATGAATTCAAATTTCAGTGAGATCCGGAAGGGATCAACAAAATTAAATATGACACTTCTGGTTATGGACAAAGTCATGTTTGTAGTGGAAACGGATTCCTTCACAAGACATTCTACCTTCCTACAAATGGACACCCATGAGAAGGAACAGGATGCTCCTCTGGATTGATCACGAAAGGCAGACAGAGTACTCTTTGTCTTCTTTGCCTATAGTAGTTCACAAAATAGAATGAGATTTGCTACTGCTGCTGGTTTACTCACACAGGACTCTGACAGAATTCATATTCCACCAGCTGCCCAATTGGGGAGGTTGCAGCAGCCAAGAGGACTAGGGGCCTAAAAAATACTGCTGATAGCAATAAAGAGTAATGTTCTTACTATCACTTCTATGTCTAACATCACTATTTTCCTTTTGTGGACTTGAAAAAAAATAATGCTACTCTGTTTAGTGGCTGTCACAGATAGCAAAGCTTAGAAGAACAATGACTCCTCTCCTTTCCCCATAAGAAAGGGTTCACTGAAGTGGCATCCAGAGGAGGAGATTTTCTTGCACCTGAAGTTCAGAGCTGGATCCCATGGGAAATGTCACAACAATGACATGAGCAGAAACAGCAGGAGTCCCAGAAGCCTGAGGTTCCTGAAATGGAATGAGAGAGAGGAGATGTGAAAGGCGTGGTGCCACCAGTGCCACAGTCTGAAGCTGCATGGAGATGAATCTCATCTAAAGCGGTTGTAGTCATGATGACATACCCTGTAAAACATGTTGTGTCTCTGCAAAACCAATAGCTAAGAGGATGACAAATCTTGTAGGATGTTTACTGTGCTTGCAGTTGAGACACAGTCAGTGTATTCTGGGGAACAGAAACGATAGCAGCACAGACTTGACAGAGTTCAGTAGCTCTCAGCATCAGAAAATGATCCCGGGACATTTACATTGTTTTTACTGAAGTCACCTACTTTTTCTCATTGAAATAAGTAAGTTAGTGCTCTTGTATTAGGTTTCATTATGGAAATCAAGTACTCCTTCAAATAAAATTCATAAAGATTCAAGATACGTGATTGCAAGATTCTTTCAGTCATAACATTATTTTTTTTCACCATTTTAGACACTGGCAAACATAGACAATTTTTAATCAGAAGTGCAAATATAAATTTTGTAACCATAACTGTCTGAAGCGTTGTTTCAAATTCCTATACCTGTTTATCTCTGTGCAATGCAAATGACATTACAGACATTAAGTTCAGTACTTGACCCAGTCTAGCCAAATTTGAATATCCTTACCTCTTAATCTTTTGCAATGCATGAACACAGGTTGACTTGAATTTTAATTTGTGATTTTGGAACTTGTTCATTCTGCTAAGAAACATGCAAATAAATGCCAGTTTCTTGCTAAAATATTTTATCAGCTGCAATAAATAATGTAATGCTTCAAGCTTTATTTGAAGATATTCTTTGAATGCATATACATCCACTTTCATTTTTTTCCTGATTTATACTGGCATAAATTCTATTACAAATATAAAGCTTTTTCTAGGGCTTGAAGTCCAACTACCATTTAAGTTAATGTCTCTCTTGACTTGATTAATACCTAATTAGGCAAAAAGAGAAATTGTATAGTTCAAATTCCCCATTGTATGTCTAAGTAAAGTGGCTCACTGTTTCCACAGAAGAACTGAGAGCATGCAACATCATGTGCATGGAAGAGAAATCAAGATCATGTACTGTTTCCACCCTATCACACATACAGAAACCCATCTCAGCATTAGAAAAACATGCAACTATAAAAGCCTGCATGCTCATATGTGGTTACACATATATATAAACTCTTTAAACATCACTTTAATTCCGAGTTTTCAATTACACACTTTATGAAGAAATGTAAAACTGTAACTCTAGTAATTTTTCAGCTCAAACTTGACTGAAAGGCCCCAATATCAAGATAAATAAACCCCAAACAAATAAATAAGAAAGACTTTGATACAGATACAGTGAGAAAATGAAAGGGTTTTTCAATGTTAGTAAAGTAATAAGAATCTGTCTTAATAAATAGTTCTGCTTTTTTTTTTTTAAATTTCAGTTCTTTGTAGTCTCTTCTTTCTTTGCCCGTGACATCCTTTCCCTTTCAGTTATGAAGGAATTTCTCATTTGTTATAGCCAATCAATTGAGAAAGCATTACTACGTTACTAGGTTCTTATGAACCTAAGGAACAAGTTCTTGAGAACAGGTAAACTTGTATAAGCACAGGTCATTAATTTAAATGAAAGCATTTGTTTAATGCTTTTGTGTTAATTCTCTCAGATCAGCAGGACAGTTGTGTGACTCTGTCTTCCAGCCAATAAAATAAGACAGAATATTTGAATCCAGAAAAGAAAAAGTGAGGTCCTTAAAATTATGTTCATTTTGTTCATTATGTTCAGATGTACTTATTCTATGTTCATAACACTGGCGTGAATAACAACTCATACCCTCTAAGTCCTGAAAAAGGGGGGAACTCTCATGCTGATTCAAGAATGTAGAATATAACCACATACTTCTTTACTGTTTCAGAGTTGCTGTTCTGTTAATTTTTTGTTTCAATTTTTTCATGTTTGGAAAACTCACTCCTTTTATACATCTGTCACGGTTTCGTGATTTTTGGTTTTCAGTATTCCACATCATAACATCATGTAGTCCACTGGGAGTTAAAGTGTTAATACTCCATCCGGGTACCTGTCCCTACACGTCACGAAGGGACGGGCTTAGGGTGGCCTCACTCTCTTCTTCCCGACCGGCGAAGAGGCAGGTGCTCCGATAACTCTCTCTCCCACTTTGTTTGATTTATCCGTCTTAATTAGATTGTATTATATTATAGTTAGTAAAATAAGTTTACCTCCCTAGACGGTCTGTTTGTTTTCTTTCCTTTCCCTTTCCCTTCCCGTTTTCGGGGGGGGGGGCTGGGAAGGGGGGTCCATGGGCCCACTGTCCCTGTTACGGGAATAGACTGGTCCAGATAACACCTGTGACAACATCATGCCTTTATGCTCCATCATAATTTCAAAATCTGCTGTGGTGTTAGGAAAATAGTTCAATACTTGATGAATTTGTCATTAGTTTTGCCAAACAGTTTCCCCTCATTTTGATATAAAGTAGGAGATTATCTTCAGCTTGTAGAAGTCAAGTGCAAATAAGAAATTTATTGTCTAAATCTCGGAGGTAGTACAGAAGTCAAAGATAAAATTATCATGAAAAACTCTAACTAAGCAATTGGGCTTTTATCTTAGACATTTGTCATTCAGTCTACTTTTTTCTTTCTAATTGAAATTAACCATTCTAGTTAATTTAAAACTACTTGGTTTTATTCCCATCTTCTCAGCTTTAGAAACTGTTCATTGGCTTTGCTTGTTTGTTTGTTTGTTTTTACTTGTAATTAAACAGTTATGATAAGAAATCAAATGAAACCTGTACAAAGATTAATCAAAGTATGATCTATTTAATAAACTCATTTCAAAGGTTACAGAAAAATAGCATTAAGATATTTTCTTTCCTTTCATAATTGTCTCAAAATGAAATTTCATTTGGCTTAATTCAATTTTAAAGAAAAAAAAGGTCATTAAAGGAACCCTGTTAATTTTCATTGATCTTGGACCACTTACCCAGACACTTATTAGAAGACAGACATTTTTAGAATAAGCAAGATTATTTGGTTTATTTTGTAGTATTTTTTTTCTTCAAAATTAGAATGAATTTCTCTTTAAACTATGCTCTACTAGGCGTAATGTTATCAGTTGGCTACAAACACATATGTATGTACACAATGTCAAATTTAAAGCTTGATAACACACCTCAAATTCTAATTTTAAATTATCATTGGCCACATAATACCAGCATGTAAAAGTAACTAGGTTTTTTTTTAAGGTTAAGTGCTTACTAGTGCGGGATCCAAAATTTGAGTTCTCAACAATGCCAAAGAAAATTTCTGATTGAATATGGCAAAAGATTGACTAATAAAGATTTCAGATCTGCTTCATGTAGTAAATGGCATGTATGAACACCAAATCTGAATGATTTCTACAAACATTTTGAGAAGAATTTTGAGAAATAAACTTAAGAAATTGTTACAAAGTGATCGATATTTTAGCATTTTTGACCTTAAGTCCAATTTCTCGCATTGTCTCAAGTCCTGCAATGGAGCAAATGGGTCATCCTTCTTAACTCCTTATCAAGTAGAAATACTTCAGGAGGTGAGTAGTTCGGCATTAAAGATTTCTGTGTCTGATCTACTGTATATTCAAGACATGGACTCAAGAGCATTATTGGAGGAGAATAATCACTTTTTGCATCCAGTTGCCATACTGCTGGTACTGTTGCACAACCTTAGTCCATCTCAAGCCCAGAACTTCACCTTTGTATTGTTGAGCACAGGATGTTCTTTTCAGCCCATTTTTTCATTCTCTAAAAGTCTGTCTGAGCAGACGTCCCTCTGTCAGTGTGGCATCATCCAGACTTGCTGAGGATGCATTCTGTCCAAACACTGAGGTCATTAATAAAGCCATTAATCACTATTGTCTCCCATACTAATATCTGGGGTCACCTCTTGTCACAAACTGCCAGTCGGACCTTTAAACCTGATATTCCATTCACTCTTCATTTATCCAACATGTCCAATTTGGCTATAAGAATATTGGAGGAGGCACTACTGAAGGTCTTTCTAAGGTCAAGAAATATAAGATTGTCTGCTCTCTCCATGTCCACCAATCTAGTCATTTCAATCAAAAAGTCAACTGAGTTGGGCAGACTATATTAGCTTTTGATAAATCCAGTTGCTTTTTCTCAATCACATTCTTGTCCATCATTTACCTGTCATAAACTTTACCAGACATTTTCCAAGAAAACATTTCTGTTTACTAAGTATGATCAAAACAAAATTTTCCTTTTTGCTTTAGAGAAATATTAAACATAGGATATACTATGATAGCATTATAATGCTACACATTCTATGTCATGTTTTGACCATTCTTCCTGTATACTGTTGCATGGTAGGAAACTTAGCCTCCAAGAAAAGTGTTCTGTTCATAACTCTATGAAAGCCAGACTTTCTGCCCTAGGGCTTTGGTCTTAATGGATTTATTTTGCATTAATATGTCCTGAATTATTTATAATATCTGCTAATAATAATTGTCAAAATAATTGCATCCCAAGTAGCTATGGGACGTAGTGAGTATACTATTAAATTTGAGATAATTATGCAAACGGATGCATGCAAATGTAACCTCAAGTGTACATTTACCTAATTAGTAGAAAGCTAACACCAGGAATTTGCCCTCATGGCAGTTCTGTTCCCAAAAATGGCATTGCTAGTTGCCACTTCAGAGTATTCTAGGGAAGTGTCAGAGCAACTACACCTGCTACAGCTGATTTTACAAGTATCAAGAAAAACAAGTGGAAATGTCAAAATGGATGCTTTTTTGTGAATGTAAGGGGAAGAAATAAAATGAAGAATACTCATGAAATTGTGAAAATACTTACTATAGATTTTCTGGTAGAATGATTCTTTATAAGTTTATTCTCTCTTATTTCCATTCATATTAAGAATTATTATTAATTCATTTATGAGAAGATTAATATTATCAATTGAAAAAGCAAGCTAGGTTTTTTTCTTTTTGTGCTGTAAAAGCAGACCTTTTAAGAATTTGCTGTCTATTGAATATAACTAACCCTGTTAATTTCTTCTATATTCTGTTTTATCATCTCATCTGTCAGTTGCATTCTCATCTATCCACCAGTTATTTCCACTCCTGTTACAAGATTTTCCCTTTCCAAACGGAAACCGAGGTCACAATATATGGCTTCCCTGATTTTTCTCCAAGAAATAGAAAGGCCTGAATTAATGTCTTCCTGATAGTCTTTACTTCTTTCACACACTATGATGTTTTCACCCAAAGTTATGAGAAAGCAGAGAAAAACTTTTTGGGATTTTCAAAAAGTTGCAGTAAGTCTGGGAGCAGGAAATAATGATATAAGGAGCAGATGCATTCTCTAGGAAAGGTTTGCTGCTGTTGTTTTCTCAATTTCTGTTGGAGGGTCAGGAAATAATAGTTTCGTTCTCTATTTACAAGGGATTTGTTCACAAAATAATAGAAGAATCTGGAATAAAAAAAAGTCAAAGCAGAGTCAAAAAGATGAAAGAGTAAACGACTAGTATCAGACTGCTAAAAGGAAAGTCTTTCCTCTAAACTCGAAACTACCAGATATTAAAAGCTGAGCTACCAGCTTTACTGAATACTTAAAATAATAAAGGACACATCCTTAAAATAATACAACACATTGCTAACTTCTCCAGGTTATATATCATTTCCTTTTGAAACTATTAGAAGAAAATCAAGGCAAAATAACATTTTTTTTTTTAGATTGGTCTCCAGAGTGTTAGAAGACTTCGTTTGTCTTAAGTAAAGCTGTTTTGCAAAGAAATTATTTGAAGAATTAAGGATAAAACAGAAAGAGTGAATTAATAACATACATCATTTAAAATAAATGTATTTTAAAAGAAAAGACTGAAAGGGATATGGTTGAAAAACAACTGGAATACAATAGTATTTCATTGTTGAGGATTTAAAAAAAAAAATTCAAAGACTAAAGACTGTATCAAATTACAGCAGTTTTCTATGCAGCAAATAATAAAAAAAAGATACAGAAAAGAAGATATAAGGTTATCCACTGCCCGTATTAGATTGTACAGGAGCTGCACTTCTTGAAGGAGAAACACTACTTTTGTATTCAGAATATAATCCTGAGTTGAGATGAAATTTATTACTCTTAAAAGAAAAATACTGTGAATTTCTTAAATTTAATTACTTACTTATACACAGAGAATGTTTTCACCACTTCATTATCACCTGAATGAAACAAACAAAAAAAACACCAACTTGCTCAAAGATCTTTTATTTTTCATCAGAGCTTAATCCAATATTAGAGGAAGAAATCACTAGATTGCTCTACTCAAGCCATGGCATAAAATACAAAAGGAGGAAAAATAAGAACAAACGGGCAAAAAACCTTAATGCATCATACACTTACATGATATTTTCAAGTTATCTGAATATGTCAATGTATATAATTAATAAGCATTCAAGGCAAAAAAGAAGACTAACACAACTTCACAGCCTAGAAGGAAAAAAATCAAAACTTGAATGAATGGGAAAAAGAAGTAGATACCTAGACTTCCCAGAGAAAATTCACATTTTAAAATTTTTTGTTGTTGTTGTTTTCTTTTCTTTTCTTTTCTTTTTTTTTAATAAAGACATCAGTTTATAGCCTAGTAACACAGGAAAACAGAATATCCAAGAAAAACAAACAAACAAACAAACATATGGAAATTATCTTAGTATTTGTAGAAAATATAAATAAAATGGCAATGTGTATCATAGGACACATATTTGCTTTGAAGAGTAAGACACCTACTAGCTTTGGGCATCCTAAAATTATGATACAAGAGAAGAAAAATGCTACTTTTTTGGAGTCTGACCTGCCATGAATCAACAAAAGTGAGGCTGCTCCCTGAAGGACATAAACTTTGGCAACCTTGCTGCAGGCAAGGCACTGCCCACCATGTCTTGAGGGCCAGCCACTTATGGTGGTGACAGTGACAGGTAGCAAGATCTAGACAAAGTGAGGAGCAAGTTGGATCTAGGTACGCTTGGAAAAGCCAGTAAGTGCATAGGGACCAGAGGTGCTGGAGAAGGTCCAAAGAAGGGCAACAAGGCTGGTGAAGGGCTAGGAGAATATGCCCTATGAGGAGCGACTGAAGGAACTGAGGCTGTTTAGTCTGGGGAAAAGGAGGCTGAGGGGACACATTATTGCTCTCTTCAAATACTTGAAAGGTACTTACAGCGAGAGCAGGGTTGGTCTCTTCTCACTGGTGACAGGTGACAGGATGAGGGGAAATGGCCTCAAGTTGCACCAGAGGAGGTTTAGGTTGGATATCAGGAAAAACTTTACAGAAAGGATTGTTAATCCCTGGAAGTGTTTAAAAACCATTTGGACGTGGTGCTCAGGGACATGATTTAGCAGAGGGTTGTTAGAGTTAGGGTAGTATGGTTAGGTTGCAGTTGGACCTGGTGATCTTTGAGGTCTTTTCCAACCTGAGCAATTCAATGATTCTGTGATTCTACAATTCTATGCCTGAATCCAGAGACAGTATAGAGCTCCTAGCCTAGGTGATTAGGGATGGGAAGTGTCCCATGTGGGGTTGCTCAGGGTAGTGATGCATGTCTGATAGTGACCTCACAGTCCTATCATTAAATTTCTACAATTACCACTGTTTCATGTGATGCTAAGGCCTGCTGCAATGGTAAATGAACAGTTTAAAACCTGTCATATCTTGGAAAAACATTATCCAGCTTCCTTAAACATAGTATTTCAGGTCATTCACTAACAGAAAAATTATTTATCCATTAACACATTGTGCATCAGGCAGCACTTGAACAGCTTGAACTTTAAATTCCCCTTTGGGAACGGGAAAGAGCAAGAGCTTTGCAGCAGGACAAGCACCAGGTAGTGGCAGTCCACCTCCACTCCATGGGGGAAAACACACCACAGTCCAGAATGAACTACTGGTTTTAAACTCCATAATGCTGAATTTCTCATGAGATGTTTATAAAGCCATTTTTTTCTCTTGTCTCAGAAAAAGAAATTGGCTCTTTGGAAAATTGGTTCAGCTATATAACCTCTGATGTACTGCCTCCTGTAGCTAAATGAATTAGCATAGTCCACAGAGCTCTCTTACATTGCTGCCAGTCCCTTCGAACTTACTATTTGTACCCTGCCAGGTTTTTCTCCCTAGTAAAAATGAAACTAGTTCAGAAACCCATTCAACCGCTCACTTTATTTCATTATATTTTAATTAATTCTTTGAAAACTCCTATGAGAAAAGGATCTGAACTTTTTCAGCACTGAGTTTAAAACTAAAATTAAGGCAATGAATCAGGCTGTAGGATGTTAGAAGATAATATTCTAAAGGAATTTGCAACACAGCACAACAGAACTGGAAGCTGTGCACATTTATTCTGAATATTGAAGTATAGAGCATTTTTTTTCTCTCAAAAAAACACAACTTGTTTCTGTTTAGGATGAGACCATTGTCCTATTTTGTACTCCAAATAGAAAATGTCTCTACTTTTTAATGTTATTATAGCAAACTTCAACAAAATCACTCTTTAGTATAAAATAACACGAATGATTACATTTAGGATTAAAACAATTATACATATATATAGTACATATATGTATACACAGTGAATGCATATAGTTAAGGAGAAAGGACATATTTTGCATTGTTATTTTTCAATGTAATATACACAAGTGTCACAGGATAGAGCCTAAATGTGATCAGATTATTTGTTCTAGTAAGAGACTGATTTCTAACCAGTCTGGTTTCCAACAGATAGATTATGGTAACTCCACCCATTATCACGGCTATCATGTTATCAATTCAGTGATCTGAAATTCATAGCTTATTATCTTAGGCACCTGTAGCCAAATACCTGATTTGTTCCAGTATTCAATGGAAAATATACTTTGGAGAATTTTCTCCTACTCTCCTGCTAAGTAAAGCAAAAGCATGGCAGAGAGATTGCAGCATAATCTGTAGATCCAATGACCCAGATATCAAAGACAACAAGAATAGTCATTTTCTGTGAAGTCTAGGTTGGGTCCTATGCTGAAATGCAAAATAACCAGACATAAATCCACTCTGATCAAAATGACAGTGACTGCACTACAATGGGCAGCTTTGAGACTATTGATACGGACAGCTTTGTAGAAATTTAGTGCTTGGACCACTTGACAGAAAAGGACATTTCAAACCAAAACCAAAATCTGGCTTGCCACATATTTCCATAATATTGTCCCACAAGTTTTTGGCTCTAATTGGGTGATGTTTTCCTTTGTGTTTTCCTTTGTTCTTTCACAGTTAGAGAACATTATATTTAAAGTAACAAGACTCATGTTTAAGTCTTAAGATTCGGTATTATTAGCTAATACTGTACTCATCTGAGCCTCTTCTATGTGCCCAAGAGGAAGAGGCAGAGGAGCTTAACTCTGAAAACCTGTCAGAACTAAGTAAATAATTGGATACAGGTCTGGGCAACTCAAGAGAGGGTCATTTGTCCTGTAGAACAAACCATAGGAGTGTGACAGGACTTAGAACATATGGATTAGTTAGAAAGAGAAATAAAGAAAGTGAGTTTAGGGAAAAAAAAAAAAATCACAGTTATAGAAGATAAGGTGAAGTAAAGTGAAGAAAATACTTTTTTTTTGATTGATGTCATGCTGTTTTATCTGTTTTCCTTCGTATTTATGTTATAACAGATAAGTATTTTGTTTTGAAGAGGATCTCCCAAGTCACCACAATTTTAACAGGTCAGATACTACAAATGGGAAATCTATAAAGGCAGCCAAACAGCTTTGGACCTGAAGATGTGATACAGTTTTCTAAAGAGTACTATTGTCACTAGGACACATAGTTGAAAAGGAGGGATGAATTGTAGAATATCATCCAGAGATACAAACACAGGGGCTGACACTAGGAAAGCAATTAACATGAGAAAAGGACCTGTAGCAGCTTAATAGCTCAACTTCAAGCTAACACTGTCTCAGTTCTTTGTGTACATTTTTCTATTTTTCTTGGTAAGAGGTTATACTGTTTTTTTCCTTGTTTGCTTGTTTTCAGGAGAATCAGATATTACTATCCTTATCATTTCATTTTTCCATATTTCTATATAGTAATTTTTCAGTATCTAGTATTGTTTGTTTTTATCTAATTTAATATTTAAAGATGAACACAATTAGAATATTTCAAGATTCAAATACTAGAAACAACAAATTGAAAACAAATTATTAATTTACAATTTATTTAGAGTAGTCATCTATTTAGAAAGATATGAATTAGAAGTAGCCACACTATACGTTATACCTCCTCTAGATATATAAGATATTTTTAAGGGGCTATCGATATCAGAGGTATATGGTTAAGCTTCAGTAATTGGGATATAGCTACTCACCAATTCTTACCTTCAAGGTTCTTGTTTTGTTTTGTTTTTATAATGAATAGCAATAAAGTAAAAGAAAACATTTGGCAAATCTTGTTATTTACACAGACATGGTAGAAATTCCTCAGAAATGGAAAAATGCTAACCTAATAGAAACTGAACCTCATTGTTACAACTGAAGGAATTAACACTGGATTAAACTTCTAATTTATATGGCAGTTTAGAGAAGAAGCAGAAAGAGCAGGTATGTCAGAGAACTGTAGAAATTTGCAGTGCATTTGTCAGACTCCATAAGCCAACTGGAGAGATGGCAGCCACTAACATCCCCTTGCAAGGGGCTAGATCAGGGTGGAGGGGCAGGAGATACTTAAGAACACAAACGCTAACACCAAGTTGGTGCTTGTCTTCCAAGAAGAAGGAAGTAAAGCTAGTAAAGCCTTCCTCATAACTTACCCATTTTCTGTTCATATTTCTGCCAAACAAATTGTCTTTTGGCAGTGCAGCGATTTGCCAGTCTGTGTCTGTCACATGGACGTCAATGACCATTGGAGGTGAACCGTGGCCTCCTTGTCAGTCATCCCAACAAAAATTAGACAAGTGTCACAGTTCTGACCCGGTTTGGCCTTTGTTCCATGACTAAATGAGGTGAGGAGATTCACAGACCCAAGCCCTGAGATAAGCCTAAAAACAAAACAGTGGCAATGAGCTAAAGGAGAAAATTAATTTACTAAATATGATAGTGAAATGTGAGGTAACACAGTATAATACAATATAATTGGAACTGAAGCTAATAAATAAAATGAGAGAGAGAGTGTCTGAAAAAATGGAAGGCCTTACTCTAATGCTGAAGGTGAGATGGCTAGGGAGCACACACCACAGAGAAGAGCAGGAAAGAAAAGGCACAGTCTCATGACTCTCAAACAGTTTAATCTTTTCCTCTATACCAAAAATGGAAATGAAACAGTGATGTCTTCTTGGATATGTAGTTCTTCTCTTCAGAGAAAGGTATACATAGAACTATTGACAGTCCATGGAACTGGAGCATTAATTCTTTAACTCCCAGTGCACTACATGACGTTATGATGTGGAATACCGATAACAGGATTAACAAAACCACGATAAAAAGATGAGAGAATGCCTTTCAAAACAATGCAGGCATGGTATAAATAGAAATTGGAAATCGCTTTTTATAGAGAGATGGCATTTAAAAGTGTAATCACTTGAAATGTCATATTTGATAGACAGGGCTTCACATTTTTACCTGTCAAGAGTTCTGTCAGCAAAGTAATTTCTAGAAATCTATTCAGATATATAAAATCAGTGCCAAAGATTTTTGGATCCTAGCAGCAGGAGAAACAGATGTGTCACGAAGTTTATCTTTTCTTATCATGTAAAATGTGAAATAAAGCAATAAAACTATTTGCTCATTGTAAAAAAATACCTATGGGAAATTATGAAAGCTTTCCTAGCGTTACAGCTGTATGGTCTCTGGAAGGGTAAAATATGCAGTAAGAATCATGCTGAGGAGGAGGCAGTGGCAGAAAGGTGCTGTTATGGACTGACCACCGCCCCCACTTCTCCATTCCTTTGCACATATCATGGTTGAGAGGCTGGGGATGGAGGAGGGAAGCTGAGCCTGCGAAAAAGCAAGGGGTGTGGGAAAGGTGTTTTAGCTTTTGTCTTTGTTTCCAACCATCCAAATTTACTGCAATTGGAAGTAAATTAAATTAATTTATACCACGTCCAGTTTTTTTTTTTTTTTTGCCTGTAATTAGTGATTGACCTCTCTAATTCAACCCATGAGGTTTTCCATCTTATTTTCTGCCCCTATCCCACTCAAGAGATGTGGGATAGGCATCTGGCAGCTAGCCAAGGTAAACCTACTGCACTCTGTAGTCAGCAAACAGATCTACTTCTAGATCTAGGCTAGAACTCTAGCCTTTGCTCCCTATACTGGCACTACGTCCAGCTACCATCTTTCTTCATGTCTTTTAACTCTTTTAAAGTCTCATAATGACACTACCCTCTTCTCTTTCAAATATTTATAAAAGTACCTTCAGTAATTTAGTTAAATAACTATGGCTAATAGTAAATAGGGAGAAAACAATATCTGTAATAAAAAAATAATTATTCAATTTTAGGATAGAATACATTTAATAGTTTAGTTACCTTCTATTCAGTGCATTCACTGTAGAAGAACCTAACTCCACATAAGCAATAAAAGAGAGACAGAGTATTTAAAGACATGACCCTTAGGAAGAAAAAGATTCACCTTGCTCAGAAGATGAATCACCAACTAGTTTAAATGGCTCCCTTAGAAGTCCAGTGATTTTTCATTTCTTTGTAGACTGCAAATATTCAGTATAAATTTTAGAGATCACATTTAATACCTATTTTTTCATCAGAAATTGGAAGAGAAAACAAAGCAGTCTCAGTTAAACCAATTACAATCTCGTAAAAATACTTTAGACAGGATTAAGATAGTTAATATCATCAGCATACAACAATCTGAAATCTTTAAACAGGAGGCTCAAAACTCTTTTTTCAGGTTCTCTCAATGTGTTGAAATAATGAATGTTTGATTGAATTATTATCCTTATATCTAAAAAGCAAAAGATCAAACTCTTACGTAAGCCTGGTATTTCTAGTACTTCTTTGAATGTTCATGTCATTTTCCAGTAATAGCTAGATTCTACGAAAGACCTCAAAAGAAAAAAACAAAACAAAATCAGTTTTTGATTCCTTATGTAGATACTAAAGAAGCAGGATGTTCAGCTATGTTTCAAAGTCTTAAAAGTCTTAAAACTACAGAAGTGAAGGGATCTGGCAGGTTTACTTTGAACAGGTGTTTAGTTTCTTTTGGGGTATCATCAGTGATACATCAAGTCACACCTGAAACCAAATCTCAACTATTAAACGCCAAAAGACATTCAAACCAACTTTTTATCAGTAAGTATCAATAGAAGAAGACAGTACTGGATATAGATTTCATACACAAAACAGCCTCCCTTTTCACTCTCTGTCCGCAATACTTTGTAGTCTGCATTTATATGGTTCATTCATTAATCACAGTGTGCTAAAAATTAACATCCATTCTAATAAATGTAGAATTGTGAGGATCTAGGGTTTTGTTTATGATAGAGTCTATCTTTTTAATATGAACAGGAAATTATTAATCCTTTATGAAATATAGCCTGTGAAATATATTTTATTAAATCATATATAATTATTTTAACATTTTCTACACAGTTCATTCAAGATTCTCCAACTATTTCCTACTCTGATCCATGTTTAGACAAATATTTTGCTAGAGAATGCTGTCTCAGAGAAGCAAAATCCCTCATCAACACACAAACAGCAGTTATCAATATAGATTAAAGGTGTCTAGCAAACAACAAAAAAATTCACATAATTGAGAAAACAACATCAGTCCATTAATCAGTCAGATTTCAGGAAGAGAAAGGAATAATATTAAGGATAAAAAATAATCTACTGTGAGTCTAAATCTCAAATTATTTGAAGCTCTATAGGAATATTATTGAAGGAAGTACTGCCAGAACCTTTGATCAAAAGAAAGATTAATCTCAGAAGAAACAGAAGGGGAGGAAGCTGTAAGAGCCTCACTCAGTAGCATCTGCATTTTCTTGGGTAGTCTCTTATTTAAATACTAACAAGACCATATGGCATCAAGATTTTACCAGAAAGGTTTCAGGCTAATTTTAATGCAGCACAGGAAACAAGCTGGCTAATTTTTCAGTCAAATTGCATTATAAATCTAAAAATAATGTCTAAAACCATATTGGAAGCCTACATGCAGTTCTTATATGTATATGTATAAGTCTTCATGGCTTTTTTACCTATTTATTCCACTTCTTGAATATGTTCCCCACGATAAAAACATTATCATCAGCAACAACAACAACAAAGTTGCAAGAATTCAGAGCTAGATAACTGCATTTGACATTACATAAAAGTGAAGGTGGATTTGGACTTCTATGCCTAAATTTTAAAAAGGATGGAAAAAATTTTATAAAATATTTGGAATTTCTTAATTTCATTACAAACAATTCACAAAATTAATTTGTTTAATCTTTCTGAAAGAGATACTAAATACAACTGGGTAAGCCTTTCTATCTTTTTAAAAAAAGAAGCATTATTGCTGGTGATTGCAACTACTTGCTTCCCTGGGACAACAAATCTTAAACACAAACTGAGTTAGGAGAGGACAAACTGACGGTTAACCATTGTATAGGGATGTGAGTAAGGACAGGACAAGATAAGGGTTAACTGTTGTGTGAGGGTGCAGGTGGGCAGGATGTGGGGCCAGATGAGAAAAGAACATCTCAAGACTCTGTTGTAGACTTGAAGAAACATCGCACAAGGAATGGGACAGGATCGGATTGCTTCTGTTGAAGACAGTGAGCCTTCATCCCATGACCATCAGAGGGAGACCCCCACTGCTCATGGCGTACGTGCAAGAGGGAGGGACCATGTGCTGATGGGTTCTCGGAAGTGTGATGAATACGTATGCGAATTCCAGGAAAATCTCTGATTGTGTATTGGTTCGGCCTGTGTCTGTGCCAAGCTTTTGCCCTGCGGTGTGCGTGTTAGGAGGAACTATCCCCCACGCACCCAATGATACGCGTCTCATTGAATAAACGTGCCTGCTTTATAAGCTAACTCTGGGCTATAGAGTTTGATTCCGCAAATCAAAACAAACAAACAAAAATATTGATTTTTTTTAAGATAAAACATAGAAATTATTTAAGAAGTTCTATGTTTTGCCATTTCAAATACTATGCAAAATTCTACTAAATGACACTTTGCAAATCTTTGACTTTCAAAGCTCAAGCGTGTTCTAAATTGAAGAGAAAGCTTAATATTCCACATGTTCGAATAGAAAACACTTTGAACCTGTAAACAGCAGATATTAAATTTCATTTATTTCGTAAAAGCTTTAACAGCATCTTCAAGTAAAAATACAGTAACCAGGTAATACAACTGTTGCAGAAAGAGAGGAGAGGAAGCTCAATATTCTGATATATCTGTCTTTGAATAGGATAAATTAGTCTATCAGCTTTAATGAAAGGATTACAACTCTGTGAACATATAGTATTTTCAGAGATTAGAGAACAAACTGTACAGAATCAAAACATATTTTAATGCCAATTGCAGGGTCAAGTTCTGCTGTTAAATTGAAGTACTTAATGAAACAAGAAGATATGTAAAAGCTATATTTGGCCTTTTTGTGACACTTCTTTCTTTCCAAAATATTTCCTTTGTAACAAAGCAAACTACAAAGAAGTACCTTCCACATTAAACGTTAAACTTGACTACTTTGCATTAATGAGTTACTAATGGTTATCTCACACCAGGGACACACTCTAAATTTAAGAAAAAATTCCTTGTTTTCCATGTATGTCACACTTGCATTCACAACCATACAACTTAAATTGTGAAGTTCACTCACACAGCACATGATTTTCTAATTCATAATTTTCTAATGATTCACATCATTTATAGTAGTTTGATAACATTGTGATGAGTTTAACTGATTTAATTGGAAGCAAAATCTTCCTAGGTCTTTGTGACCAACCTAATAGACCCTTTGCCTTTATGTACTATTCTTTCTTCCCCATTTAAAGGTATACATTATATCATCACTCTTAAATAAGTTCTATTTAATAAAAGAAATAAAGAAAAAACTTTTCATTTCTTCTGGATTACTACACTTGCTTACGACAATGAGCTTAAGCATCTGTCAACTTTCTTAGTTTTCAAGCTAGATCTGAACTTAAGTTGATAAGTTGTTTATGAACAACTAGCCTTAACGACTGTCTGAGAATGAAAGAATGGAGCTTTAATGACTGTAATGGTGAACGTGCACATTTACCTTCACTGACCCACCACCCATGGATCAAGACCCCAGGCTAAAGACAACACTGGATCCAGGAGTGCTGAAATGTTTCTACCTCGAAATCAATCTTTTTCTGTCTGTTATTCTCTCTTCTTCTCTTTCTTCTCATTCTTTTATTCACTTCTCTACAAGTAGTCATTGCTTTAACTTGCCAAAGTAGTTGCTTACTAATTGTTGTTTGTTGTTAGAAAATTGCTTGGTTTTGCCTCAAAACAAGTTGATTAGTTGTTAGAAAGTTCAAGAGATTGTTCTGTATTGTTCCTCCGAGTCATTCACTCCAGTGTCATCTGGAAAGCAGGGAGCGCCCTATTCAGTGGGATTCCAAAGAATCACTTTCCTTGTAACCCATCAAGTGAGATGAGACAGAGACAACAGCTTCTGTAGACCTAGCTGTGCACCAGAATGCAAATCTGGAAGTATGAGAACTTTCTTAGACACGCTAACATAACCAGGAGTGAGAAAGTATTGTTTGCAAGAAAAGGAGTGGAAGTCATTTACATACTGTCTTCTAAGTTCTTTTTTTTCTTGCCGTTTCAAATTGAAGAAACTCCAAAGGGATGCGCTGCCAAAAGGTCTTTCGAGGACAATTAAAAAATGAAGCACAGCAACTGACTACAAGCGATGAAACATGAGCTTTCCAATTCTGATGGTACTGGCTTCTCAGTTACCAAAAGGAGAACACAAATATAATTACAGTTTATACAGGAGAAAAAAATACAAATTAAAAAAAAGGTTTAAAACTCATGGATGATTATTAGTTCTTATCCTCTTCTTTGATGTATATGTATTTCAGTACAGGAAAAAAAATGTTAACTTGGATAACTAAGAAACATTAGATCTTTTGAAACAAAGGATGGAAAATTATAGCTCAGTGTTAATGGAATTACAAAATCAAGTTTTTTAGATCTTTTTTTAAAGAAATTATACTAGATCATGTAACAACTTGTAGGGTAGCATATAAGATTTATAAGATTTATCCAAATGACAGTAGCCTACAAGGAATCTCAGAAGACAGTGAAGATTATAAACTCCGTTATGGAACATATGTTGAATAGTCAAAGGGAAACATTAAATCGCATAAGGATAATTTGGTTTAGGATTTTGTTATTACAAACTTGACAAATGACAGTATGTGATAATAATTTTATTAAGATTTCCAAGCTTGCTGTTTGAAAACCTAAAGGTCTAGAAAGGCAGAAAAGATAACTAAGACTTATATAAAATTGAGAAGCTAGTTCATTTTTAATATCCTCATTCTGATGCTGAACAAGATGAACAATTGTATTGTGCTTACATGTCAGGGCTGCAGAGTTGACCTTTGTGAGCAGAGCTAGCTCTAGCTGCTCCAGCAGAAACCCACCGCTGGCCAGAGCTGAACCATGAGAAACACCGGTTGCAATTTTTGGAGAGCAGTTTTAAAAGAGAGAAAAAAAAAAAAAACAACAAAAAACTTGCTGCACAACAGCAGCTCGAGAGAGGAGTGAGAAATGTGAAATAGCCCTGCAACCACCAAGGTCAGTGCAGAAGGAGGGCAGGAGGTGTTCCAAGCGCAGAGCTCCCTGCAGTCCAGGACAGGCCCATGGTGGAGTACTCTGTCCCTGTGGTCTGGGGTAGCTGCTGCCTGTGGCTACTTGAGCAGTGTGGTCCTGAACGGTTGGCCCTGTGGTACAGGGCTGTGCTGGAGCAGTGCTTGGAGAGCTCTAATCTGCAGGAAGCCCATGCAGGATCAGTTTGGGGAGGACAGCATCACGTGGCACAGGCCCACGTGGAGCAGGAGCAGAGTGACCATGGAGGAGCAGCAGAGACAAAACGTTATGGGCTGACCGCAGCGCCCATTCCCATTCTCTGCAACTTGTGGGGAGGAAGTAGGAGAGAGGGGATGGGGATGGGGAAGATGTTCTTAGTTTTTTGTTTGTTTGTTTGTTTTGTTTTTGTTATCTCTGCTCTAGTATATGATCTGTAGGTGAAAAAATTACTTTAATTTCCCTATGCTTAATCTTTTTTACACATGATAGTAATTGTTGAGTGATTTTCGTGTCCTTATCTCAACTTACGAGCTTTTTTTTTAATCATATTTTCTCCCTCTGTTCTTTTAAGAATGGGGAGTGAGAGAGTGGCGTGGTGCAGCTTGGTGTCTAACGGTATGAAACAACCACAGCAACATAACGGAAGTTTTATTCTGCTCATATCCCTCAAGTTGATTCTCAGGTTTTCAGGATTTTCAAGTGACCTGAACACTAAATTCATTTTCACTGAATTAGTGAGATTTATACATTGTAAGAAGACCTCCAATAGATTTTAGCCTAAAATTAACATTTGCAAACCTGCACATCTTGAGATGGAGAGTTTAGCATTAACTTAGTTTAATATTTATTGGGCTTTTGGTCTTAGTGACCACTGTGTTGCAGGCATCTTGACATCAGGACATTTAGAACAACCTCGTGAGGGAAGGACATCTTAATACAGTGAAAATGTACATCTACCTCTGTAAATGGCCATAATAGCATATTCATTAAATTAATCTTAACAAATTCATGATTTTTAAATTAAACATATTTATATGCTTAATATTTTCCAACTAAATAGACAAAAATTAGAAGTTGCAGGGATAAGAGGACAGGAAAAACACATGCTTTTTCTTTGAGAAGTCAACCTCAGTGACTTATCTTTAATAAATTAAAGATTTTGAGGTATTTAAAAACGCAAAATTCAATGTAGCTAATCTGTTCTAAAAATATTCCTTCAAACATTTCCTTCAGTAAAATAAATTGCTTACCATTTCATTTAAAAATAGAACATGGAATTAAGTGTAATCTTCTAATTATGTCATATCCATAAAATCCAGGGCAGAAAAACAGAAAAAACAGCAGATACTAAAATGTAACACTACAACATTACTCCTACAGAGGTGCATAAAAATTATTGCCCATTATGTACAAATTTTCCTCTAATCATCAAGGACAATTTGTTTTCTTAGAAAAGATTAAAATTCTGCTAAGACTCTCCTCTGTATAATTCCAGGAGTGCTATCTTTAATATATTTATAACAAGTTCATTGTAAATTACTGTGATTTAGTTAAATTAATTAGAATAATGACACATTACCTGTGAGATCCATCATCCTCATTGCTTTCAACCATTATTCTCTTCAGAATATCTTCCAAAAAACCTGAAGTATAATTGGAAAAAATGGTACCATAAGACAGAAATAACAGTTCATTCTGAGCAGTGTCCTTCAAATATCTAGGACATGGCATTAAAGTAAATAGCCAATTCTACATTTACTGTTTTACAGCCATTCTGTATAAATACAGTTTTATATAGCTGTATTATGCAATTAGTTACTACTTCTCCTGGCCTCAAAACTCTTAATGGAGGTGGAGGTGATGGACACCATCATACACTTTACACAACCTTAATGGTTGAAGAATTATGATAAAATCTTCCATGGAAAGAGTAAAAGAAAATCCATCAAATCCCAATTATCTTTACTTACAGTCTCCTGTTTGTTCCTCACATAGTTAGGCACATTGAAGAAAAGAGTCTTTGGCCATATAAATTTATGATCTGCTTATAAAAATATTCTTTTCTGCATTTAAGAAACAGGTGGTTGTTAACTGATCTGTGCCCAGATAAGTGTGCTGGCTGCTATTTTTACAGATGAAGTTCTCAAAGAACTCAACTTTCTCAACTTTCACATTTTGCTGTCATGTTCAATGTATACCTGTGAATAATTTTTGACACTGACACCAGGAATACTATAAAAGAAGAAATATATTAAAGTGCAATTTTTCAGAGTTTCATCTATTCTACCACTGACTGTATTTATTTTATGAATTTAAACATTTAGATACCATTAGTGCTTCAGATGTTACTATGAAGAAGACTCCTGTTGTGCATTGCTGAAAATAGATCCCTAGTAGTTCTTTTTATAGAAAGGATTCTTTATGTTATGTATCCCACCACCTTTTTTCCCCCCAAGTTTGCCAGTATTCACAGTTTTGAAGTAACTAAGACAAAGATAATTCCAACTACTATAGGTCAGTATAAAAGCAGATATTCTTATGCTCTCTACTTGTCATGAAATATATTTTCATTTATTTTAAATGTCATACATTCAAATCATTTACAGGAAGGACTGATCTGTATATGCTCTACTTCCTTGGCGAACACATCAAGATATGACATGCCATAAATCATTACATCACTCTTCAGGAAGGTATTGTAGTATAACTTAACACAATACGACATGACTATTTACAACCAGATGCAATGCTTCATGATATCACAAGTCAAACTGAAGCATTAAAAAAGACAGTTTTCCTTCATCTATGATCAGAGAACTAATTCTTAGGAATGAATTAATCCCCAGTCTGTCACAAAGGTCATAAAAGTAGCAGGTTTTGGAATTACATTTGCATGTGCAAATCTACAACCATGTTGTGGCTCTTATTACTTCATGCATGTATTTCATAATGTATTTCTTTCCTCTTCAATTGCTTTGAATGATGAACTCAAAATTCTCATATAAATATATATTACAATTTATTTCTCACACAAATATACATATCAAATGAAACTATTTACTTGAAAGAAATTGTAAAGTTTAAAATAAGCACATCAGTAGCATGAATTTTGATATTCATATTTTTGGGTTCATAGCCTCAGTACTATCTCAGCTGACCAGTAAGCCACTCAAGACCATAGCCTGAAGAGGTCTTGCCAACAAATTTGTTCTGTTTAACAACAAAGTAAAAGGAAGATCTGTACATGCTCTGCTTTCTAATACTGATTTCAACAAGGAAAAAGAAGGAAAAGTAAAGACTGATTTGCTCAGTTTATTCTAGAGAGAGCTGCTCAGCTCAGGGGATGAAAAGGGAATAAAAGGGCTTGTTTCAGATGGTCATGAAAATACTGGAAGCCTTCTCAGAAAAAAATTCTGTGCAGAGATAAACAAGTTGTAATTTACACACAGTACAGCTAGCTTATAACTATACAGATTACAGCCTGAAACAGTCCTGTTCTGAGTTTTACAAGAGTGTAAATGCACATAAAAGCAAGTAAGCACAGAAGTGTTTGCCTTGCACAAGAGCAAATTATTGCTTGTCAGATTACATATCTGTCGTTGCTCCACAGTGTTCCCCTTAGTGATTTCTCCAGAAATTCAGCCATTTCCAGGACCTTGCGCTATACAGAACTGTTTCTGACATCAGTGATATATCGTGTAAGGAGCAGCTTAGGAGGAAATAGGACATAATGGTGTTGGGAGAAGTAAGCTAAGATAACAGAGTGGCAAATAAATAGATAATAAATGTAGGGTTACTGAGGTGATTAAAATTATAAGGAGATCAAAATGGAAATCAAACACCTACATCTCTCTCCAGAGGAAAAAAAAAAACACAAAAAAACCCCACAAACACAATTAAAAAACAACCACCATGCTGTTACCAGAATAGCTCATCTCAGTCTTGCCTGGACTCTTTTAAAATGATGCCCTCAATTGCTGCTCTTTGCTGCCAGGGCCTGTAGAAAGAAGGCTGTCACCCCCAGGGTCAGCTGTTGTCACTGTTCTCTTCTCCTACCTCTCCTCCCTGTCCAGTCATGCAGTAAACCCACAGGCACCAGTGGCTATAAACAGAGCAGTACTTCTGCACTACCTCTGATCTTTTCAGTTTGCAGAGAGAATGAATGACTCATTGTCTACTCACAGTTCACTTGTACACCTCAGAGCCTTGGAATTATATCTGTCTTGATCAGAGCTGAAGCTACACTTATCTCAAACTTCTGACTTTCCAAAACTACAGAGGGTATCTCCCTGGACTTTGCTCTCACCTTCCCAGAAGTCACTGAACATAAAACTGAGCTTTGTCTACTCTGTTGAGATACATTGAGCCAGCTATGAGTGACTGGACTATACATACCAGTGGTCTGATGATGATAAACGCTTGAGATTACCAACTTGCAAATTTTGAAAATATGTGGAAAGAATATTCACACCAAAATATATCATGAAAAAGTCATGAACAAGTGGCACTGAGTGTTATCCAAGTTTTTTTAAAAGATTACGAAGGGCACACAATTAAACAAATCTGACCAGTCACCATCAACAACTGGAAATAAACTTATTTACAACACTGCTTTTCCTCTCTGTATTTTGTATGTTGCCATACATGCCATGCAGTTCTGCTTAGTAGTCCTGAAAAATGAGTGAACATAAAATATTTAAACACAAAGCTGTTACCTATTCTCTTTTAATATTAATTTAAAAAATTAATAAATTAATATAGTGTTTTTTTATTCCACTATGATTGGGAAGTATATACAAGAATGAGACTATGGGAGTTGAGAGCTTGGTTATAATAGGTTTTCTGATCTTTGTGTTCTTGTCAGCCTGCTTGCAAGAAAGAGAGCAATACTGAAAACAGGGCATTAGAAAACAACCAGTGAAGATTTCAGTCAGTAGCTCAGTATAAGACAGAATAGGAAGAAAATAAACATTTATTTGGTAAGGTATGAAGGACAATGTTTGGACAAAAACCCAAAGTTACTAATATCACTCCTGACATGATGATCTCGTATGACTGGAACATGGGCTGCAAAATACTAGGGTTTGATATTTTCTTTGGCTATAATATTCAACTCATCTTTTCCAAAGATAAATTTAAAAAGTATATGTAAGCTTGTAACTTCTTTCTAAAAATACCATCCAAAATTGTCCCAAGATAGCTGACTTTACAAGTCAACTGTAAGACATTAGAATATCTTTATGAGAGAATATAAAATAGTGTAAAATTGACCAGTAGTTTTAACCCTTAACTTTGTTTCTCTGTACTGCATCTTAAAGCAAGAGAATTTGTTCTTCTCATAGTTGAAAGCATAAAATAGTGGTGGCTTCTTAAAGCTAGAAGACCATATTAAAATAGGGATTCCTTGCATCTTCTTTTGGTTTTAATCAGTTATTATATTAAAATTCAATTATCAAAATACAACTGAAAATTGAAAGAATTGGCACAATACATACATTGGACAAAGAGTTTTCTTAGGCAGTGGTGACAATAGCTTGGGGTTTAGATGAACCAGTGCCATAAGATTGGCTTACCAAGTGAACCAAAACAGCGGTTCACTGCTGCTGAATTCTTGCTTTATCTCCCTCAATATCTCACTTCCAGAGTCTGATTTATCCAATTTAGTTTAGATAACTAAACCATCACTTTCAAACATTTAAGTGACTTAAATCCAAAGTACCATATTAGCTGTGGTATAAAAACTTTTAAATTGCAAGTGCAGACATGCAGTTTCTGTAGACAGAAGATCAAAATCTTGGAAATGTTTATCTTTTGATTTTAAAAGTTACCTTACTGCATACATGCCTTTTCACAGCACTAGTTGGGAAACAAACTTACACGATCCTTTCTCTAGAAGCCTGACCCAGAAGGCAAGGTAAGGGAGGGAGACAACTTTATAACTACTATAAGACAAATTAAATTTGAGAATAAATGTTTAGAAGCCATATGTATATAGTGAAACTGAGAGTTCTTGTTCTTTGTTTCCTCATTATTCTTGCCAGTAAACAGTACTTTGGTTCTATATTCCTGGAGATTTTATGTTAATGAAATCAGGAACCTTATATAAAATGTGATTAGAGAAATCTTTCAATTTGCCATCAAGAATAGTTAAAATATGACTCTATATAAGGGTACAACTGAAAATTATACAACAAATTACAAAATATAGATATAAAAAGCAAATACTTAAGAATGAATTCACACCTTTTGCTGTCATTGGAAACTTTCTGCACATCATAACTGCAGAAAATAATCATTAGGCTCACATGCAAAAATATTTGCATTTGAAATTGCATGCATGTGGTATACAGTGGAACAAGCACCTATGTAAGAAGCAGAGATTCAGCATCAAATGACACTTTCAACATGAATGGAAAAAGTAAATTTTGTGATCTAAATGCAGATCAAATCAAAATCCACATCAGAATTTTTTAGTGCTTACTACCACACTGTGACTATAATCATCAGAGTTCTAATAAACTAACCAAGCCAGGCATTTCTGAGTGAATCCAATGTGAATTGGATTATATATGAAATTCTGAATGACCATAACAAGAAAAAAAGATCAGTTTGAGCACTACTTACAGGCAATATATTACACAGTAGTACATTGTTTGTAAAAAGCAAACAAATAAACAAACCTCCAGCAGAGTCTGTATATATCATTATTTCTCTATATAGACTCAAATAATAATTTCATTTGGAAGGGATTAATGGAAGTCATATCATCCATTTTCTTGCTTAAAGTATTATCAACTTACAATTAGTTTATTTTGCTCAGGACTATGTTAATTTACATTTTGAATACCTCTGAGCATAGATATTTCCCTGCATCTCCAAACAGTCTGTTCCAGTGCTTAATGACCCCCGTTATAGTTTTTGTTAACTTTGTGTTTTCCTTACAGCCATATGTGACCATTGCATTATATCCTTTCACCATTCACCTCTGAGAACAGTCAGATTCCATCTCCTTTATCTGTTTATTAGATGGTGAAAGGCAGCAAACTAGGTCCCACCAAGCCTTCTGGCTGAAAAAGCCCAGATCTAGACTAAGTAACCTAGAGCAATCAAATGTAGACCCTTAGCATTCAGATAACAGATGTCCAATCTGGAAAGCTTTCTAGAACATCTGCTCCGTTCACCTATTCCATCCACAAATAATAATAAAACAGGAGTACAGTTTGCTCTACCTCTAATGTTCAGGTATAGTTAATTTATATTCAGAAGCATATGAAAGGTTATCAGTCAACCTATTTTTCTTCTTTTTTTCTAGTTCCTGAAAACAGCAGATTGCCCGAAGCATAAGGTTAATAAATACAAATTCACTGAAAAATCCTTCCTTGTGGAAATTAAAATTTTACACGTTACTATTCTGTTTTGAATTGCTATAGGCTTCGTTAATGAACCTTTGTGAAATTTTTATTTTGAAATAAAGTTGCTCCGTACAGATTTTCAGAACTAGGAATTAGTTTTCTGAGTTTGTAACTGGTGCAGGGAAAAATCCACCCATATCAAGCTAATAGAACAGTTATATTCTTTAGTAAGACAACTTGCTAAAAATACTAACCCTACACAGTAAAGATGTTAGATGTTTTTACACAGCTATTAAAGAAAATGAAAAATCTGTCCCTAAATTATCTAAAATACTAGAATATAGACTATTATGTTCCCAAAAATATCTCTAATGGTGACGGATTTGAGTAAGGTCAAATATATTAATGTCATAACTAAATAAAATGGAAACCTTTAATTTATTATACTTTTATAGAGTAGTCCATCATAATTTAATGGGAGCAATTCCATGCATATTTTTCATGTACTGTTAAAAATGTACTTGTTTTGATGAATGATTCTCAGGGAATCCATAAATGTTATTGATTTTGTAGGAGGCGTGATGCAAAAGTGATTATTTGGGTTATTCAAAGCTGCTAAATTTACAAAAGAACTTCTGAGATTAATTTGTTTAAAAACGCTAGAATAAGTCAAGTGCAAAACCACAACAAATTAGATATATCTTTAGATGAAAGCCTAAAACAGCAAAAAATTTTCCATCCATAATCTCCAAAACTTTTTTTCCAACAATGTGAAAATCCCTTGTGAAGAGATTTTGCATGGAAAAAAGATTGAGGAATTCCCTCTTCTAATGTAGGAGAGGTGCTTGCGTAACTTTACAAAATTGTGTTGAAGCATGGTCACTGAAAAAAAAGAAATTCTTCAGCTACCACAAGTTATGCAATCCTTCAGATTTATTGTGTCTTGGATGTTCACGATTATGGAATTTGGGCTTAGAAAAAACAGTTGTCTAACTAGAAGACTAACATTGATTAAGAAACAGATATTGTCAGAAATGATTTTGTCCTCAGAGAAATCTAATCATAGAATCAGAATCACAGGACGTATGCTCTGTTTTCACTCTTTTCAAATCAGGTTTTAGGGAAAAAAAAAAAAAAAAAAGCCCAAGAAGGAGTTTTAACACAAAAAAACATATATATTCACTTGCAAAGCAAAACTAAGGTTAGAAAATAGGAAGATGTCAGCAGAACTGCAACATGTTAATAATCTTCCCCTGTTTACTATGCCATATTGTCCCAGGACATAACTAAAAAGTCAAATACTCAGCTGAAATCCATGAGTGAATTGAAGCTGCTGAAATCAGTCACAGCTGCAAAAATTCCCTCTTAAAAGTGAATGTGAGAAGCAATAATATATCAAAATACTGTGTTTTGCAACTATTTTCAAAGCCATTTAAGAAAGTCACAAAGTCATTTACAACAATAAGATTTGTTTGTCAACTAGAGCTCCAAGTAATTTCAGAGACTCATTATCAAATTTAGCAAGATTGCAACAATGTGGGGGTATTTAATAAGTGTCAGTTAGACACCTACCCAAATGGGAGATTACATTTATGAGTGTTCTTGTTTTGAAAAAGAGCTCTGTATGTATGTATTTACTCTTTTAATATTTTGCTCATTATTTCCCCTGTTCATTTTCCTAAGTAACAACTTATACATAGGTCATTTTAAATAGTTATTTGTTTATGTCCTTATTATATTAAACAAATGGTAAATATTTATCATTCTTATTCTTCACCGAATAATGCTTTAGGTACACAAGAATTATTGTATTCTAGTCTTGGGACTTAAACATTATCTCCCTGCTGTCACTGACTATATTTAACCAGCTCAGATTGTTTCAGAAAAATAATTGCAATTCCTAGCTATTAACTTAGGCTTCCAATTCCATTAACATAAAATCACATTGATAGTCCCAAAGTCAAACCTCTTTGCAGTGTCCTTACAATAGAGCTTGTACTTTACCCTCACAGAGAGCTATATTGTACTATTTAAGAGGATTACAAAACCAGTTTACACAAGCTCCCTCATGTATATGGTTCTCGTTTCCTCTGCTTCACACAGATTTTTGGTGGTTTCTATTTTTTATTATTCAACAGAATCTCTCTCCAACAATTTCTATACAATGTTGAGAATTTGTTTCTCAATTTTGTTTTGTTTCAGTTTACATTAGATTCTATCTTGGCAGCATCAGCTCTGTAAGGCAAAAGTTTTCAAAAGTTTTGTTATTTATGGACAAAATTCAGTTTAGATAACAGCCTAAAGCAAAGGAAGATGTAGCAGAGAAAAATGCAAAAGCAGCAAAAGTAGACACAACAAACAGAAATGTACAGGAACACACACAAGAAAAAAAAGCAGCAAAATTAAACCCTTAATTATGAACAGAAGATAGTTTTACATAATTATGATTGTAAGCAAGTAGTGACTACTGTCTATATGTGTGTCGAATGTTACTCAATTTATGGCCAAAATGATATTTATGAAACTAATTTCTACATACCATTACATACCAGTATTCTTCCTTAGTGTTGAGTCTCAAGAACTTTCCATTTAGATCTAATACCTCACATAATTTTCATTTGTTTCTTATCTGCATCGCTTTTTTAACAAGCATCCCCAAAATTACATTTCTATTCTTTAAATTAAGAGCATGAAAATGGTTTGGCATTTCTTTTCCAACTCTCATGTCTTTTTTGTATCGACACTTTTACATATTTTTTGTCTGTTTTATTGGCTTAGGTTTTACTTTATGTCCTCTGTTGTTCACAAAAGTATTAGAAAAAAAAAAGCTTTGTTATTCAAGCATACCCTTGATTTTATTGTCTCTTAAGGCAATTTTTTTTTTTTTTTCTAGTGGAATGGGAATGGTACAGCTGAAATTCAATTAAATGTGTTCCTGAAAAAATATTTTTCTGTTTGTGTAGGAGAGAAGGTCATCTTCCTGTATCTTGCACAATGAAATTAAAGACATACTTGCAGAATAAAGAAATGTGGTTGTAAATTCATCCTTTTTGAACAGAAGTAATTACAATTATTAACTACCCTGAAATTTACAAAAATTACCTTATATTAGATTTGTATGATTTATAGTACATTTTTCATATGCTTTTAATAACCATTTATAAAATGTTACTTGAATACAAACAAACAAAAATATGAGTACATTTAATATTAAAAATATGGAAAATGTAAATTCTGACAGCATATTAAACTGATTAGGACCTAATTTTAAAAAGTGAAATTACTAAATGATCACTTTATATACACACGCACAACCTTTAAATTACTAGAGAAATGGGTTAGAGTGGTCTTAATTAAGTCACCTAAATGTTTAACTATCTCACTAAGAAAAGTCCTTTTCCCACTGTAGCCATTAAAGAAATCCCTGGAGACTGTACTGTTTCTATATAGCCATTCTTAAATATAAAGACTTGCTGATTACAGATTGAGGGGAAAACAAAATTTGCTGTTCAAATTTCAGCTGGCATTCAGCTTGCTACCAACCAACTAACCACAGCAAAACAATTTGAGGTTGGCCTTTTTAAATTCAAGGTTAATTCTGATACAAATATCTGAAAGTAAAGTATGTATCAAGTGGAATATTTTATTTATCCCAGAAGAAATTTGTGTATTTTCATTCACTAAGATTTTTTTTTTCCTTTTTCACCGTTGATCTAGAGACAAGCTTTCAATAATTAGCAAGACCAATCCTAAGTAATTATGTGCATTGATGAAAAGACTTAACCATAGCACAGAACCTTGACCAATACTGGATGCATGTGTTTCTGCTGCAGGAAAGAAAATTTATAAAATAATGATCAAAACTAAAGTTTTACTGGCCATTTCTTCAAGCCTGCAATGCAAGGCACTGTATTTTGGTGCAGGAAAGCACGTGCTGCTCCCAGCACAATGGTCGTTACAGTTTTTAAGGTTGCTATAAAGTGCTTATCATAAAATGAAATGATTTTGTTTCTAAGTTATAGATAAGAAGCTGAAAAATACTCTATTAGTAGTACTAAAATTTCTTTTCACAGCTTGTAGCTAAGAAAATTGAAAAGCCATAATTTCATTTACTTCATAAATAGGCAATTCCAAATCCTAAAAGATTAAAGTTAGATTAATGAGAAAAGAATTTTTTTTATCTCCATAATATGTAATAAAGAAAAACAATATAAAATATTTTATTTTTTTATCATTGTAATACATAGTAAACAAACACTTGACAGTGTCTGTTGCAAAAAATTTCATTCTCATGTGTATACCTATCTATGATTCTTCAAGATTTCACTAAAAAAACAAAAATTTACAATGCTCTTAATTTTCATCATCTTCTAAGAAACAGATATTAGAAACTAGACTCCTTGTGTACTACAAAAGCAGTTTAAATACAAAAGATAGAAAACATTTTTTAACAATTTCAAAACTGGACAAACTAATGGCAACCTTACACGAAATACATGTATGAATATATTTATATAATTATTTTAAAAGGTTCTAAGCCTAGACTAGAAATTTATATCAGACAACAAATACATCCATATGCATAATTGTTTCAGGAGATAACTTATTTGCCTTTTAAACCTTTGACTCTTCAGGAATTCAAAGCTGAATGTTTTACATAGGATGTTTAAAACTCCAAGGCTAAATTTGCCTGACATAACCAGTTATTAGAAAGAAGAACTATTCTAATCTGTAAGATAATTCCATCCTTTTCCTTAAGAGAGAGAAATATTTGGAATAGATTTTAAAGAGTTACTACTATTTTCTACAGATTTTACTAGGGTTTTTTTTAATCCTTCAAATTCTGCTTTCCTGAAAGCAGAATTTTGTTTATCATTTTCCATTTTTCTTTGAAGTTTCAGATGTTGGCCTCTGCAAGAGAGTGTAGGCCAAACAAGATTAATCTTGTCTGATTTAACACACGACCTATTTTTTATTTCATATGGTTGCTGATAGATAATGAACTCATTTAAAGACAGAAGAAACAGAATCACAGACTCACAGAATTGTTTGAGTTGGAAGGGACATCTAAAGGTCATCTAGTCCAACTCCACTGCAGTGAACAGGGACACCTACAGCCAGATAAAGTTGCTCAGAACCCTGTCCAGCCACACCTTAAGTGTGTCCAGGGACAGGGCATCCACCACCTCTCTGGACAGCCTGTTCCAATGCTTCACTACCCTTACTGTAAAAAACTTCTTCTTTATGTCCAATCTAAATCTCCACTGTTTTAGTTTGAAACCATTTCCCTTTATCTTATCACAACAGATCCTGCTAAAGAGTCTGTCCCCTTCTTTCTTATAGCTCCCCTTTAGACACTGAAAGGCCTCTATCCAGTCACCCTGGAGGCTTCTCTCTTCTCCAGGCTGAATAGCCCTAGCTCCCTCAGCCTGGCCTCATAGAGGAGATGTTCCATCCCTTGGATCATCTTTGCAGCCCTCTGGACGTGTTCCAACAAGTCCATGTTTCTCCTGTACTGAGGACTTCATATATGGATACAGAACTCTAGGTGAGGTCTCACCAATACAGAGTAGAAGGGTAGGATCCCTTTCCTCAACCTGTTGGCCATGCTTCTTTCGATGCAACCAAGGATACAGTTGGCTTTCTGGGCTGAGAGGGCGCATTGCTGGCTCATGTCTAGCTTGCCACCAGTACTGCCAAGTCCTTTTCATCAGGGCTGTGCTCCATCATTACATCCCCCATATTGTATTGTTAGCAGAGGTTGCCACAACCCAGGTGCAAGACCTTTTACTTGGCTTTGTTAAAACTCATGAGGTTTTCCTGAGTCTATTGCTTGATCTTGTTGAGGTCTCTATGGATAGCATCCTGTCCCTCAGTTGTGTTGACCATACTAGACAACTTGGAGTCATCTGCAAACTTGCTGAGGGTACACTTGATACTGTTGATGTCATTGATGAAGATATTAAAGAGCCTCGGTCCCACTACTGATCCCTGAGGGACAACACTTGTCACTGATGTCCATCTGGACACTGAGCTATTGTCCACTACATGCTGGGTATGATCTTGCAACCTGTTCCTTTTCCATTGAACAGTCCACCCACTAAATCCATATCTCCATATCTTTCCAATTTGGAGAGATGCATGTTGTGGGGGTCCATGTCAAAGACCTAAAGAAGTCCAGATAGATGACATCAGCAGCTGTTCCCTGAAAAAAAAAAAAAAAAAAAAAGACTGCCACTGGGCCATGTGGCAGAATTGACTAAACATACAACATAACCATATACAAAGACACAAAAGGGCAAAATTATTGGCCATTATATCTTCCACTAAGGAAAATCATAAGTGGGAAGATCAGACTACAGGGAGGTCACTGGAATACCTAAAAATCCAAGGCTAAATTATGATCTGCTGTATTGGGCTTACGTGGCAAGGTTTTGGTAGAAGGGGGCTGCATGGGGGGCTTCTGTGAGCAGAGCTCTGTGCTGCCCCACGTCCGAGCAGAGCCGCTCCAGCTGCTCCAAGAGGGACCCGCCGCTGCTAGAGCTGAGCTATAAGCGAAGCCGGGTGCTCTGGGAGAGCGGAGTTACGGAAGGGAAACTGCCGTGCAGCCGCAGCTGGGAGAGAGGTGTGAGATGTGCGAGGAACGACCACGCAGGCACTGAGGTGAGCACAGCAGGAGGCGCTGCGGGAGCACGGCAGCAGCTCTGTGCAGCCCAGGACCCTGCAGCCCGCGGGCACCGCGCGGAGCAGAGCCCTCCGTGCGGCCGCGCAGGGGCCGGCGGTGCGGCGGTGGATGAGGTCCGGAGAAGGCGCGGCCTGTGGATACCCCCGCAGAATACCGTGGATACCGGCCCGGTCCGGAGCTGCAGCCCGTGGGGAGGGGCTGCGCTGGGGCGGGAGTGCTGCGGGAGCTGCCGCCTGGGGGGACCGTGTGGGGCAGTGCCTGAAGGGCTCCGCGTTACCGAGCCATGTTGGGGTGGTGCTTGGACTTTTGAAAGCCCATGTTGAAATATTTTGTGAAGGATGGCATCCTATGGGGAGGACTGCATGCATGACCATAAAGGGGAAGCATATAACAAAGAGTTATGGACTGACCACAACTCCTCTTCCCCATTCCACTGCACCACTCAGTGGGAGGAGTTAATAGAAGGTGAATGAGGAAAATGTGTTGTTAATTTACATTTAGATGTCTCTGCTCTAGTCTGTGATTTGAAGATGTAATTAAAGCCAGGATCCGCACATACCAGGTAGAATTTGCCTAAAATGTGACGGAGTATCAAGACATTCCCCTTTGTCTTCCTAATCTGTGTGTGCAAAGACTTCTCCGATTGTCCTTGTATTCTATAGCAATCTTTGGGACATAAGGAGTGTTGGGAGGAAGTAAACAACCCCCCCAAGGACTAACAACAGGCCAGCAGCGGACCATCACGATGCTAGAAGGACGCTAGATGTCATCGAAGATTGCCAAATATGGCTATGTTTGGCAATCATTGGAAGTGGGTCGGTTAATGAATTTGGGAATGCAATGAATATGTAATACATGTGAAAATATAACCTGTTCATGAACAATCAACTGGTGGAGCATTCTTGGAGAGTTATCTCAATGCTACCCCAGTGCTGCCTTGAATACCTTACTTAATGGTAACAAAACTTCGCTGTTAGTTTTCTATGCATAGATTTCTTTGATTCGTCTGCTACCTGTAATGTAAGAAATTACTTTTTTCTCTGTATGCTGAGTCTGTTTTTCCCATTGTGGTAAATGTTGAGTGATGTCCCTGATTTTACCTCGATCCATGAACATTTTTTCATCAGGGTTTTCTCCACCTGTTCTTCTCAGAACAGAGAGTGAGGGATTAGCATGGTGGAGTTTCACTAGCCATTGGTATGAAACTGCCACAGATGTGAAACTTGACCAGAAGTGAAAAAAAACACAACATAGATGAAAAGCAAAACACAAAAACTTTGCTGCAAAGGTTGGCTTAGATCAAGACTTGTTTGTTATACATGATTAATGTAAACAGGGCTGGAAGCACAGAAATCAGTGAGTTAGAGTATAGAATAGTTTTCTGAGCAATTAGCATTAATAAGTTGTAATCATAACACTGAAAAATGTTTGGCAGCCCCACCCATGGCAGGGGGGCTGAAATTAGATGATCTTTGAGGTCCTTTTCAACCCAGGCCGTTCTATGATTCTATGAAATGAGAAAGTTCTGTTAGCATCTAATGTCTTGCATACTACATTAGTTGGATATGATAATTGGAAGTCTGGAATCAGTTGTTAAATAGAATCATAAATGAATTAATAGAGACCAAAAGTCCCAAGCCATCTTGATCATTTTTCTGGTGCTGATACAACTGCAGAACTATGAGAAAGGCATGCAGGAGGTCTGTCTGGATTTCACAAAATTTATTTGATGCTATGTCACACCATATCCTATGGGGAAATTAAATCAAATTGGTTTGAAGAGAAAAACAATTAAATGGATCAAAAGCTGTCTGTCTAACTCAGGAGAGGCTAATTATATAAATAGTAATTCCATCTAGATAAGGAAATAACGTCCAGCACTGTCCCCCATGGATGCCCTTGGGCTCTCATTTTATCCAACATCTTTATTCTGAAAATTCATGAAGGCAAGGATAAATAATTGCACTTACAACTGCTGAGCACTTATGCACACGTTACAGAGACCATGTATTATTATTCTAACCTTGACAAACCCAGCTGTATCCACAATGCAGGCCCTTAGGCAATAAACCTGGTGTACCCTGCTGAAGATGCAGTGTAGGCAAGACAGGAATTTGTCAACCCTTATGCCTTGCTTTTAGTCTGAGCAAACTGTTCCATGCCCTGCACTATTAACTCTATGTTATAAATGACTTTACCTGAGCCATGACAGTTTTCAAAAATGCCCTAGGCATTTTACATTGTGACCTGGAAAAATGAGAGGCACATACAAGCATCATCCTCCTTATGCACCACTGTATATACTTTATCTTGTAACCCAGTCCCAACACACCAAATACACAAAGTTCATTGGAATAATCTCTGCCACTCATGTAGCATTTTTTAGAATTTAAAAAAATAAAAAAAAAAATTGTGAAAGGAGAAAGAAAGGATTTAGCTAACAGTGACTTCACAGGCTTCTCCCAGGCACTAGTCCTTTCCCTGCTGAACAGGCTCTTTAGTCCTCCTACTGCTTCTTCTCATTTCTCCACTTAAAAAACATATTCAAATGCTACTTTGGATTACTTCCTCCTGGCTCCCAACTGTCTATTGCCAAATGCTGATGTTTCTCTGCTGTTCCAAGTTTAGACTCTCAGCAGGAGATGATCAGTAAAATAACATTATATAATAAGATTGAGCTTCCTGTAATCCAACTTCAGGAATCACTTCTTCATTCTATCCTTAAAATATCCCTTCCTGTAAGACTATTTAAGAAAATTTATAGTCCTGTGAGGAATTTTTATTATGTCACTTAGTATTTCCTCCAGGCAGCTTCTCTTGCTCCTTATTTCAACTATTGCAGTACTTACCAATTCTCTACCTCTCCCCTATTCTGTGTTCCTGGTGTAACCCTTTATACTAAAGAAGTGCAAATAAGCTGTATCCCACCTGTCTTTGGGGCACTGCATTTATTTTTCTTAGAATGGAAGGGATTTGTGTGGAAACAGCAATTATGTAATTTTTAGAAATATTTAATGGAATGTTTGATTCTTGGAGTGTTTCACTCAAGCATAGTTTATTTTTCTTTTTCTTTTTCTTTTTTTTTCAAAATAATCTCTTCCGAGTGCTATAAATAGGGTATAAAAGTAGAAGTTCAGATAAATATTAAATATATGGTATTAATTCTTGATATTCTTAAGGTAAATGTTCTAGGTCCTGGGAACCCTTCTATGTCCTAATCCTGCTGTTTCACAGATATTAAGCAAGTGAGAACAGTTACATCTTCAGTAATAAGACAAATGTTCTCATTTGCAGTTAATGCATCACCTCTGCTGCCACAGGCCATGCAAGGACAATAAAACACGCATAGAAAGGGCTGCAAATCCTGATAGCCTATCCTCATCCCAAGATTTTAAAACTTAGCATGGATACTCCTAACAAGCTTAGTACAATACTATGCAAAATCTCCTCAAAGTTTTACAAGGTTATTTAAGAAGTAATTCTGCCTTTCCTACATTTCCTGCTTTGTTTTTCCTTTATGTTTTCAGAACTGATACTATTTGTAAAGTGCTCCCCCTAAATGCAAAACATGGTTACAATAGAATATTACAGCAGCGTATTGCTTTCTGGTGAATTTTTCAGATTTATAAGAGCATGAGGGGTTCAGAGTTCAAACTGTAGATTTGTTTGGAATGAAAATAACAAATGATCCTACCAGAATAGCTCATACCTATTTGTGAGTTTGAAGCTAAATTCTGTCACAAGTCCTTCATTATTTCTCAGTTTCAAAATAACTTGCATGCAAATCTGAGAGATTCTGAATTGCTGGAAACTGTACAAAAGGAGTGGGTTTCTTCTTCCTTCTTTTAATTCAACAACATTTTGTGGAACTAAAAACTAAAATTTTGCGTACTCCAATAGTAAGATTATATTTTCTCTTCTCTGCTTTTCTATTTCAGTTCAAAAAAACAAAACAAAACAAAACAAAGCAAAACAACCCTCACCCCCCAAATAATTATAAAATTTCTAAGAACCAAGCTTTCTCCCAAAAGAAACACCCAAAACAAAATCCAAGATGCTGAACCAAGCATAGATATACAATCATAGAACAGTATATAGTAATGTAACGAACTTTTAAGAGTAGATAAAACAAGCAGATCTGACTTGGTTGCACAAGTTGCTATAACACCAGAACCTGCCGTATTACAAAAAAGGATGCATCTCGCCCAGCCCTTTTTTGTTATGCTTGAGCTCATATTGCCCACACCACAGCACAGCCTGGTAACCTTTGGACACACCTCATGGTGTGTATATGGTTACAAGAGGAGATTTATTTAAGCTGAGATTAGCTTTGGTTTTTCCATAACAAGGATCCAAAAGATTATTGCTGGGAGTTTCACAACAGGGTACAAGAGAAGGAAAACCATTGTTTTTCTAAAACATATGTAGTACAGCTATATTTACTTTCTACGTTAGCAATCATCACTGAGGTTTTTCTACTTATATGCCAAATCATGTAAATTGATGCTTCAAGCATTATTAAATGGATTATTATATCTTGTAAAATAGAAATCTAATACTTAAATGTCTTACAGTTCAATCTCCCCATTATGGATCTGAATAATACTGTATTTAAATTCTATCATTTTTTCTCATTTTAATTATATATATTCCGCTTTAGAGAAGTTTGATTTCTTCTTCTTTCCTTTAGGTTATATTTAATTAGTTCAGTTCAGACTTGTGCCCTTCTGGCATCATCATTAACACAAACTGAATACAATTAACATTTTATTGTATAATAAATTAACATGTACAAGTCAGTTTTTTACATTACTCCATCTCTTTTAAAAACAAACTTATAAACCTATTTTCTATTTATGTACTAAGTAGTTGTTTGTTTGGTTGGTTTTTCTTTTTCTTCCAAGGATAACTGAGTAGAGATGAGAACACAAAAATATTAATTGAATATCAGCTCATTTTGACCTTACTGCCCTCAGGACTTCACTTCCATGTGTGTTTTGTACGATGTCGGAAAACAGCTATAGGAGTGACTCACTGAAACATCTATTTGTAGCTGAGTCTTCCCAAGTCTCCTGAAGAACTTTCATGGATTTGAGCTCTTGGAGTCTAAATTACTGGCTTATTTTCTACTTACCCATCTGCAGAAGTATAGATTGCAAAAACCTGGAAGGAAAAATGCAAGCAAAAAGTGCTATGAAATTCAGAGAAATTAAAATATTATTAAAATGGTTTTTAAATCATGATTTTCAAACCATAGAAATACATAAAAGGATAAAAAGTTATGTCTATATAGTATATATTATCATAGAATCACAGAATCACCAAGGTTGAAAAGGACCTCCGAGATCATCCAGTCCAACCATCCACCTACCAGCAATACTTCCCACTAAACCATGTCTTCTGTACAACATCTAAATGTTCCTTGAACACCTCCAGGGGCAGTGACTCCACCACCACTATGGGCAGCCTGTTCCAGCACCTAACCACTCTTTTGGAGAAGAAGTTTTTCCTAATGTCCAACCTGAATTTCCCATGGCACAACTTGAGACCATTCCCTCCAGTCTTATTGATAGTTACCCAGGAGAAGAGGCTGACCTCCACCTTGCTACAACCTCCCTTCAGGAAGATGTAGTGAGCAATAATGTCTCCCCTGAGCCTCCTCTTCTCCAGACTAAAAAATCTCAGTTCCCTCAGCCACTCCTCATAAGACTTATGCTCCAGTCCCCTCACCAGCTTTGTTATACTACCCTGGACATGCTCCAGGGCCTCAATGTCTTTCATGTACTGAGGGGCCCAAAATAGAACACAGTATTCAAGATGAGGTCTCACTAGAGCTGAGCATGGAGGGGATGATCACCTCCCTGCTCTTGTTGGCTATGCTATTTCTGATACAACTCAGGATACCATTGACCATACTCTTCTTTCTTTCTCGGCAGAGGCAGTCTTGAGCTGTGGAGTCCACCGCCTCACCCTAGACAAACTTGCGGGTGGACCTCCTACTGTATCCTCACTCACCTCTCCCTCAAGTTCCAGAGCTTCAAACCTATTATGTAGGGGCACCTGGGGAGCCAAGGTAGGTTGGGATGGGGGCTGCCAGTGATGCTGAGCTGGGACCTGTTTCCACTCCTTCTCTTGTCTTAAATCCTTTCCCTCTGCTTGACAATGACAGGGCAGGCGGTCCACCACTGTTTGGGGGTATCACCCCAGTGCCTTTCTTCCAAGTTTGGCAGGGAGTTACTCCATCAGTCTTTCTCCTGCTCTCACTCTCTGTTACTCCTTAATCTCTCTACCTTCTCCTTGAGCCCCACCACCATATTAAGCAAGATCATCCACCTACTCATACCTTACGCAGGTTGAATCCCTGCTGCCTTTATACTATAATAAAATATATACCATATATAATATTAAATATACCATATATGTTGTGTACTTTAAATATATACCATATATGTTGTGTACTTTGACCTCTGCCTTTTCACCTCCAAATCCATGTACTGCAAAGATTCAAATTGAATGTGATGTTGCTTTTTTTTTTTTTAGCAGCTTTGTGACCTAATCCATTGAAGTCTCACCAAAACTCAATCCAAACAAAAAGTAAAAAATAAATCTTCGGAAACAAAATGAGTATTCAGAATAAGCATAGTTTCATCAAGCCTTAATACAGCTTTCCAATAAGAGCTAGAGAAAGGAAAAAGACAGTGAATTCAAACAGAATTTCTACCGAGCAAAATGATCCTCAATAATAACAGACTTCAGAAGGATGCATTTTTTTTACAGTTAAGATTAAATTTTACTCCGAAGCACAAATCCCTTAAATTAAAATTAAATTTCACAGAGAAATTGTTACAAAAATTATGCCACTTAAGTAGGACAAACTAATTTTCATGTCAGAATGAGCTGTGGCCTTTCTGAAATGAGTTAAGTGGGAAGTCCAGTTCCCAGCAGATTCAGGGGAAACAAAAAAAAAGAAAAAAGACTGTGAGAGCTACAAATACACTAGTCTCGTCTTTTGTTGAATGAACACATTAGAACATAGAGAACATCTGGGACAGACTATGCTAATTCATACTTCAGATACTTAATGTACAGACAGTTTCGACCTTTATCTATTGTTTGCTTTTGTTGTTGTTTGTGGGTTTTTTTGTTTGCTTTCTTTGTTTTGTTTTAGCATATCTGTATTCATGCAGGGCTGAGTTGCAGGAATGAATTTCAATTCAGGTTAATTTCTAGCTCTACTGTCCCTCCTTCTTCATTTTCTTTATGGTGTTTCTAATCTTTTTTTTTCCTGCAACTTTGTCTGTGACATGCACAATTCTGTTAATGCATGCATAAAAAGCTTTTCAGTTTGTTGAGCTTTAGAGTACAGAGCTATGCCATTATGTCCTGGCAATTTACTTTGAAAAACTTCTGGCATGTAATTCTGTCATTTAATACTTTTCTTTTAATTCTGTTGATAATTTCATTTATGTTATAAATGTCAGTGCCTTATTGGCAATATAACAAAGAATATAACACAGAGACTGTGTTATATATGTTAGCTGTGCAGAAAAATTAATTATGTACAGTATTCATTTTAAAGTTGAAAACCATTCTAATGTATGAAAATTTTACTGAAGTAGTAAATAACTTGACATATTCACCATTAAACTGAAGACAGCATTGGCATTTTAAAAATATTACTGCTTTTTCTGATGCATCTACCTATCCTGATAATGTTTTTACACTTTAGCAATTAAATAAATGCAAAGAGAAAGCTTTAATAATTTTTTTTTTTTTTTTACTACACTGGTATCTGTCATTTATTTCAAAAATACATCAAGTTTTTTTTTAAGTAATTTATTAGGTTTCAGCTATTAAGGTGTAGGATCTGAGCTGCCTGCAGTTTCTATTTTCCAGGTCTTTCTTGATTAAGCTCCATGTAATACATTAGACTTTTGATGCACCTGTTGGACAAGCCTTTTTGGCAAAAATACTTTCGCTGATAATAATAAAAAAAAAAAGGGTATCAGCACAGTTAGCCTAGAATTCAATCATAAATCAAAATTCTCTAATTTATACAAGTGCAATAGTGTAAATACTTTTATTTTTCTGAGGCTTAAGCTTTACTCATTTTTTCCAGGTCTGAACTCTTAATGTCCTGGCCTGAGCTCATACAAATACTGTACCAGCCAAAGATGTGCATATGGTTTGCAACTAGTGTTGTCCTTTGTGAAGTGCAAAACCAGACGACATAAGGCTGCAGGTTAGTTCCACTAAATCCACAGGGTAAAAACAAAAATCACTGAACAGACTAAATGGAGCCAGAACGTATTTTTGTGTACATTTGTAAAGTCTTGAGAATCTGAGGACTGGATATTTTCAGTATATCAACAACTCAACAGGATGAGGCAGGGTGGTTAAGATGGAAAAGGCAGTTAGTCAAGAAAAAGGAAATCGTATGCCAAATACTGTCACAGGCAAAGCAGAATCAGCTTGGGAAAAAAAGAATGCATTTTATTGCCAATTAAAACATATAGCAGAAAGGAGAGAAACAGACTAAAACTAAAAAACATTCTCATCCACCTCTCTTGTTTCCATGTTCAGATTCACTCCTTCATCCCTGATTCCTCTGCTTCCAGGCTTAGGTAGGTCTAAAAGTGATGTTTCCCAGAGCTATAAATCAGAAGTTATTGTTCAAAAGCAGTGATGCAATTATTACTTTTACTTGACTGTTCTCTTGCTCAGATGACATTAGCTCTGAGCATGTCTAAAATGCATAGGTTATTCAAGGGTTATGGAAGATGAAGGAGGCTGAGCACTGATTTTGAATTTCAGCAGATGGAATTGCATTTCTTACATAAGAAATACCTGAAGTTCCAGAAAAAGAAAAACTATTAGAGCAAATCAGATGCTTACTTATGTTGTAAGGGACTGTTCTGGTTAATTCCCAAGGTTGGTCATCTTGAATCACAATTTAATCAACAATTTGCAATGGCATAAATCAGTATTGTTAATAAAAACCAGAACCAAAGCCAAAATCAATAAAAAAAACCTCCTCTAATTTCATTACTAATCTTTCTCTTCTCTGTCCTTTTTCGTTATACCACTACAAATTTCTATGGGCTCAACCACATTAAAACCAAGAAAAAGAAAATGGATTAATTTGAAATTGATCCTGCTTGCAGCTATACCAGACTGGCATAGCAGTGAGATAAACTCTTTCTTCAGCATCACTGTATTCAAGTTCTGTGAACCTCTACTAAAGTAGCAGTGTGCTGGGACTCTTGGAAGGAGAGAGAGGAGAAATGTGGTACCACAAGCACACTAACAATAATTATGCATAAGGATTAAATTATTTCATTAATTGAGACTACTTCTACAGAGTCTGGAAATATTCTATTTTTTAATGACATCTACATATTCTCTCTTTAAATGATACAGACGTGTGGCAATGTAATGCACAATAATCATACTGTTATCTAAGAAGTACATTGATACTTTCATAATCAATTATGGTCTGTCTGCACTGTTACAGTATGGACATCTTGTGAGATGGGAGGGCCAGAACATCATTATATCAGAAATATATAAATACTTGAAAAAATATTTTTAATATGCATGAAATAATTGGATAAGTTCTAGATTTTAAGTCCTGAGTGATCTTTAGTAAGGACGACTAAGGATCACATCTGCAAAAGAAACTATACACTGCAACTGTGAATGCATAGAAACTGTTATATTATTAAAAATCTGATCTCTAGCATGATCCACAGTCCTAAGATAAGCACCAAGCCACATATAGGACATCTTATGAGCATTAAATTCCTTGAGCAAAGGAACAAAAGTAACTATAAGAACCTTGAACAAGCCACAAAAGCCAGCATTCTTAGTGAGCCTAATCTACACAGTAAAGGCCACTGTGTACCCTAAATACAATGGACAGGAAAAGACTCTTCTGAATAGGCTGACTCTAATATTTGCTAGGGTTTTGTGCAAAATGAGGTGTCCCTGAACAGTGTGCAGTACACAAGTTTTTCATGCAATTATGACATGAGCAAAATGAGTGAAACAGATATAGAAAATTCTCCCTCTTTATAATCTTTCTCCTCCTTACAATTTCCATTTGGTGTTGACAAAATGAAGATGAAATAATTAAAACACACACACATCCCCCCCATCCTTAAAAAAAAAAAAAAAAAGAAAGAAAAAGAAAGAAAGAAATGTAACAGGAGGGAGTTATCATTTACCTCAAAGTACAGAGCTAGGAAAAGAAGTTCTAGTACTTTCCATTCTCTTTATCACCTCCTCAATTCCTTCTTATTTGAAAAATCAATTGCTGAATACACACAAAGGATTTTTATTCCTCCCTCTTCTCCACTCCTACCAAAGGGGACGACTGAAAACTTCCTATTTAGTATGGAAGCCCCAGCCAACAGATTATAAATTCTTATAACAAGGTGTCATTACTCCTGTCCTAATTCATTTTTGCATAAAGGAATTAATGGTTCAATGAACCAGAAAGGACAAACAGACTAGAAAGGGAACATACCAATCACTTAGAAAGGAGACCTTGATTCCATTTTCATTTTCAAAGACCTTCATAAAACTTCACTAAAACAGTGAATAATATAAATACAGAAACAGTCTTTAACGGAAGGTCTACAAGTAATTCTTGTGGCGGGAACAGTAACATTTTAAAAGATTTTAAAAGAATAACTAGCTTTACTAGTTAAAATAAACAGTTTATTTATCCATTGTTCTTGCCTCAAACATTATAATCTGTTTTGATTTGTTTTGTTTTACTAAAGATTTCTAAGAATTCTAAAACAGCTGTCCTTCAGAATACAACAGATTTAAAAAAAAAAAAAAAACATAAAATTTTCATATTTAGTGATGAACAATTTGAAGTTGTATCTATTAAGGAAGCATGTAAAAACAGTCATGAATTCTTTTTTGAATAAATTCAGCAAAACTTCCAGGAGAGGGACTATAACTTTAGTGTTGGTGAATCCAGCAAATTTATAGAAAAACCCAAATGAAGAGAAAACTTGTTTAAAGGCATCTATGTATGTGAAAACTACAGAAAACATGTCCATCCAGCACTTAATGTGCAAAATTACTTGTGTAACTAAGAAGTAGCCCCTACTTTTGAATTTAAACTTTTTTTAATCCTATAAATTTTGTCTTGATTCTGGATACTCACTTCTTGTCAGTGTGGTCTAGACAGCACAGATCTGTTTTCAGCATAGTGCTATCTGGTTGATTGAAAACAAAAGCAGTGAATATATATATATATATATATATATATATATATGTTAAAAAAGCATTTAGCTGCATTTTGCAAATACTAGCATTAATTTATAAACATCTTTCTGGTTTGCTTTTCCCATCAGCCACTCACTGACGTGTAAAACCATATATTCTGTTGTTCTTCCAACACAACTGATTTCCACCCAAACAGCTATAGATGAGATTTTACTCCTTAAAATTCTAATAATTTATATTTTAGAAAAAACAAAATTTTAAAATGAAGAAATATTTGTTTATTAATTTTGTTTTATTGAAGTGCAATAGGAGAAACTACATCTGTTACTGTACATGACATTAATTAGGGTAACCTAGGTATTTACAGATCACCTAACTGTTGAGGCGTAGCAATATAGGGTCCTTCTTTTCTAGTGAATTCTACAACTGCTGACGCTGAATTTTTTCATAAATAGATCAGGTAATGAAAAGGCTAAGTTAAAAACTGTGGAAAAGGAGTTGGAAAAATAACAGAAAAACATTTTATATTTCTCATATTTTGGAATTCTCAAAGAATACTTCCACTGTTTATGGTCGACATATTCCACGTTGTTACTTTTTGTCAAATAAAACACTGAAAAACAGTAAAATATTAGAAAAATCATAATAGAAACAAAGAAAGTTTAATCATATAGATTACTAACAATTGAGAAAAACAAGGAAACAATTTTTTTATCTCTCTCCTGAATGAATGAGCTATCACTGCTTTCAGATCTCATGAGAATTGCCTGATCTCGCAAGAACAACCTTACCATTAATCAGTCTGTTCAAGAACAGAGCTTGTTTATGACCTCCTTCAGAGATGTAAGCAGTCTCTCACCTCCTCCTAATTTTTTCAGAGATACATTTATATGTTTGATTTCTGGACATGGTCCTGGGCAGTGTGATCTTGGTATCCCAAATTGAGTAGGGGAGTTCGATCAGACAATCTTCAGAGGTCACCTCAACCAGTCTGTGATTTTCTGATCTGCAGAGACATAGCCTCTAAGGCAGGAACTGAAAAAAGCAGTCACATGAGTCACAGACTGTTTCTCAGCAATTTAAGTGTAAGTGCTTCTAATAAAAGTAATAGAGAAATATTGGTAGAAAAATGAGAAAAAAAAAGTACAAAGAGAACGTAGATGTGAATAATAAAGAAATAATATGAGGATATACCTATTTAAAGGCCTTTTTATCTTGTACTATTCGAAGTACAAATACCTTCAATTGAAAGAAATGTATTGACTGAAGAAAGCAATTTAGCAATTTCACAGTAGTTTACAAAAATCTACCTTATTTGTGAGTACAATGCTAATGCTTCTTTAACAATACTATTGTTAGAAAAAGTTTGTCAGATAAGCCGATCTTCACATTTCTCCAAGTTGTTTGTAGATCTTTGATCATATATATATGGTAACAGTATTTCTGAAACACCATATTTAACTATAATTTGTTAAGTATCAGACACAGTAGAAACTTTAATAGTCAAACCAACTTCAAAATTAACAAAATTGAAAGTAGTTACAAGGAATGGAAAAGGAGGGATTCTGGATACTTTTATTTCATTTTAGAGTTATTTATATATGTTTGATACTTATATAATAGCATTCTGCTACTTTTGTTATTTGGAGCAAGGAATTAAATTCTGAATTAAGGGAGATAAGGGCTGACTGTTTTCTCTGGTGTTCAATTTAGAAATCAATCATTTAGAATACATGCTGAAGTAGTAGTTTGTTTTCACATTCAGAGTGTTTATTCTCAATATACTTGAAGTTAAGAAGTCATGTGGTTTGTGCATCTATTATTTGCCTAGTCACTATGTTGGGCTTATTTTTAGAAATGAGGGACTTCTTCAAGTTAACTGAGAAAATTGGTTCATTGTGTATGGACATCTACACAGACTATCAGTTGTTAATAACAGGGAATTCATTTCATGGCACTGAGAAGAAATCAAACATCCTTTCTGAAGTTAAGATAAACTATGTTTCTTGTTGTTGCTTATTATTATGAAGCAGGACACACGTGTAATCTTTACTCCATTGTGAAAGCTGAGCCACTGCATTTTTTAGTTTTATTTTTGGATGCTGCACTCTGTTTTACAATTGAATGAATTTTCAATGTCATTTATTATAAATTATTCTCAGTAAATAGCAGTCATCTCAAATGGCCACGAAAGCATCTCTGATTTCATTATAGTCCGAATAAGAGCACTAGAACATAGCAAAAAGGAACAATATAAAAGCAAGTTTTAGAATAACCAAGTGAGAGCTGTGTGCTTTTTAACCACCTGCTTCCATGTTTATTAGATCATGTGTTTGCTCCTCCTTTTCTTCCTGTACATAATGTATTCTCAATAAATACTTGCTAATATTTTTTTCAAGGTTTAAAATGAGCCTTTGTACTTCACATAGTTATTTGTCATGAAGAGAATGCTTCATTATTAGAAAACAGAAATGTAATATTTTACAGTGCTAGTATTTTGTAGTTTTCGTTGAGAAGTTGTTAGGATTAACTTCATTCTGGAAAATTAATCACATTTCTTTGAACATTACACTATTTCTTTGCTAACCTTTTGTAATTTACACTTCTATGATGGGCTTTGAAATTGCCTATTACTTCTGTGATGGCCGCTTCACCTCTCACTGAGGAAGGAAAACATAATTATGAACACAGTTCTGCAAAAAGCAGAAGTAATGTAGCATCTTAAGGTTCAGTACCATGGAAATGGTAAAGTAGTTTATTCCATGGAACAATACAATTCTTTCAAGCAGTAGGATTCTTTGCATGTTTGTTTCATTTCTTTCCTTTAGCTAAAAATGATAGTTTCAGTATTAAGGTACCAAACTGAACCTACCGCAAATGTTCATGTTGGGCAGAAATCACAGAAATATTGATTAGAAATGTAGATGCCAAATATTATTTCATATAGAGTGTTATCCTTTTATGTGAAAGTATCATCAGAGAATTTTTTTCAAACATATTTGCACTAATGAGATACACTGAACATGCAGGTATTGGATGTAGCTACCCCACAGAAAAGAAAAAGAAAAAAGGAGGAAAAACGCCTTATTCTTTTTCAATATTTTGAAATACATTACATTGCACCTTACAGTTGTTTTGAAATCAGATGGCGAGAAAGGAGTTGAAGATGCCAGGTGGTCTGTTACTCTACTCTGAAAGAGTGTGTTATACATAAAGCACTTCTAGAAGATACTTGTCTAATCTGTTGACAGAGATTCAGTACCTTTATGGTGCTTTTCTGTCTGAGCTGTGCTGTAACGTTCCTGTTCCAATTTAATGACAGTCCTTCCTGTGTTATCCTATGCTATGCTATGCTATGCTATGCTAAGCTAAGCTATCCACTATGGACCCCTTTTATATATTTCAAGTTGTGAAGTTCTCCTTCTTCTTTTGAATTACAGTTCCAAAGTGTATGATGTTCAGAGCCGAATTCATGATTTTTAGAGGCAAAATTACTTTCTTTTCTCCTACTAGGCTCAGCTTTTTCTGTAGCTGTGTCACTCAGAATTCAATATCATAGGCTAAATAAGCCCAAGTCTGTGCTATGTGCCTTCCCCACAGCATTTGTTTTTTTCAGAAGATACACATCAAGGTATCTGGGGATATACATTCAGGGTTGAGACATCTGTAACCTTGTAGGTGAGTTTACAAAAAGTAAGCATGCCTCAGTTGAGACATGAATAGATTTAATTAAAAAAAAGTTTAGGTTAAGTAAACTTCAGTAATAGCTTTATATAATTCTCATTACCTTGTACAGGAGTAATAAAATCTGTTACGCCCTTGCAAACGGAGTGCTAGTTAAATATAGAACGGTGTAGGTTATCAGCTCACTTTCAAAGACACATTTGGTTCCACCTCAAATTCTCATCTTAATTCTGCTCCACTTTGGATCTCTAATTAAACATTCAGACTAGTTCAGGGTGTCCTAAACAGAATGCTAGGTTTTTACTCTCTTTCATTCAAACAAATTTTAAATATATTAAATAAGTTAAAAAGATGGACAGTACCCTCTCGTATTCTAATACTTGAGCACTTCACCTGCATGAGGAAGCAACTAGAATCAACTCTGATCATGCAATTCATCCCTCCTCCTAAAATGTGGATAAAAGACTTTGCTCTAGCAAGAGTAAATGGAGATCTCAGACATCATGCTCTGATAGTACTGACAGCAGATGTTTTCAGGGGAAAGATTAATAGCCCTTGGCCATCTTACTCCCAAGGGCATGCCAGATCACAGGAAAGAGGGAAACACTTTTCTAAGCATGTTGCATGGAAGACTTATATTTCTTCATTTCTTACCTTTGCAGAAGATAAGAAAAGATTATTTACAATGCAGAGAATCCTAAAAGCAAGATTCCAAAACTTAAACAAATCACTGTTTGGATGGCAGAAAAAGAGCTTAAATAAGGAGATGATAGAAGTCACAGATTTTCTCTGTTTAAGTTATCCTGACTACTAGTTATGCAGTGAAATAGTGTTAATAGTTTACTTTTAAAAGTCAGATGATGCCTTTCTTCTTGAAAATATAGTTGGAGACTTGAAATTTGTGTGAAGACTGAGCCCTTATTCTTCTATATTAATAGCTTCATTACAAAAGAGGTAGTTAAAAATATCTTCTTACTCAAACAGCTGAGAGCANACTCCTCAAAATAATGTATTTTAAATCAATAATTTTATTTAGTCCCTCTTTGCAACATATAATCAATTGTTGCAAATTATTAGTTCATTGTACTTAAATTTAATGTTAAAATGCTACCTCCAGAGAGACCAGAAAGGCAAGGCTTCTGAAGTTACATATTGCTGCCTTGAACAGGAGAGGTGGACATAGGTCAATGGAACAAAAATATTTTAATCAACTACTCATATTTCACATGAAGCTGATCCACAGGAGATGTAAGAAAAATGTATTAGTTTTGGCAGATTTATATCTGAATATTAATTTCTTTGGATTTGGTGGTAAAAGCTAAACATATCTTTATTTGTCTTAATTCAAATGATCTCCTACCCAAAAAGAAGAACCTAAATCAAGCAAGTAAATTCAAACCAATTAGAGAATAAGAATGGTAAAAATAGACTAAATATTGCAGGCATTATCAGTACGTTATAACAACATAATTTTCCACAGTCATGGCTTTTCTCATCATGTGAAAAGATAAGGGATAAGTATGGATAAAGTGACTAAATGTGTTCATTGGTGCTAATGTAAAATGTATTTCCTACTTATACAAGCCACACTGCATTTTTTATGCATTTTTCTATTTAATTGTCTGATCTTTGTAGAGTTTTTTGTTTTCTTGCAGCTGACAAAAGGCTTCTGCAAATGTTAGGAGCAATAATGAAGGTGAGCTTGTATTTCTTGACATTACGCCTTTGAAAGTTTCTATTCATTATCATGTTTGAAACATGCTACTGTAATTGAAAGTTGTTTTCATAACCTTCTCATAACCTTTGTGTAAAAATATGTATGCTTGTTCTTAAGTTACAGTAGCATTCAGTAACACTCATTTGAATTTCAGAATATTGTACAATGTTCGTAGCATACTAGACAATCAATCTTTGTTTTTTAGGCTCATAGTTAAGAAAATGTAATATTAACAGGTGTGAACTCATCTTCGTTATTGTCTATTAACAGAAGACAATTTTTGGTTGTCTTTGTCTCAACCATTTCTATACACACAAATAATACTTTGTCAGCTTTATTTCATTTAACTATTCTTGACAGCTGGCAACCTTTGTTGCAGTATTGTTCAGAGCAGAATTATACAAGCTGGATATTAATTTGCACCATGAAAGATAGTCTCTGACTCTCGAGGACAGAAGAGTAAGTCACATAAAGAACTCATTTTAGAGTGGCAAGTTCTGACTTTGCAATTGCTGCAAAGGACACAAAGTAAGTACAAATAAATAGCATGCATTTAGTTGATTTTGTGTTGTGTATTTTTAGATATTAAAATTTTTGCTTCTAAATTAACTTTTTTATTGTTGTTATAGTGAAGTATTTCCTTAATAATACACTACACCTGAACTTCATTTCACTTTAAAACGATGCATCTTCTGAGAATTATTTTTTCCCTTTTAGGTATGCCTCCAGACACTTCCAAAGCCCATTTTACTTCCAGTCCAAAGCAACAAAAACATGATTATCATCTAAGCAAACAACTTGAGACTTTCTTTCATTCATTAATACATGTATATATTAATGATTACTTTGTAGGTCTTTTTATCTATCTGAATTTTGTCCAATCAAAACGGAAGCTGCCCGCAGAATTTTCCATCACAAATGACAATCTCACCACTATGCTACAGCTCCAGTTGAGTTTCAGTCTTCCTAGTGCAGGTAATTAATTTTATTATTATTATTATATTTAAAAATTTTGAGTGGGCCTACTAACAGATCCATTCTGTTAATGTATATTTACTGATGTGGTTCTTAGTCATTCTGGATTGAACTTATCTTTGGTATTTCTCCATTGAAATGAACACAAAAATTGATCTGTTCAAAATGCAAAGTAAGATTTTCTGAGTTTAACTGCATATTTTTATTTATGTATTTAAAAAATTCATAAAGTGAATTTATGAAGAAATTCATAAAATATGAAGTGATTAAGCTGCAAGACAATGGCTTAAAAAAAAAAAAAAGAAAAGAAAAAGAAAGAGAAAAAAGAACTCAAAGAATATTTCTATGGGACCTGTCAGGACATGAAATGCTCTCATTTTTTGCTCATGATGTGGTTTTAAAGTGACCTCTTTGCTTAGATAATACATGAGACCATATGTGTTGTTTAAGACCGTGTCATTCAAAGTGCCATCTAATGTGACTAGTGCACTTCTTACTTCCTGTGATATTTCAGATGATGCTAGCAAGCTTGCTTTCCAGATGTCTTTGCTTTTAGTATACGCAGCATGGAACTGCCTTCTCACCCATCAGGACTTTGGTTATACTACTATGAAAACTACATATGCCACTGTTAGGAGTTTTGGGGTTGTTGTTTTTTTGTTTGTTTGCTTGTTTAAATAGTTTGTAAATGTCAAGTCTGAAAATGTATGGATGTCTAAACCACAAGAGAAGAGAAATACCTTTCTTTTTTTTGCCATGTATCAAACACTGTTCATTCAAAGTAGTGTAAGAGTGACTTTTCTAAATTTTTCACAGGAAGGATTTTTTTAAATTTTTTGTTATGACTCGCAAGATAGATGGTACAGAATACAACTTACCAATAAAGACAACAATCTCAAAACATTTCAGCTGAAAATTCCACATGCTTCTTAGTTCAAATATAGAAAGCAGAGAAAGTAGTTCAAAATAAATCTTGTCATGAGCAGTACTGTTTTGTATTCAGTGCTTTAACAGTATAAAACAAATTGCACAATTCCTTTGAGACAAACCCACTTCATTTCCAAGATACAAGTCCTGGGATCTTAAATCTGGTTTGTTCCCTGTCTATATTTCTGGACAGAAGGAGTATTTATGCTCTCCCCAGGAAAATGCTTTTAAATATAATTAACTCAGAGCACTCTTCCCACCTTCTCTTGAAAATCTCAGTAAGACTTTCTCCTAAATCAAGCTAATGTTACCATCTGGCACATATCACTTTGTGCACTGATTGTGAAAGAACTAGATTATGAACTGTTTATCACCAACTAAGACAGAAAGTTAAAAGTAGTCGAAACTGAAATCAAGAAGCAAGCACTGCTCTAGACAGTGGATTTTAACATAAAGCAGAATCTGAAAAAGGTTGTGCTTTTGATTTTCTTCAAGGTAGCATTTGAGAACCCCATTATATTTAAGAATATTAAAAGTTTAAGGAGTTTAAGGGAGCCAGGATGCTGTCTGTCCACTTAAATATTTTGCAGTAACAGCTAGGATCATGACAAGAGACAGAAATTGTCCTTGTATTCTTCTATCTTTTATAATTCAAACAAAATCATTTTTCAGTTCATTTATTCAACTGAGAAATCTTAAAATCTCTGGAGAATCTAAATTATGACATTACAAAGGACTACAGTTCAAACTGTAACCACATTTCACTCAGCTATCATGGAGTGGAACAGGAATATTTTGGTTTCCATCTAAACTTCATGCACTATCACCTTTCCTACTTCAGAGATATGTCAAGAACCCCTAGGAAAAGAAGATGGAAATGATTATGTAGTGCTCTTGATTTTTCAAATGTCAAGAGAAAGAAGAAAAGTTTGAATGTATTATTATGCCTTGCTAGTGCACTTCAACTGTCCTCCAGACATTGCAGCTTAAGAAAGTGAACAGTTTAACTCACTTTGCCAGTGGTTCTCAAGCCTTGTAGGTAAAAGCAAAGGTCAGAGACTGTAAGATCTCAATTTTCTTATCACACTAATTGAAATGGAGTTACTGTTAATTAACAAAATGACAGTGCAATTACAAATGGGTTTGCCACTTGCCAACTATTCCATAGAAAGATTTTTTTTTAATTTATAGCAAATGAAACCCATTATTTTTTGTTTCTCTTCCTGTGTTTTAGGCTTCAGCAAAAACAAAAACTTTCAAGGTACATTACTACTAAAAAGATGTTCCCTAAGCACACTTTCTGAGATTTTTCAGTGAAAACTTATGGTTTCTGATTTTTCAAATACAATATAAGATCCATTAATATCATATTCCATTTTAGGACTGCCTTTTCATGGAATTCAGAGTATTTGAAGTTTAAGAAAAAAAAAATGCCAGTGTTATTGAAACAGTCTGACCAAAAAATGATGCTGTTTGTGAAATTTCTTAGAAAGCATAGGAACTGGTTAAATTAAATTTCTTCTTTTTGAAATAGAAAGCAAAAGACACTACCTAGTATATCATTTATGTTATGGGGAGGAAAACAATCATGGAAGAAAGATATTATTGAATGAATTACCTAGAGCAACAATTGAAATAATCAGTCTTAAAAATAGAGATTTTTTTTTTTTTTAAACAGGGCTATTCAAATAATTAAAGAAATTACTCAAAAATGCACTTGAATTGTCATTTAAAGAACACAGTTCCCAAACGTATTCACTGCTAAACTAACCTTGCTGCCATTGAATTCAGTGGGAAAAATGAGAAGAAATGCTTCCACAAATTTTGAGAAGAAACAAAATTAAATCAATGCAATTCTTCTGAAAATGTTACATAAATATGATAAATGGCAGGAAAGGACTATTCAGCTTTCATTCCCAGAATGGGAACTGATAGAGGCAACTAGACTGAAAAAGTTCCATGCCAGTTCAGTCAAGTAAAATGCATTTGTGAAAATGTACTGTTCTCAGAACTGTTCCTTCTCTTGCCCTCTCTTTCCTCCTCAATTTCCACAGAACGTGAATGTGGAATTTTATGCTATTATTTCAGTTCTGTAATAAAAAAGAAACAAGGAACATAATTTCTGTCATTTTCATCCCTTCATTACATGCCCACTATAATTCAAAAATAGTGCTCTTGCAGACCTCAAAACCAGTGAAGCTATGTGAAGGTGAATTGTATTGTTGATACATCTATCTGACTTTAGTTTTGAATCAAGTATGTCAGTGCTGGGCTCTGCATGGATTTCTGTTTTTGAGATGCGCAGACTGAAAACCATTTAGTTTTCAAAATTTGTTGACATCAGACTTGATAAAAGATAACGGTAACTAATGTAACTAAAACTAAAGTTTTTATGCATTTTATAATTATATTACTGTGTGTGCTAACATATTCTGTGAGTTAAGAATTGGAAGGAATTAAGTTATGGTTAAAATTGTTTTAAAATAAAATAAAAACATAAAACTGCTGTCAGTCTGGTAATTAACATCTCTCATTCCAGTATGCCGTGAAGAAATGGGAGGATCTCATTTCACAGTTTTTACTCTGAAAGAAAACATTAAAAAAAAAANTTTTTTTTTTTCATGGAATCTGATGTGCCATCCATAAACAGGATCAAGCGTCTTCAGAAAATGCATTAGTGAGGTGCTTCTACTCTTCATGAGTAGCTGAAGTCACTTAGTTTTCAGTATTTCATCTGAGGTACGCACCAATAGCGCTCCTCCCTTTATCATGGCTTATTGACAGTTTAGTGTCACCCTTCCTCACGCAGTCCTCCCTACTGTTCTGCAGCAGGATACATTGCCTCGCAGATCTCTGCTCCTCTTTCTGTAGGTCATTAACTCCAAGCAGTGAGCTCCAGTTGGCAGTGTATTCCTACCTAATTCCTTCTGACAGGAGATGAATGGAAACACACTCTGTGCTGAGACGTAGCTGCAGGATTTTTATCTACTTAGAATACCTCATAAAATCAGTTTCAGAATTGTAGATCCTCACTTTAGCAGCTTTCACCATCAGCCTAAAGAATTAAGAAATACATTTGCTTAAATCTTGATTACAGGTGAGCATATCTTTGAAGGGTATATGAAAAGATACACTGAAAACATTTACCTGTTCCACTTAGTTTTAGCCTGAATCAAGTAGGTTTAATTACCAATACAGTAACTGAGTATGAGAGCAGTAGTACCATTTATAAATATCAGGAAAGTCATTTTTGAGAGAATAAATTAAAGGACTATGGCAGAAGTGTTAGTTGTGTTTTGTAGAAGTTACTAGTATTATGTTCAGAATTCAGGAATATGTGTCTGAAAACATATATAACTCGTTGCAGTATCAGTAAATGAGAAGTGATTACTCAGTGATATGAAGGTAATATTTTGTTCAATAAAAGAGCTAAGAAATTAAAGATTAATTAATTGCTGATATAAATACATTGTCTCAAGCAGCTGTGCCTTTCCTATTTATAATTGTGACAGGACAGTAGAGAGTATAGCATAATTACAACACCTGACATTTATATGCCAGATTTTTCTAATTCATTAATAAGATATTTTGTTTTCTCTCCCCACCCAAACATATTCCCTTTTCACCTTCTGTCTATGGCTTAAGAAATAAATGATTTTATCTGAGCAAACTGCATGAGTATAGATATCATGGAGATATTTTCTATTAAGACATACTTCTCATTTTCTCTCCTAATTGGATATCCAGATTCCATTTTCTAATGTGAGGGAAGTTTTCAATTCTTAAACCTTACAAACCAACTAAGGATTAGAAATATCATGAGAAGTATTCTTTTGACTTCCTATTGATATTTTTTTTCCAATCTGAAAATAAACTGCAGATACTATCTTCACAGCTTCTGGATATGGCCAAACCTATCTGTCTTAATTTAAAATGCAATTGAGGATGAGATTTCAACATGCAAGTCTCATGTCTTACATAGGAAATCACTTCCTTACTTGTATTTCCTCAAAGCAAAAAAATAAATAAGTAATAAATAACTTCTGAGAAATCTGTGCATCTGGCGTGCATGAAAGACTGTGGAAACTTGTCAAATAAAAATAAAAACACTGTTTCTAATTCAGTTTGTTTCAACTGAATGCAGTGAAATATACCACAATACTGAAAACTGTCTTTAAAGAACAAAAGCATCAAGAAGGAAATGGAGGAAAAAATCCCCTTACTGATAAAGAGGTACATTCTTTTTTACTTTATATATAAATTTACACAAGTTTTGTGGAGGATATTCTAAAGCAATGGCGTTTTCAGTTTCAAGCAATCTCAGGCAAGCAATAAAATAAGTAGTGCAGGGAAAAGATATCTTAGGCTAACTGTATACCAAAGTAATTGCAGTAGTGTAAGCCTTGTATTATTCTAATTTACCATAGTTGTTTCAAAAGTGATCACAGTAGAAAGTTACTTAATTTAGTCAGAAAACAGTGATTAAAACAAAAGCAAAAAAATCGTGAACAATATTTTAAATAATCTTATGACATTTAGTTTATAGGACCTTCACAATGTTAATGCACAGCTCCAACTTTGTGAAAGTTTGTATGAATGTGTCTTCTCTGAGTTTTTCTAAACTTGTTCATTTTGGGTTTAGAAAACAGGCTTTTGATCATTCATACTTCTTTTTTTGAAAGCTTCCAGTTTGCTGATGTCACATCTTTGTTGAGAATCTTCTTTGAAAAACACTAATCACTTACTTGATTTATTTTGCTCACTACTTGCTTCCGAGTATAAGAAAGCAACTATCAGGAGTTTTCTGTATCAAGATACAAGTACATTTGTAAAGATCATAATTTTTTTTATAAATCCATTTTCACCTTCACACAATATATTACAGACAGTCTTGAGTACCTTTGCCAATTTTCAGTCATCTATGGCTAATTATTAACGAGGGACAGAAATTCCATAAGCAAGGTATCCTTCCCCCAGAAGAATAAACACGCAAAAAACACAAACAGAAATATAATGTAGAAAAATACAGAAATAGAATAAGTGTTTTTGTTTCTCTTCGGGCTATCAGACAATTTTTGTCTGATTCGAGTCAAACAGAAATACAGCAGTTTGTGTAATAGCTGACATAGTGATAGATTCAACTATTCAACTCAATTGGATGAATTCTTCATGCAAAGGGTGTTTTTCTGGAATATGGGTCATTTATTTCAGTTGTTTTATTTCAATTTAAATATGAAGCAAAGACACATTTATGCAAACTATCTCCAGAAATGTTGCATGGTCTGAATTCACAGCATACCAGATAAAGTACAAAATGCTTCATTTAAGAAAGAAAGTGACCATAGTTGGAGTTAATAAGGTATTGCAGTTCTAATTGCACTTCTATTTCAAACCATATGATGATCTGAATGAACAAACCCTTAGAGCTTATCTTAATAAAGCTATAATAACTTCAATAACTCTCATTTCTGATTCTCAGTTGTAGCAAATAAAAACAGAAAGAGAACACTGATTAAACTTTAATTAATTAGAGGCCAGTAACTATATATTTTTAGCTTATTATCTATCTTTTTATTTCACTTTCCAGGTCATGCTTATGACTTTTTTTTTCTATTTGTTCTTCTAATTTTCTTAAAACTTTCTTTACAAGTCAAGATGCCTTTCTGTTTTTCCTTTATCTTTTTTTTCCTGTGATTTTCAGATTGTGATTTTTAGTATTAAACCTTTATTTTTTACTCTCTCAGTACCTTGTTAAAAACTGTAATTGGATATATTTTTTATCTAAGAGAAAATGAAATTTATGCTGAGAAAGTTATCAAAGAACAAGAACATAGTCATTTGCTTCAATCAGTGAGAGCAGAGAAAGTTGTTATCTGACTGACTTTCAAACAATTCCAGGTTTGAAAAGAGTGTGTTTCAGCTAAACACTGAAAATTAAAAGAAAACAAAAAGATATTGTTGTATACTGTAGTCTGTATTTTTTCTACTTTCTCTATAAACTTTTCCTGGCTTAATTGACCCATGTCAAGTATAAGTACTTGTTTGCTTATTTCTTTATGATCATATATCTCTATAAACATTTGTATGAATTTGCCCTTAGAATGCAATATGTTTAGAAAATTTCTATATAAAATTTCTTACTAACATAAGAGTGGAAAATTTTAACTTAATCTATAATTGTACTCTCCTAATGGAATAAAAAGCTACATTTTGTAATTTTTTTTATCCACATGACTTTTAAATGGCATTAATAGTAACATCTGCAGCTTCTCACTGGTCTCTCATCTTTTGAAGCAACAATTTTGACCTTAATTACACATCTTAGAGATTCTAAATGTCTTCACCTTCCAATGCTTTATCTAATACATCATTCTCCTCATATGAACAAATTCCTAAGACTGATCAAATCTTTATTTAGCACAGCTGTTTTTTAAAAAGAAGTTTAAAAAATATATTGTCAATATGCATTGTGTGTATTTTCCCCTCAATTTTCTAGCTTGCAGATAATAAATAAATGTGAAGAAAGTTAAGAATAAAGAATCCTTGGAGAGAGCCAAACATATCTAAATTCTATTATTCTCAAGAAAAGAAAAACTCTCCAGGGCTGCATACACAGAGAATATTAACATTTAACCGTTCCAGAACTGAGACTTTGAAGTGTAGTTATCTTTGTGGACATTTGGAAGGGTTCATAATAATATGCTCAGGAAGGAGGAGTAATACAGACAAGACTGCACATCAGCTGAGTTTAAATGATTTTACTTTTTCGTTGGTCAAGCTTGTCAGAGCAGTGGTAAATGATGAAAAGACAGCTTTACTCTGTTATAATCTTTAGCCATAGAGATTATTTCGCATCTCGTATTCGCGTCCTAGCAGATGGACCTCAAGGAAATCCCATATGACAGGCAGGCAGCTCATTTTCCAAAATTTTCCTTTGCTTTAGTCATTGACTACTTCTGAGAACACGAAGGCCTAATTAGTCTGCCTTGAGTTTACATCTGCTAAAATATCATGTACAACTATACTCATCCAAGGGGAGAGCAATCCTTCCTATCTCTCCTGGACCTCTCAGTACTCAAAAAAAAACATTGTCACAAGTCACTGAACATGGCATAATAGAACGTGCTGATCCTGGGAACTACACTAGGAATTCTAAGTCTCAGTAAGCATATCTCTAAAAAGCCGCTGCATGTATGCTTGCTTGCATTATTTGGGGATATTTATTTTTGAATGTCATTGCACTTATCCACAATTTTTAAACTATAAGTAAAACAACGGTGACTAAAATTTGTACTTATTGCAGTCAGAGTATTCTTTTTTTATAAACAAGCATAAATTCTCGGAACGGTAAATGAAAATTACTTTCTCTTAAATATTAAGTAGCTTCTTAATTTTATTCTCAAAATTGCATCTCAAGTTCTCATAAAAGATAAAGAAACCATAGAGATATTCTACTACCTTGAAGAACTATATTTCACTCAGTTATGTTTTGCAGCAGTTTTAGATTTATTGATAGTATAATCAAAGCACTGAATTTTAGCAACACTTAGCCATTAACCAATTTGGAGATTAATAAGGTGATGTAGAGAAATATGTGATGATTAAACAGTGACTTGCTACAGATTCATTGATGACAAGATTCACACTAACTTACTAACAAGATATACTAAATCAATGTACAATGTGAAACGTAACATATATAAACTCATACACACACACACACACATATACACGTGGATAGACAGAAATATGTTGATCCAGTAAAATATCTCAATAACCACTGTCATTAAACAAATCTTCATCACTGAAATACATGTATGAATAGTAAGATGGATAGAAAAAAAAAGCCATCCGGTATTTAAAATCTTCCTCTACTCGAATTAGAGCAAATACAATACATTGGCATTCCTCATCAGGTGATAATTTAGGCTGACTCCGGTGAGACGACTTCACCCTGGCTTTAGTAGATGGCTTCAAGGATTCTGCAGTACCTGCTGGCATCCCAACCCAGAGAAGATGCTGGTCACAGGCCACTGCGATTCAGAAATGCTCAAAGGGTCTTACTTAGAATTTCTATTTATAGGGTTCAAGACAACTGACTTTTGTCAGGTACTGATCTCTGCCAGCCCCCTTGGACAGGGAAATATTCTGATACTTTCCACAAGTTGCTCAAACACTAGAATTTGTGGTATTCACAAATTCTATACTACCCTCCTTGGGTCACGATCATGGTACAGATGTACCAAGCTGTCAGGAGATGATTGATTCACAATTATTTGCGGGTGATAAGAGAAGCAGGAGTCAGACACAATAAGCAGGTGCCTTAATGCTCAGCTCTGCTACTTTTTCACAATTTACAGGCAAGCAGGGGTTAGGTACAAGAATGAGTGCCTTCATGTATTGATCCTTTGCTTTTCATCCAAGGAGAAGAATCACACAAAGCACCAACAGTCCTAATAGAAGGGGGAAAATGAAGAGGGAGGGCAAGTTGCACCACCACACTTACCATTTCTATTAGGAAAATTTGGGCAGTTAAACTCTTTTGACACCTATTTAAAATTCATTTTTATCATTAGATGTATATTTTCAGTATTTGCCCCTCTAGTCAATAATACTTATTCATTAATCATAAGATCATAAAATGTTCCTTGGGAAGGACCTCTGCAGATTGTCTAGCTCAACTTAAGACAAAAAGCGGGGCAGTGTCCTGCAGTAGATCAGGTTGCTTTTGCCTTTCTCTAGCTGTGTCCTGGAAACTTCAAGTGGTGAGGACCCATGACCTCAGTGAGCAGCCTGTTCAGCACTGCTTTTGCAATTTGATAATCTTTTTTCTAAGGCTTTTCTGGAAGTTTCTACTCCACAGCCTGTCACCCCTACCCCCTTTCTTGCATGGGAGTTCATTGCTACTGCAAAGAGTTTGGCTCCATCGTCTTTGCGGTTATCCTCTAAAGTACTATAATACTGTCAGATGAAAAAAGACCAGCTCCCTTCACCTCTCCTCAGAGCCAGTGTGTTCTAGCTACCATCTAGTAGCTTATAGGGGGACCCTCTTGAACAAGATGTGCTGAACTGTATGCAGCATCTCCAGTGCAGCCTTGCCACTCTTGCACAGAGCGGGGAGCATAACTTGCCACAAATTCTGTATTGTTGGAAATGCAGCATCAGCATTGAGACCATGTATATACAGTGTAAAAATTGGAACAGATATTTGCAGTAACTCAGAAAAAATTCAAATCTGACTGCATGAGAACTAAGCTTGTTAAAGCAGAAATCACATCCTCTTCAGGACGAGAATCTATTTTGGTTCAGTAAAATAGTTATGACCTAAAGACTTATCTGCTGGGGTAGCTCTATTAGATACCATGAATACTGAGTAACTAAGAAGATACAAACAAAAATCAGATTCTAATATATAAATTCAGCAGCAAACAGTGTTAACCTAAAATCAAGAAATAAGGATTCAATTCAGATTTTCATTGCATTCTTTTTAGTTTATACAACTGTTTCATATTGAGTTCATAGTAGATTCTATTAATGTTAGCTTCATTGTTAAAGCAGGAAGAAAATAAAACATAACTGTCAAACATATTTACCACAGAAATAATCCCAGTAATAAGAAGAATCATAAAATAAATTGAATTGAAAAAATGATAGTCATATTCTGATATTTTTTTTCATTACCTAAAAAAGTCATTTACATTGATTGACATTGTACAGCAAAACCAAGCAAACAACACTTGCTTGAAAGTGTTCGATTTTTCTCTAAGTTAATCCCACAATTTCAAAGAAAAGGAAGTATCCCCTTTGTTCATTTCTGTCTTTTCTTCCATGGTTCATTAACTCCTCAAAATAATGTATTTTAAATCAATAATTTTATTTAGTCCCTCTTTGCAACATATAATCAATTGTTGCAAATTATTAGTTCATTGTACTTAAATTTAATGTTAAAATGCTACCTCCAGAGAGACCAGAAAGGCAAGGCTTCTGAAGTTACATATTGCTGCCTTGAACAGGAGAGGTGGACATAGGTCAATGGAACAAAAATATTTTAATCAACTACTCATATTTCACATGAAGCTGATCCACAGGAGATGTAAGAAAAATGTATTAGTTTTGGCAGATTTATATCTGAATATTAATTTCTTTGGATTTGGTGGTAAAAGCTAAACATATCTTTATTTGTCTTAATTCAAATGATCTCCTACCCAAAAAGAAGAACCTAAATCAAGCAAGTAAATTCAAACCAATTAGAGAATAAGAATGGTAAAAATAGACTAAATATTGCAGGCATTATCAGTACGTTATAACAACATAATTTTCCACAGTCATGGCTTTTCTCATCATGTGAAAAGATAAGGGATAAGTATGGATAAAGTGACTAAATGTGTTCATTGGTGCTAATGTAAAATGTATTTCCTACTTATACAAGCCACACTGCATTTTTTATGCATTTTTCTATTTAATTGTCTGATCTTTGTAGAGTTTTTTGTTTTCTTGCAGCTGACAAAAGGCTTCTGCAAATGTTAGGAGCAATAATGAAGGTGAGCTTGTATTTCTTGACATTACGCCTTTGAAAGTTTCTATTCATTATCATGTTTGAAACATGCTACTGTAATTGAAAGTTGTTTTCATAACCTTCTCATAACCTTTGTGTAAAAATATGTATGCTTGTTCTTAAGTTACAGTAGCATTCAGTAACACTCATTTGAATTTCAGAATATTGTACAATGTTCGTAGCATACTAGACAATCAATCTTTGTTTTTTAGGCTCATAGTTAAGAAAATGTAATATTAACAGGTGTGAACTCATCTTCGTTATTGTCTATTAACAGAAGACAATTTTTGGTTGTCTTTGTCTCAACCATTTCTATACACACAAATAATACTTTGTCAGCTTTATTTCATTTAACTATTCTTGACAGCTGGCAACCTTTGTTGCAGTATTGTTCAGAGCAGAATTATACAAGCTGGATATTAATTTGCACCATGAAAGATAGTCTCTGACTCTCGAGGACAGAAGAGTAAGTCACATAAAGAACTCATTTTAGAGTGGCAAGTTCTGACTTTGCAATTGCTGCAAAGGACACAAAGTAAGTACAAATAAATAGCATGCATTTAGTTGATTTTGTGTTGTGTATTTTTAGATATTAAAATTTTTGCTTCTAAATTAACTTTTTTATTGTTGTTATAGTGAAGTATTTCCTTAATAATACACTACACCTGAACTTCATTTCACTTTAAAACGATGCATCTTCTGAGAATTATTTTTTCCCTTTTAGGTATGCCTCCAGACACTTCCAAAGCCCATTTTACTTCCAGTCCAAAGCAACAAAAACATGATTATCATCTAAGCAAACAACTTGAGACTTTCTTTCATTCATTAATACATGTATATATTAATGATTACTTTGTAGGTCTTTTTATCTATCTGAATTTTGTCCAATCAAAACGGAAGCTGCCCGCAGAATTTTCCATCACAAATGACAATCTCACCACTATGCTACAGCTCCAGTTGAGTTTCAGTCTTCCTAGTGCAGGTAATTAATTTTATTATTATTATTATATTTAAAAATTTTGAGTGGGCCTACTAACAGATCCATTCTGTTAATGTATATTTACTGATGTGGTTCTTAGTCATTCTGGATTGAACTTATCTTTGGTATTTCTCCATTGAAATGAACACAAAAATTGATCTGTTCAAAATGCAAAGTAAGATTTTCTGAGTTTAACTGCATATTTTTATTTATGTATTTAAAAAATTCATAAAGTGAATTTATGAAGAAATTCATAAAATATGAAGTGATTAAGCTGCAAGACAATGGCTTAAAAAAAAAAAAAAGAAAAGANGGAATGAAGTATAATTATACACCATTCTTTGGGCAAAATGCAAGAAATTCAACAGGAGCAACAAAAGTTCCTCACTTTTGCTTTAGCTGACAGCGCTGATCAGAAAATGTTGATGTAAATTGAAGAAATCCCATTCTGCTTGCTAAATGGGAGAAGTTATGGGAGGTCTGAATTTTGTTTGTGTCTTTGTTTGTTGCTGTTGTTGTTTTATTTTATTTAAGTTGGACAGACAGAGAAGGCTTTTCCTCCACTTTATGGAAATGTTTGTTTTTTTTTTTCACTTACCGTATTCTAGCACCTCCTGTGCATGATTCTTTCTATCTCCTCTCAAATGCAATTGGGAAACACTCAATCAAAGTGTGAAATAACTAGGCCTGTACTTCCATGATAAGAGTAAAACAGAACCCTTGTATCTGAGACAATTAAAAAGAGGAGCTATTTGTTTAAGCAATGTTGGAAAGCAAGATGGTGACTTAAAGCATTAATTTTTCTTCTTGAAATTAAATCTTACTTTCCTGTATAAGAAACCTTTTAGTGGCAGGTCCATCCTACCAACTAGAATGGTTAACTTTAGTTTTAGTTATATTTCCTGTTTCCTCAGCTATACGATTTATATTATGGTAGATAATTCAAGGTTGTATATCCTTCAACGTCTGCTTTCAAAGCAGTTTGCTCATTGGAAAAGAAAAAAATCACAAGGCTCTCCTATGTGAAAGTGACCTCCTCCTTCTGTGAAAACAGTGTGTGCCTAAATGAATTGCGTGCTCGTTGGTATTGTTATTGTTTCAAGTCCAGACTTACAAAATAGATTATTCCACTACAATGAAACATTTTGCTCATGTAAATTGCAGTAGACTGACACAGTTTTTGTTCCATGTCTGTGTTGACAGTTTTACAAAATCAGGCCAGCAAAAAGTGGCCTTACAACAATTTACACAGGCTTTTAGAATCATCTCAGTACAGAGCGTATTAATGGTCAGGAGATATTTAAAAAAATACCTTCTGATAAATGCAAGAAAGCAATTCATACCCCTAACCACGGAATAAGAAAATGGGATGATTCCCTCCTGAGCTTTTCTGAATGCTTCACAAATATAGCTGAGGATCTGTCACTGAGCATGGAAGAACATGGGATATGAGATGGGAGCAGTTAAGGCTTTTGAAAGGTTGAAATAGGAGCAAAGATTATGCCTAATAATTATTTATGCTCAAATGAGCAAATTTAATGATCAGTAAGCAGACAGTGAAGTCATACTCTGAGGCTTATTTTGCCAGACATGCAGAAAGAAAGTATCTGGAAAAAAAAAAAAA
>JACDJE010000626.1:118531-130821 GCA_016647715.1 Pavo muticus
CAGTGGAAAACTTTCTCCAAAGGGAGAAATCAAGCTTACAGGTCCAGTCCATTGTAGTGCCTTTATAACTAATTTATGTTAACTATACAAAATTTTTTGACCATCAGGTTCTTTACTGATTTCAGAGGAGAACCATGCAACACTGTTTTAATACACTGATGAATATCAAATAATATCCAGCTGAATAGATGTTATGCCTGAGAGCTAAAAATCAATAAAAAAGAATTGTTGAGTCACAATTATTAGGAGAACATTAGATACCTGTGTGCCTCAGAGTAAATAGTCTTCTAAGAAATGTCTTAAGATATCATTGCAGATTGAAAATTCCCTGGAAAAATAAAGCAATTTACCAGATCTTTGTCCTGAAAATGGTGTGAACTATGAGCACAGGGTCCCTGAGGAAATGAGTGGCCTTTGTAGTCCAAATATCACACTATAAACTTCAGCAAGTACCGCAATGAAGCGGTACTGAAGCCGCAATGGTTTCCTGTGGGAATATTTTATGTGTTTGATTTGGATACAATAACAGGAATGCAGTTAATTTTCTAAGATCAAATTTTTCAATGAAAATATATTCTCCTTTAGTCATATGATTAACCTTAAAATTCGAGTTAGTATTACAGAGAGTGGCAATCAATACCGCATCAGTAGAGGTAAGGTAAGCACATAAAACACAGAAACTTGCAGTTCTCATTAGCATGTGTTTTTTTTTTCACTGGAATATTAAAACACTATTTTCACCTCTTCACACAATGAGAAATCGATTGTTTCCTCTATGCTTCTCACACACACAAAAAACCCACTGCTCTAAAAATCTCTCAGTAAAAGTAAAGAAGATTGTTCAAGGTTATCTTTTTTAAAAATATTCAAATCTGGACATAAGTCAGCTGATTTTAAAATCTCTTTTTTTTTTTTTTTTTAAATTTGAATAGGTATTTTTTAAGGAAAACTATGACCCACAGATAAGCATCCAAACTGATCCCATGTCTACCTCTCTTACTCATCCTTTTGCATATATGTGTTACCTTTTTCCTTACGGTAGGTTCTAAATGTTCAGTCAGTTTCTTCCTTAGCGATTTCCCAATTATCTGGCTTTTACAATAGGAATCAATATTTAAATTTATTCTTCTATCCAGTTCATACATGTGGTTGAAAAGATTTGGTACTTTTCATAACATTTGTTTAGATGAATTAAAAAACAAGTCAACTAATTCAACAATTTCATATAAAGGATAAACCACACAAACTCAACAAATGATTTGGAATTGTGAGTATGCTTTGAAGTTAGACACAATCACTGCAGATTGCAGTATGAAAGCATTCTACTTAACTTTGTGGTGCATTCTAGTCAGTTACTGCTTGTACTTTTTTCTATGATGATAGAATTTCTCATTTTCATCTTCTATTTGAAAACGAAATGCTTTTATGTCAAATGGTGTAAAAAGAAAGTAACTGTAAAAATCAGAGAGAATTAAGCACTGACAGACTTCTATTTTCACTGGCATTTCATTCAGTGACTTCAGAGAAGTCAAAGGCTATTAACAATAAAGCCTTCATATCATCAGAGTTGCAAATGCATTAAACATATTTTAAAAAGCTACTGTTATTCTGGCAATTTTTATTCAATAGACATTTCACATCTGAAGTATGTTTTGTGGAAAAAAAACACAAGGAATTTATAGATATTTATGTAATTATGGTACATTACCATTTAAGTGTGAAAGCATAAACTTTTGAAATTAATCTTTGCTACAATTCTTCAGACACAGCAAAAAGGTGTCATATTAACTATACACTGTCCCTTAACTTTCAATCTTCTAACTGCTTTTTTGAATGAGCCTTTGTAAATCATATTGTATTCTGTGATACCAACTTTTAGCATGATAGTAATAAAACGTCAATCAGAAATTAAATTAAAATTGCACATTTTACTATAATAAATTGAAAAATATAAAGTACAAGAGTTTTGGTTTCTGGTCTTTTCCATTCCACAGTATGTGTAGCAGTCCCTTATTTGTTTGTTTATTCATTCATTACTTGATTGATTGGAAATCAAATCAAAATCATACAATCATTTTTTAACAGGCTTTCAGAAGTGTTTTATACCGCTTCTTATCTACTTCAAATGTTTTCAACTTTTTATCTATCTATAACAAAAAGTAAATTTTCTTGAAATGTGGCGATGACTAAACAGAATAAAGAGTGATGATGTTCAATATCTTGTCTAATTGAAGATATTCTCATGTTATTTTTATTATGTAGAATTTTCCTTTATTAGCTTATTAATTAACAGTCTCTACCAAGGGAAAAAATCTATTCACTTTTCTTGATAGAGAGACAATTTTTATCCACAATTTTCCAGAGAGATTTTGAGAAATTTAGGTTAAAGATGAGTGGCAGCTAAAAGATCTGTAGGAAAACAAAATTTTATGTAAAATTTCCTGATATACTAATATATAACATTAATTTCACAAGTCATTAGCTAAATAGACCTCATAGTTTTCCATTTTAAAAAATAAACATTATTAAAAATACATTTTCATCTCCTTCTTTGTGTTATCATATTCAAGAAACTGTTGTCTCCAAAGAGAAACATTTTCTAGGCCAGTACTTTGTATGTGACATTTTTAGACTCTTAGTAGCTGTAAACAAGTGAACTTGAAATCTGGAAAATAAAAAGTTGGACAACTGTTCTCTTTTCCCCACTCTATCCAAATGCAACACACACAAAAATAATAGCTATACGCATCCACTAATGACACAATTAGAATTCTGTGTAAAATTATTAAGCCTGTGACAGTTATAAGATAAATATGATGTGCTGTAAAATCATGAATTTATTTTTAGAATGATGGTGATCTCAGTAGTGATTTCGTCGGCTTCATATAAATAGTCAAATCTCATATCTTGTAGTGCAATATTTGTTGTTAAAGACAAGTAGAAGGGAACGTAAGCACTGGAGATTACCTTCTCTACATAACAACCTTTCATTTCAGAAACCTGCAAACACAAGGCAAATTTATTAATACTCCTGTGTAAAAATGCACAGACCCGTAGAATGTGTGAGTTGCTAACTTGACCCAATGGAAATCAAATTTGATTTTTACTCATGAACCTAACTCCTTATTACTACACATATTATTTTGTGTTTTTCTTGACAATTTTTTCTTGATGCATTTGAACTACTTCTGCAGTGAGATTCAGTGGAAATGTACTCAATATTTAACTATTCTTATCATTACAAATGATGGTATTGTCAGATGTTTAGTACCTACAGCAGAATTTCTAGTTCCTTTGAGCCAGCTCAGACTCAAAGTCAACATCACTTTCTATCAGACTCTAGGCAACATCAGGGCTTGCATTTTTCTGCATAAGTATCTTCTTTCCCTAGAAGGTGATTGCACGTTTTGAAAATGCCTAGATGAAAAGGAAGACTTGCATTGAATTCTAAGGATCAGGGAAGGGAACTCGTTTGTGATGAAAGCAGTATAGGGTGGCTGTGCAATTTTGAATAGTGATACGATGCTTTTGCTGATAGTTCACTGTGCTTCTGTGCTTTTCTCCTTACAAAACTTCATCTCATTTCTTTTCCCTGAACAGTTGCTCTGAATCATCTGTTTCTGTGTATTTTCAACCCTTCTCACCCTAGTGTCACCTATAAATTGAACAAACTTCTCTCCCTAGCCTGTACCCCTTCCTCCTAGCCCTGTTACTACTAGACTAGTAACAGCATTCATCTGCAGTAAAGAAGAATCAATCTAGGCATTAGGAAAAAAATAGAGAAGCACTGGAATAGTTTGCATGGAGACACTGTATGGCTTACTAGCACTGGAGTTCCTTAAAAGTTGATGAGAAACATTAGTTAGGAACGAGTACAGCTGATCACACTTTTCAACAATTAAAGTAGCTGTATGCATGCTTGTGTTACATTTCAGTTCTGTTTCTTCTCAGTACATTTTGCAAACATGATGTAACACTGCATAGGTCGCTTGCAAAATTAGTAGTGTGAACAAACCGTAATCAATTTTATGTTCATGCTTACAGATTGAGTCCCCAGGAAGATGTAGAATATTTTGAAGGTAATACAATCCATTGCAGAAAATAATAATAATAATAATTAAAAAAAAAAATCTGCAGTGCTTTTGAGCCAACTCCCAATTTATATCAAATTTCTCTACTACCCTTTTTATTGAAAATATTTTTTTCTCACTCAATCTTTCTTAAATCTCTCTCTGTGTATTCTCACTCTTTCTCCCATGTGTCTGCATGCTACAGGGACTACATGCCAGTTGCTGGCAAGACCAGTGTGTGTGCAAGTGAAACTGGTACCAGCAACTGGGTTCACACTGGAGGGGGTGTAGGCACTTCCAGCCTGTGGTGGCAGCTGCTGGGGCTGAATGGGGATCCAGCATCAACTACTGGAGCCAGGGGGGTTTTCTACCATTGTCCATAGGGTGGGAGCAACGTGTGCATCCAAATCAGATACTGGGGGTGACAGTCATGAGTGGGGCAAGTGCAGGTTCCGCAGGTTCCTAAGCCAGTGTGGCTATAGGAGGCAGCTGTGCTCGGACCATCAATTAACAATATCCACTTGTGTGTATTCAAAGAAAGCTTACTCCAGCCTTTCTACATGTCCAGAGAGCACGGATATAAAAAGAGAAAAAAAAGAAAAAAGAAAAAAAAAATCTAACAAAATCAAAGACCATCCCTATCCATAAGGAAATAATAAATAGACTTCAATTAGTTGTTCAACACATTATTTATCCTCAGTTATCGCAGATCCTATTCATGCAGCTAATCTTTAATTAGGAAACTATATACATATTAGCACAAGAAAATACAAGTTCAAGTCTATAAATGGCAAAAATTCTGTATGGCTCCAAAATTGCCTTAAGATTGTTTCACTTAACTGCTGTATTCACAGTCATTTCTATTAAAATCAAGTTTCCTTAGCTTATTATGATTCCAACACAAAGTCTCTGATATTATACAGACAATCAAATAAGTATGGATGATCCTTTTTTTATTTTTGTGAACTTATTTTTCTAAACCTTAGGGTGCATTATTTCATTCTTCATAGTTTAACTACATAATTTCTGACTGCGTAGATAAACACACACCGTCATTATTTAAATAAAGGGATAATTTCAGTGGTGTCTGAGAACTCTTATTATGATTAGACTTTCACAAAATAAAGCCAATTTTTGCCAAACAGGATTACATTTCTTCTGATGTTTTTTTTTTTTTTTTTTTTTTTTTTAGTACTGGCAGTTTGTTGGTGCAACAGAAAATCTCTTAGCTTTCAGTTGGAAAACAGTATTTGTTTCCTTTCAAAATGGGAGGCACCTTTGCAGATAAATCTAATTTTCAATAAGTTCTTTTTCACTCAACTATTCAGGCTTGAACACAGCTGTATAAAGAACTTCCTAGCTGTCCTTCTAGCTGAGCAGTTATCCCACAAACCTTTGCAACTCACTTGCTAGCAGGCAGTGTACCCACCAAATGCCACATCTAGATAAAAGGAAATGAAGAAAACACTCAGGTAACTGGAGGGCAAGAAAGAATTGCAGCAGGGCTCTTCCACAGAATCACAGTTTTTCTCTCTCTCACCCTGCGGTCTTTCCTCTTGCTTGGTTGCAACCTTTTTCATGTCAGCGAAATTAATAGGAGGGGAAAAGAAAGATAGCTTATTGTATTAACTTAATGATAAAGTTAGAGCAATTTGAATTTTTAGAAACTTTCCTGTATCTGTGTACTTATACATATTTATAAACACAAACACTTGAAAGCTACATGAAAGTCCTATACTTCTTGTGCCAAGGCAAACACTGAAATTATAACTCATGCGAAAAAAGAATGAGCAGTTGAACATGCTTGTGTTTTGTTTCTTAGTTATGATTTTTCATGATTCTTTCCCTTCAAACTTCAAATGCATTTGTTAGGATGTTTCAAAGGAAGTTAGGATTTCTTCAAAGAAAAAGACAAGCACGATTTTGATATTATTTTTAAAAATCTGTATTGAATATTGCAGTTGGTTTTCCATAAATTCATAAAGTTGTAACCTATGCTTACTATAATTTCATTGAATTATTTCCAGTTTCGCGCTTCCAAAAGGACAGCCCCTACATCATAGAATCATAGAATAGCTTGGATGGGAAGGGACCTCAAAGATCCTCTATTTCCAACCCCCCTGCCACAGGCAGAGTTGTCAACCACTAGATAAATGTTAAGAAACAATGCTTTAAAACAATTTTATGTTGTTCAGCCCTAATCAGTCTGCCCTCTTTTGAGACCGCCAGCAAGGGCGTTACTGGGATGAGTTTATTAATATCCACAACACCATGTACACTGAGGAAAGTGAAGCCTGTCCCCACCAGAACTGTATTGTGCTCTAACTCATTCTAAATCTTGCACCCCCCTCTGTGCAACCCACAGCAGCACCAATGTACCAAACTCAGCCCCAAAGCACACCAGCAGGATTCTGACAGGACCAAAAGTACTCAGCACCTGTATTTTAGCCTTCAGGCAGAAATGACTGAAATAATAGCAAGTAAAAAGGAATTAGAGGCACTGCTGGTCTCACCTATCTCTGTTCACAAGGGAAGACTCAATGGATGCATTAAACTATCATGTGTTTTGGCATCAAGTCTTACTCTGATGAACATGATGTCTTTATTAAACAGATTTTAACATTTAATCTAACTCCTGGTACTAACACCTATTGAGGAGTCTACAATATGTACTTTTCATAGTGCAAAACTTGTCTATTTGCTTCACACTGCTAACCTTTACATTATTAGTAACTGCTTCATCAAGAATAGAATTGTTTCTTCATTGAAAGATCATTCCATTTTGGAATAAGTGAGAACCTTCAGAAGAAGCTTTCTCAGTTCCTATTCACTGCCAATGATTGAAACTCCTAATGGCTTCCTTTTATAGGTCCCCTGAATAGGATAAAATAGCACAAATACCTGACTTTCCCCTGTATGGCATGATCTGGTGCTTTTTTAATGATTTATTTTCTTTTTTTTTTTTTCCTTGCTGCATGCATTTAGTACCCTCAAGAAGAGTATATCCTTTATTTGTAAGATTTATTATTCCTATTTGTCCTTGCTTGCTATGAAAATTATTTTGTAGCATCTTCTGCAATGTGCCTATCAGTTGCCCTTCACATTAGCAAAGCTGCTTTGGACACTCCTTTAGACACTTTCCAATCTGCTTCCCAGCATCATGAATTTTTTTGATTACCAAATGGAACCAACGTGATTGCTCAAAGTCTTTGTGTAAAGAATTATATTTTGCACCTATTACAACAATTTATCTTTGAATATATGTTACTATATCATTTTTATGGCATCATCTAAGATTTAGTATCACTCACTTTTCCACTTTTGACCTCAGTAAGTGATTTCAGCTACTGCATTTGTCTATCATTTTATCTCCAACCTGTATGTTTCATCATTCTACCATATGCTGAACTTTAGAAATTTCTGTGGAATTCTATGTCCATCTATCAAATACAAAAACAAACAAACAAACAAAAACACCACACACAAGAAACACAAAAACGCAACAACTTTCTGTCCCTAAAATATTTTTATTCTGCTGCAACTTATTTTATTTATGTTTAGACTATAATTTGAGAATGCTTTCTTTCTTTTCAGTTGAAAATCATTGATCACTGTAGTTAATAATATATTTTATAAAGGCTTGCTTTATCAAAATGTTATTTCTTAGTAGGGGAATAAACATTTTAACTGAAAAGTCTAAACTGTTCTATTCTTGAATTTAGCTGGAAGGTTCAAGAGTTCTAATAGTATCAGTTTATGCATATAAACCAGTAGCATATTTTTCAGATATTTAGAAAAGAGTTTTCAGAGGTGCTTTAAGATTATAAATGTATTATTCATGAAGAAAATAACATGAGAATCAATCTAGACATCTATTGCAGTGGCATTATCACATTGAGTGCCAACTAATGATTCTACCAAATACAAAACATAAGATATTACACAATTTCTAGTGACATTCATAATTGTTTTTATGAAGATAGTTTAGCTACTTGANCTCTGAGCACCGAGCATAGAAAAATTAGTACCTAAAAATTAGTGTTGAAAGGAGAGAGACATCAAAATCTTCAAATTCATTAAAAAAAAGATATTTTTTTCTGATTGCACCTCCATTGGTTTCATATAGCTGACATTTTCTTAAAATTCAATTTGCTGAATAGAATCTATTCCTCCTACAAATTATCTTTTAAAATCATGTTTAGTTGTCATGTAATTTTTGGAAAGGAAATATAAATTAGAGAAATAAGAAAGATGCTTTATTTAAACCATCACAAAAATTATTTTCCTAGTAAGACTATGCACTGGAATTTATCAAGAATGAAACACATATGATCATGCAAAATACATTTTTTCTTTTTATGTTTGAACATGATTATGTTTTTCTTTCATCACTGAAAAAGGTTGGAACAAATCCCAAGGCTGTTCCAAAATTATAGTGTCTGGTGTTATACATATGTCAAAGAATAGTCAACATAAAAAGGCTACTTAGGTATTTTATGGTATCTTTCTATATAAAAAATACAGCCACTCCCTAATGCTTGATTTTATGTTAGTTCTGACAATAAATTAGTCTGAAATAAAGCTCATTCATTCATAACTTCTAAGCCTCTGGCCAGATGTAAATTAATATTTTAATTTCTTAGAATAATCTATTACTTTATTTCAGGCAACATATTTTCTTTAATAGTTACTTGTGGCTCCCAAATCCTTGCCTCACTGAAGTTCTCTTGTAAAATTAATACATTTTAATTGGTAAGGTTATAAACAATAACATATGATCAGAAAACTGATAGAAGTCTATAGATGAAAAATTATATTTTGGTTACGGTTTTGATTTCCTTAGGGTTGAAAAATAAACTAGTATAGGATTGGCAAGTTGAAAAAGATATTACAGAATATGTCAAGGAAGTAATGGTAACTGGGACTTTTTCCTTAAAAATATTTATTAAAATATGCAATAATCTGTGAGAAGAAACTAAGCAGAACATTACAGACAGTAATTAAGAAAACACAGAAAAATAAAATTGAAAAATATAATGCATTTGTCAGTTACTCAGTTGTTCTCTCTTGTCTGCATACTATCTTGAGCAGGCCAACATAAAAATAAGTCTCACAAACTCATAATAATACACTCAGATAAGTAAGTATTACATGTCCTGCACAAAACTTTATTGGGCACATTTCATTGAAGATGAACAGAGAAATTCTTGTGATGTCTTCAAAAAGGAATAGGTCTCATTATAAACACTGAAAGATTGAGTAAACTGGACAACACAATCTTTTACCTGTGGAGAAGGATTTATATGCCAGAGCTGTGAGACGCAGAAGACAAGAAGGGGTAACATGAGCCTGCTGGACCCCTAATAGCTAATCAGACTTATCCTTTATGTTTTTTCAGTTTCATAGTTTTCACAATCATTATTAATAAAAATTTAAAAAGATACATAGGGATTACAGCACCCAAATGCCATTGACTGCCAGTAGCATCAAAGCTCTTTCAAAACCTCCACATACTCGCTATTCTGTAGCTAATGAACAATGGCAATAAATTCACATGCTGAGATGTCTTTTCTCTCCATTTTAAAAGATTGTCCTTGCATATTTTATGATCTATATACATTCTTTTAGGCTTCACAGCTACTGTTTCATTGAAGTTGAAGGGATCTGCCATTGTTTTATTTAAGAAAATTATACAAGTCAGAAAGACAGTGAGAACTTTCAACATTTTGTGCTTTCCAGAGCTTATAAACAGAAATAAAACTCTTGTTTCCCACTGGAAAGCTGCAGTATGTTTAATGGTACTTTGTTCTTTTGTTTTCAAAGTTGTCTTGAGGACACCTTGTACTGTGACAACTCAAATCAAGTTGTATTCCTTGTGCTCTGCCAAGCGGTATTACAGAAGAGAATGCAATATGACTAACGGCCTGAGAAAATGTCACAATGAGACAGAGCTCAGAATATCACACAAATATGCTCTACAAAATTTTAAAAAGATTATGTGTTAAATGTATTTTTTTTCCAAAGCCTTATTAAGATAAGGCCTTCCTTTCTATTCACTATCAATTTTATTAACTCTGTAAAGAATAGCGTGTGATTGTACTGCCAGAAAATAAGTGGTGTGCAGTCAAAATTGTGTTCCCATAGTTTACTTTGCTCTATCTCAGTAATATTTCAGATCAACATCTTGTATGTTGACTGCGTTCTCATACATTAACGACTTACCTGAAAATCCTAGAAATTAATATAAAGATTTTTTTTCAGATGTGTAAGAGCATAAATCTGTGATATAAATTACTGGTGAGGAGAAAAAAGAGAAAGCTTTTCTAAATAATGTGGGACTACTTGGATCCCAGTGTAAAGAAGCAGTATTATACGGATTTCAACAGCTCTTTCAATGCCTGACATCTTGCCAATATGCATAGGTGATACAATGGATTGTGGACTGTTGTACAGTACAATGTGTCACTGAATTTCCATTTGGATCTATTGTATATAAATAAATATTTAATTTAAATAAANAAAAAAAAAAAGTTTTTACTTGATTATCCATGTAGAGATTCAATGATTATGTCTCATTAAAATAATGAATTTCGGAACAACAAGATGAAAAGGATTTTTCTAGTGACATCTCTGTTTTTTTCTAATGCACCAAGTTTTGGCACAAAGACATTATACTACGAGGGACGATTAATTTGTAAGTCAGATTATTTTATGAGTCTTATCTTTTGAATGAATAAGGCTTATGGAGCATTTCAGTCCATGTCTATGAAACAACAATAATATAGACATATTTATTTTAGATCACTGGGCCACTAAATTATTAAAAGTGTTGTATGGGAATGTGAGTAGTAGTGCTTTAAGCAGTAATCCTGTAGGCTCTATCTAAAGCTTGTGTGAGACAGGCTTTTGGAATCTGAAACACTCTGCTTGATATCAGTACTCCATCAAGTTTTTGGATATCACTCTCTTTCCTAGCTGGGATAAAACAAAACAAAACAAAACAAAACAAACAACTATTAGGTTGAAAAAGATAGAAGAAAGTTCTAAAATTTAATTCAACAGTTGACTGAAAACAGGTAAAGGAAAATTAAGTTCACTCATTAACTCATTTATTGGAAAATCTCCAATAAATACTACTGTATTTAAGGAAGAGCAGAAAAATGATATGGCATGTCTGGAAGAAATTTTCAATTCATTTCTAAATGGTATCTTACCTAAATTTTTAATTATCCCTATCAATTTATATTTTGTAATGTTCCATGTGTACATATTTTTTTAATTTTTTTTTTTCTGAAAGAGTGCATCAGAATTACTGACATCAACTGTTAGTTGCTCAATGAAAAAATTAACATTATTAAAAATATTAAAATTCATTGTTAAAATCTGAAGATTTTATCTGTGTATAGATAAAAAATGTCAAACTAATAGAAGAAATGCATAAACTTGGCATCTTGTTCAATATTAAAAGAGATAAACATTGAAGTATTTCAAGACAAAAAACTCAGGCTGTCATAGAATCATACAATTTTTTGAGCTGGGAGGGACCCTTAAAGATCATCTAGTCCAACTCCCCTGCAATGAATAGGGGCATCTATATCTAGGTCAGGTTTCTCAGAGCCCCATCCAGCCACACCTTGAGTGTCTCCAGGAACGGGACATCCACCACCTCTCTGGACAACCTGTTCCAGTGTCTCACCACCCTTACTGAAAAAAAACTTCTTCCTTATATCCAATCTAAGAACTGACCTTTGAGGGACACCACTTGTCATTGATCTGTCTCCTGAAAGGACTGAAAAAAAAAATCAAGGTAATTTTTTTTTCTTAGAAGAGATTATTGAATAAATTTATTGAAAACACACATATAAATCCATTTTTTTTTAGTTCTCTGAAATGTTTGCTTTCAGTGAAAAATATTATAACAAAAAATGTAGGAATGCTTGAAAGAGGTTTTTCAATAAATATTCGTAGATGAAAGAGAAATCTCTCTTAATATATTTGTCTCTGTCCAATCATGATCCTACATGATTGTCATGTGAGACGAGCAATTCATTGTGATATACTGGATTTATACAAATGAGCAAAGAGACTGCCTCAGTCTTATCATGGAAATTTAAAGACTAGTTTCTCCTATGAGTAAAGATAGCAATGCCATGAAATTTATTTGATCCAATACTCTCCCAAATTTTCTTACATATGTATACACTCATATATATATATATA
>JACDJE010000626.1:134937-147309 GCA_016647715.1 Pavo muticus
TTTTTTTTTTTTTTCCTGGAAAGCTTTTAAAACAGATAAGTTGAAATATTTGGTAAGAAAGAAGTAACATTTTATTTTATACTATCATGCTTAAAAATTACACATAATTAATGAATCTCTTCCAGAAACTTTTAGTCTATCTTACATTTCATTTAAGAGACTCTATATATGATGTTCACCACAATAAAATATAGGTATAATTCAATGAATTATAGTGTTATGCATTTATATTTATGCAGACATTTTCCCCTTTTATGCTTCAGTGAAAAAGTCATGCTTGAGACAACAGAAAATCAGCTTTACATTGAGCCTTCCCTGAGTATGTTAGCTAATGGTGGATTTAATAAGATTAATCCTATGCCAGTTGTTTGAGAGAAATAACCTGTGCTGTTCCAAAGCTGAAGAGTAATTTGAGACAGTGGAAAACTTTCTCCAAAGGGAGAAATCAAGCTTACAGGTCCAGTCCATTGTAGTGCCTTTATAACTAATTTATGTTAACTATACAAAATTTTTTGACCATCAGGTTCTTTACTGATTTCAGAGGAGAACCATGCAACACTGTTTTAATACACTGATGAATATCAAATAATATCCAGCTGAATAGATGTTATGCCTGAGAGCTAAAAATCAATAAAAAAGAATTGTTGAGTCACAATTATTAGGAGAACATTAGATACCTGTGTGCCTCAGAGTAAATAGTCTTCTAAGAAATGTCTTAAGATATCATTGCAGATTGAAAATTCCCTGGAAAAATAAAGCAATTTACCAGATCTTTGTCCTGAAAATGGTGTGAACTATGAGCACAGGGTCCCTGAGGAAATGAGTGGCCTTTGTAGTCCAAATATCACACTATAAACTTCAGCAAGTACCGCAATGAAGCGGTACTGAAGCCGCAATGGTTTCCTGTGGGAATATTTTATGTGTTTGATTTGGATACAATAACAGGAATGCAGTTAATTTTCTAAGATCAAATTTTTCAATGAAAATATATTCTCCTTTAGTCATATGATTAACCTTAAAATTCGAGTTAGTATTACAGAGAGTGGCAATCAATACCGCATCAGTAGAGGTAAGGTAAGCACATAAAACACAGAAACTTGCAGTTCTCATTAGCATGTGTTTTTTTTTTCACTGGAATATTAAAACACTATTTTCACCTCTTCACACAATGAGAAATCGATTGTTTCCTCTATGCTTCTCACACACACAAAAAACCCACTGCTCTAAAAATCTCTCAGTAAAAGTAAAGAAGATTGTTCAAGGTTATCTTTTTTAAAAATATTCAAATCTGGACATAAGTCAGCTGATTTTAAAANTAATGCAATAAACTGAACGGTTCATTCCAGTTTAACATAGTTTCTGGGTATTACAACTCAGTTTTTCCGTCTAAAAGTAAAATGCAGTCATATAGATTGATGTCCTAATGCCTTGCACTGCTGTAATCAAGCAGCAGCAACCTTAGAAGCATGAATTTTTGTGCAGATTTATTACCAACCAGTCACCACTAGCAGCTGATAAAGTTCCAGTAAATCTGGTAAGTCAATCAAATCTCAAATACCATTTTGTCAAGATAGGGGATTTCAACTTAACTGTAGGAGGGAAGGGAGGATGACCTAGCCTCATTGGTTTTTCAGCTTTTCATTCAGACAAAATGCATTTTTGCATTCTTTTTCCACTTCACTATACTTCCTCTGGCCAAAACATAAAGTTAAAAGAAACCCATGAGTAACAATTTTACATAGCTGTAACATTATACAATACAGTGACTGCTTTGCTGCTTGAAACTCATCCAGTGAAGAAGCAAGATGCAAAATTGTTAGCAAGGTCAAAACTGGCTCCCTGACTTTGTCCCAGTCGTGAGAACAAAGGCTGTGGTAGTGAGGGGGATAACCTATTCCCCTCATGTATTAACTACTCTGTGTGCGGGAGGCACCAAAAACAAAAGAGAGGCAAAACTGTGAAGAGACATGCTTTGTTTCTCTAGGATCAAAATGACCTCTGTACTAAACTTACTACTGAAGTAGTCAACTGATATAAGACTTCAAGTGCCTTAGTTTCAAGTGGTAATAAGCTAGGAAAAGAAAAAGAAAAATCTTGGCTGACAGTGTTGAACTAAGCTTTCACTACTCTAAATTTATTTGGTAGACAAAAAACAAGTCATCCTGCACCTTACTGTAGACTGCTTTAGTTTTCTAGCTCAATAACATAATATACAGACTTAAGTGTCAAATCTGTAGCGCACAGCTTGCCCTTGATTGAAAAAACACTGACAATAGCAAATACAGGAGGGTTTCATTTACTTACATTGAAGGCTGTTATAAAAGTTTTGGTAGCTTCTCTTTACAATGCTGTATTAATTACTAACATTTCAAAAAGAGATACCATTAAAATGACAGGTATATACTTATATTTGATTTAATCCATTTTGGAATCATGACTGTTCTAATTTTGAATGTTATTTTTTAAACTTTAGTAGTTTTCATTTCTTTCTGGTGTTTTTTTTTTCCACTTTATTTATTTATTTATTTATTTTTCTTTGGTTCATTTTTCATGAGATTTAATAATGAACAGAAATACAGAACTGCAGAGAGTTAAAGGGCTTAACTCACTCTAAGAACTGTTAAGTTTTGGAAACTTAAATTCATATTATTACAGAGGTAATGCAAGTCTGATATATATGGCATTAGAAAAAAAGTATAATCTGTGTCTTTAAAGACAAATTTCGGGGGCATAGAATCAGTTAAAAACTTTGATATGTATCTGTGGGTATCTCATGATAGCAATCAAAACATCTTTATTGACCTAGAAGTTCTCTTTTAGCTACACAAGGTTGCTCAAGTCAGGATAAAAAGGGCACTATTAGAAAGAAGACACATCTAGAATCATAGAATCAAAGAATCATAGGACTGCTCAGGTTGGAAAAGACCTCAAAGATCACCAGGTCCAACTGCAACCTAACCACACTACCGTAACTCTAACAGCCCCCCGTTAAATCATGTCCCTGAGCACCACATCCAAACAGTTTTCAAACACATCCAGGGATGGTGACTCAACCACCTCTCTGGGGAGACTATTCCAGTGCTTAACAACCCTTTCTGTAAAGAAATTTTTCCTGACATCCAACCTAAACTTGAGGCCATTTCCCCTCGTACTGTCACCTGTCACCAGTGAGAAGAGACCAACCCCACTCTTGCTGTAATCACCTTTCAGACATTTGAAGAGAGCAATCTATTTCCTGTCTACTTAAGCATTAAAAGTAACAGCTATATGTGCACATAAATGTGTGTGTATAAATAATACAAGTGTTACATGCTGGAGAAAACTTATAACTTATTTGAGCTAAGATTGCAATTATTTTCTGATTTTTATAATGATAATAATCAATTTCTGAAATCAGATGCATAATATAGGTATGCGGTGACATTTTCGCTTAATTTCATTAGAATTAAGAAAGAAAATAAAAGAAAAAATGGAAAAAAAGTTCTCTTAATCAACTTCACTGACACTTATAAACTTAGAACAACAATTGAAAAAGAGGCTGTTACAACAACTTGGTTCCCTGAGCTGGCATTTAAGATCCTTTAGTCCAATAAATTATAATGCACTGGTTTCAAATTAGCTGTTTTTGTGCTAAATAAGAACATATCATCGAATTTTGCGAAACATGGTAAATCTTAAGAGTTAGTAAAACAGCTCTAGGAAGTATATACATGCACAGATGGATTAAAAACTGAGAAGAACACATCACCAAAACAGAGTAAGAGTACATTGTGCTTGCGGTAGTGAAAACTATTTCAAATCTGTAGCAACTACTACTAATAGTTATCACAAAGTTCTGTATGAGCATTATCTTATAAGTCTGAATACAGTGTTTTTCATTCTTAGGATACGTCAGAAACAGAAATTTAATAAGTAGACTTTTGCCTCTGATCCACATGATCACTATCAGTAATAAGAAAAAAGAGGTGTGATAAAGAAAACCTTAAACAGGCTGGATGGCCTGTAATCCAAAAATACATATTTCTCTTCATGGACTCCAAACTGCACTAGCATAAGGCACTCAGAAGGAGACCTTTAAAATGTATGACATGACTCTCATTCTTATTTTTGCTTAATTTTATTGCTGAAATACAGCTACAGAGGGCAATGCTCCCTCACACACAGGTCACTCTGTGGGCTACATCAGGAGAAGACCCTTAAATCAATGCAGTCAGGCTGCTTCAGCTGATTGTGCTTTTTAAAACAGTTGTCTGCCTAAACAGATCTTAGAATTTTCAGGTTTGGCTCTCAAATTTCCTCCAGATCCTTGGGACACAAATGGTACTTTCAGCGCTAGAGGCCAGTACTACTCAAAAGCATATAATAACTACTAGGAGAAATGTCTTAAAAGAGCTTCAGTTCCCCACAAATGTCTTAAAAGAGCTTCACTTCCTCTTCAAGGTGTCTTGTTTATAAGGCGGTAATTAATGATGAGCATTTGATTGTGCCAATAAGACTGGCTTTCAAATGAAATGACTGAGAGCGTGCTGCCTTGTAATACATCTTCTGGACGACTACAATATTTAACTAACAAGTGAAACTGGTTCAGATTTTTATGAGCTTCTCAGAGGAGAGAATTGAATTATGGTCTTATATTCTTTTGTACAACTGCAGCTCCTGAGTCTTGCACACATAGATCATAGAATCATAGAATGGCTTAGGTTGAAAAGGACAATAAAGCCCATCTAGTTCCAACCCCCCTGCTGTGGGCAGGGCTGTCACCCATCAGATCAGGCTGCCCAGGGCCTCATCCAATCTGGCCTTGTGTGCCTCCAGTGATGGGGCACCACAGCTTCTCTGGGCAGCCTGTGCCAGTGCCTCACTGCCCTCTTAGTAAAAAATTTCTTCCTTACATCTAACCTAAGTCTACCCTCATTTAATTTAAAGCTATTCACCCTTGTTCTGTTACTATCACACTGAAAAAGTAAGTGCCCTTCTTGCTTGTAAGCTCAAGTACTGTCAGGCTGCAATGGAGTCTCCCTGGAGCCTTCTCTTCCCCAAGCTAAACAAGCCAACTCCCGCAACTTTTCTTCATGAGAGGTGCTCCAGCCCTCTGAATATCTTTGACCCTCTTCTGTACCCAATCCCAGAGCTCCACATCCTTCCTGTACCGGAGACCAGAGGCCCAGATGCAGTACTCCAGATGAGGACTCACAAGGGCAGAGTAGAGGGGGACAATCACCTCCCTCTCCCTGCTGGCCACCTCTCTTTTGATGCAGCCCAGGATACTGTCAGCCTTCTGGGCTGCAAGTGCACACTGCTGGCTCATATCCAGCTTTTTGTCCACCAGGCTCCCCAAATCCTTCTCTGCAGGGTTGCCCTCAATTAGTTCTCCCAGTCTGTACTCATATCTGGGACTGCCTCTCTCTAAGTGTAACATCTTGCACTTGGCCTTGTTAAACCTGATTAGATTCTCATGTACCCACCTTTTGAGCATGTCCATGTCCCTTTGGATTGCATCAGTAGCCCTTCCTTTGCCCACCTATGCTGTCACTACATCATAGAAGGCCATCAGATTGGTTAGGCATGATCTGCCCTTGGCGAAGCTGTGGTGAGCTGCCTCAGATCACCTCCACATCTCTCACGTGCCTTAATGTCTTTTCTGGGAACATTTGCTCCATGATCTTTCCAGACACAGACTTGAGGCTCACTGGCCTGTAGCTCCCCAGATCTTCCTTTCTCATTTTTTGAATATGGGAGTGATATTTCCCTTTTTCCAGGTACTGCGAGCATCACCTGACAGAAACAATTTTTCAGATATGATGGAGAGCGGCTTGGTAACCACATCAGCCAGTTACTTCAGGACTCTGAGATACATCTCATGTGGCCCCATAGACTTGTACACATTTAACCCCATGAGCTGGTCTTAGGCTTGCTCCATGCTTTCACTGGGAGGGATTTTGATCCCCCAAATGCCAGTTAGAAGTTCAGGGATGTGAGAGACATGAGAAGGCTGACTGGCCATGAAAACCAAGGCAAAAAACTTGTTAAGCACTTCAGCCTTCTCCACGTCTGAGGAGGCCTGCTCTCCCTTTTCATTTATCAGAGGGGAATACACTCTCCTTTGCCTGTCTCTTCTGCTCAGTGTATCTAAAGAATCCCTTCTTGTTGTTTTTCACATCTCTTGCCAAGTTCAATTCCATCTGCGCCTTGGCTTTATTGACTCCATCCCTGCACAAAAGGATAGTAAATGGGCTTGACTGAGTCAGAGTCCTCATTCAGGAATCTTATGCACTATCAGAAATTTAGATACAGCCAATTTTAGGTTACTGTGGAATGACAGTTATGCTTTGATTCTGAAGATCTAAATATGATACTTTCGTGATTAAGATGAGATTTTTATCTCAGTAATCAGCTTCTATCGTTTATTGGATTGACATGGACAAAGTAGTCTCAATAAAGGGAATTTCAGTTAATTTCCTTTATAAGCTTTTAATTATTGATTTATTATTATTAATTATTTTGTGTACTGAGGGGGGAAAAACAGATTAAAAAAAAAGGACAACAAATATTAGACAAACACAGGGAAACAACTTTCTTTCATCTTTCTCAGGCTCAACTTTTGTTCAGTATCTCCTTTCTCTTTTGTAATATCAACTTCTCTTGTTTCTTCCAAGGTTAAATGCAGTCCTTCCCAATCTCTTTTATTAGGCATCTGGAAGAGCAGGCTGTTGAGATTAGTACTTGTTTATTTTTGACATTCTCTACTCTTTACTCATTTTCCTTTGCTGCTTTATGTTCCTCACTTATTTCCTCTACAACAACATGGGCAACAGTCCTTTAGGGCCTTCCTCATCTCAGTGTGGGCTCCTCTATGGCCCACTGTCCCTTCAGGGGCATTCCTGCCCTGGTGTGGTCTTCACAGGCCACGCATTGTGGTGCCCCCAGTCTGGCACAGACTTCTCTGTGGTCCACAGTCCCTTTAGGGTCATTCCTGTCCACTTGTGGTATTCTCCATACACCAAGGTCCCTTAAGGGTATTTCCTCTGTCATGGAGCGTCTCCTTTCAGAAATGTGTCTTTATATATCTTCATTTCTCCTCCCTCTTCATTACACTCATGTCCTTGAATTCTTCCTCAGGTGTCTCCTTGTCACATGGCTGCTGTCCTTCCTTAAACACACTTGAGTTGCAGCACCATGAGATGCTGTGCCTGCTGCAGTCCTGCAGCCCTGTGGTCTGTTTCCACTGCATGCAAAGATCAAAGCAGCTCATGGTCTCCTCTCACAGCAACCAGACATTCAAATGTTGCCAGATATGCCTGAATCTTCAAAGACATGCAAATAGATTTCATTTTGATAGGGTTTATTTTTGTTGTTATTGTTTGTTTTTTGAAGGAAAGGGAGAGAAGATACTTTGTCTTTATTGGGGTAGTTGTACATTCTTTATTGGGGTAACTATATATTCTTATCTGTTTGCTTGCTTGCTTGTCTTTTAAAATTCAGTTCCTTTCCTTTTCTGAAAAGAAAATAGTCTTCCTATGAATTGGACCAATCTAATTTTCCAGAAATTTCTACAGACACAGTAGCATCATTATTACTAAATGTACATAATCTGCAATTTTGACTTAGAAATTTAATTAGCTGCTCCTTAAAAACAGTTACCTGGTGCAAACTTTTAGGCTTATGCCTGAAATAAGTTTGGAAGGGTTTTATGAATTCTCTGCAGTGTATGATGAAACTTTATTCTCCAGCGAGTGTTTCTTCTGATAATTCTTTTGAAAGAGAATTAGTGCGTAGCAAACAAGGGAGACTGAGCATATCTTACATGACTGACTGAAAGAGCTAGGCTTGTTTAGCCTAGGAAAACATAAGATAAGAGTGTAGATGATTGTTTTCTGTAAGTACATCTGGGAACAAACACAGGGAAGAAGGAAGAGCTATTAAAACTAGAAGACAGTATCAGTGCTAGAACAAAAGTATGTAATTTGGCCTGAAAATTGAACTGTAAATTAGAAGATTTCAAACTACCAGAAAATGAAGTTGTAAAGCAGTGCCTAAAAGGAACAGCAAAACTGTGGACATGGACTAGTCTTAATAAAAGGAGAAGTATGTGAACAAGATTATGCTATGAATTACCTACAACAGCAGATAATTGAACTTGGTGAAGGAAAATCCTTACATTTATTTATTTTGTTTGTTTGTTTGTTTTCCTGTCTTAAGGCTAGAAAAAAAATTGTTGAGAGCAAACTGACCACTCATAATCTGTTTCCATTGTAAATGCATTTTTCTTCCAGTGCACTGTGCTATGAAGTCGCTCTCAACGAGAGAAAATGAGTCTTCACCTCTGTTAAAGGCAATGCAGTTCATCTTGGATGTGGAAGACATTAGCTATTATTATATAGCACCCACTGGTAGTTCTCACATTTCTTTCTACATGAAGAGAAAGGTAGATGTTTATTCCAGAGTTGTTCTTAATTTAGCTGTACATGGTTTAACTCTTGAATCCCTTTGATACAGAAAAGTGTTCTGATTTCTTGTAAGCACAGAAATCAAATTACTTGTGTCAATATAAGGTACATTATTCATTATTTGGCACTTCTTTTGCAGTACTGCACCAAAATCATGGACATTGGCAGATCTGGCAGAGCAATGTGATGTGCAATTAGTCTTAAAACTGAGCCAATTATATACTAGATTACATCATAGGTATCAGTTCAGTTTCAGAGAGCTTCTGAAAGTACACAGTATTCTGTTTTGTAAGTGTCTTAAAATGTCATTTCACATGCGGTTTGTGATTTTGCTAATGGCATTTGTTTCACCTGTTTAAAATGTCAATATTCAGGAAAAATCAGGGAAAAAAAAAAAAACAGCAAATCAAGCCAAACAAACAAGAAAACAAACAAAGCTGCCTAGAAACTTCCAGTCCTCAATAAAATGAAAGAATTTCAAAAGTAAATCAAAGACTTATACTCTTAGCCATGATCTCACTTACTCTTCCTCTACCTCCCTCCGCCCAAAAATCTGCACAATTGGTGGGACTTCATACAAGATGGCGGCTCCTGTTACATGACAGCTTTTCTGAAAGCTAAATTCTCAGCTATAGTTAGGCCTATATTCAGTGGTTCCAAAATTTATACAAATGAAGAGTTGATGATGAGAAGACCAGAGAAAGACCTGTCATCAAGTCAAGGTAAATGTATATCCTTTCTGTTGCACTAAAGAGAATGTGTCAGAAGAGCTGCAGGTTACATTGTCTGTTCAGCTGTGTAATTCACTCCTTCTCAGAAATATGTGATTTTGCTAAAAGGTGAGAGGTTGCTACCAATTGAACGTCAACTATTCTTGATACTGACCCACAGAAAACCTCCACCGAGTGCCCACTGAGTTTCTTTAGTCTGCATTCTACTTTTGCAGAATTACATTTCATTGCATATATTTACAATAAAATGTTGGTATTTGCTTGATTTAAGATGAAAACACAAGCCACTACGATTATTTCAGGTGTATTTATGACATATGCAAGGGTAAACACAAATAAATTTTCATTAACATTTAATTTCCCCCTTCAAAGTAATAGGTTACCCTATTTATTAATCTACTACTATACCACTGAACTGTAATAGAGTAAAAATTTAAGATTTAGACACAAAGTTGTAGAGGCTGTAAAAATATTAAAACCAGGAACAGTGTCTGATCTTTTCTAATTTTTTATGTGATATTTTTGGAAGTATTTAAAACAGTGCGGCTCCTAGTTTAACCCACTGTCAAGTCTTCACAGTTCAACTCGCTCCTCTTCAACAGAGTCAAGATATTTTATAAGTATGGACATCAAGTTATAATTTATAATATCCTGAGAGCAGTGAATATCTGATTTGTTTGTTTGTTTGTTTTTTCTAAATTTTGGAGGTCTTCTTGACAAAAAGACAAGAAAATTATGAATTAATACATTATTTTTCCATAGATCTGTTCTTTCACTGAGACCAAGGGAAAAAACATACCACAAAACCTTTTTATGTTTCTCCTTGTCTCCATTTTTTAGTTTTTATTTTTGTTCTTCCATTAGCTCTGAAATTAAATAATTACTGCATTTTCAAACATTTTTTTTACATTCCTTTTTGTATTATGCTAATAATAATAATGCAATCATTTCTTTCTATAAAGATAATACATACTTTGTTCATCTTTTCCCTATCAGGGATTTTCCATTTATTTTTAAGTAAAACTCACCATCACATATATCTGTTTTTCAGTTGAGAGTTTTCTCATTGTTGATTTTTTACGATCATAGTATACAATGTAAATTTTACAACTCTTGACTAAAAAGTAAAGGAAAAAAAAACTAGTAAATTTACAATATTTGTTGCACTACTTGTTTTCTTACAGCAGTTCTTTCAATAACATCAAGATTCTCATCAAAAGAGATCTGTTGGATACTCTGTGTAAACAAAGAACTTAGCTCAAGACAGTACCTAAGCATATTTTGTCCCAAGCTAGTGTGGTTGTACATACAATAGAAAATCCGTCTTTAAAAGAGAGTAGTCCTTATTCTTTGAGACAACATTAATTTTGTGTCTAGAAAGTATCATTCATTACCACTGGTAAGTATGGGTTCATCCATGGCTCACAACATTAAAGTTTGCACTATGGAAAGGAATTAAGAAAATTGTTCTCCACTCTAGAATAAAACAAAGTGCTGATATAAAAGAGTTTCTAAAAGTAGAAAAACGATATAGCTGATGGAAAGGGAATGCAGGTTTATGACTCCTAATTACCCTATTTTGACAGACAGGGTCTTCCTGTCCACATAGCCTTGTTCTGCAAATCTGCTATAAGTTACCAGCTCATATTACTCACTAATGTCAGTATAAAACAAAGCATAATGCCATTTTAGGACTATCAAATCATACCTAGTAAGATTTACTGCTGAGATCTGAGGTCTGTTTCATCCTTACTTCAAACCCTTCCTCTCCTGTGTAGGCCCATCTATGACTCAAATAAAATACTGACTCATCCTGATTTAAAGTTCATTTAAGTCTGTGGGGATTGTTGCACCGACATTAATGGGTTTTGTACTGGGCCCTTTTAACACACAGCTAAGATCCTAAGTTAAGTCTCCAGGCAGTACTCCATGATCCTTTAAAGGGCACGACAAGCAGTCTCACCAAGTGAGTGGTACATACACTATTCCCCTCTGATATAACTACCTTTCTGAAATATGTTTGTACCAATGGCTTTTCTACCTGCTAGATCAGCAACACTCTGTGCTGACTTAAATGCGGAACAATTTACTGCACGTACCTGGTATCTTGCAAGGCAATATCATGAGAATTCACAGTGTTTTGTTTTTCTTTTACAATAGTAGGAAAGAGATTATAAAATAATTTCTAAGTTGTGGGCAAAATTAAGCATTGTTCTTCCTGTTACTAAAGACTTTTCTTGCCTCTTAGACAAAAAAAAGCTATAATTGGGGATAAATCTGATTTAAATTATGTCTCCATGTTTTAATATAAATAAAGAGATGGATTAGATAGAGAAATAATATTTTTAGAGTCCCATTTTACTGTAAACCTAATTTTATGAGTTGTATAATGAAAGTGACGAATTCAACAATCAGTTGAAACACAAAGGTAAAAATAACTTTATTTATTATATATGATAGATAATGCAGAAAAAAATAACATTTTAAAGAGTGCCATAAACACCGAAAATCATAGTTAAGCAGTATGTCTATGAGACACAACACAAAGTCAGAAAGCAGACTGATGCCAATGATTTACATTGTTCTACTGCACCATAGTACATCTAGTGAGAAACATTAAAAAATGAATGATGTCTGAAAAAATAGAAAATTGTAAGTCCATAGGCCACAGGCAAGGCACACAAGGTCACATTCTCTCAGCAACAGAAGAGGTAAGCTTGTTAACTTGCTAACAATGTTAACTTGTGTGATAATGTCTAACAAAGAAACAAAATTCACAGAGTCACGGAATCATAGGGGTTGGAAGGGACCTCCAGAGATCATCGAGTCCAACCCCCCCTGCCAAAACAGGTTCCCTACACCAGGTTGCACAGGTGGGCATCCAGGCGGGTCCTGAATATCTCCAGAGGAGGAGACACCACAACCTCCCTGGGCAGCCTGTTCCAGTGCTCCGTCACCCTCACCGTAAAGAAGTTCTTGCGCACATTGGTGCGGAACTTCCTATGCTCCAGTTTCTGGCCGTTTCCCCTTGTCCTGTCTCCACACACTGCTGAGAAGAGTCTGGCCTTGCCACTTTGCCCCCCACACCTTAGATATTTATAGACCTGGATCAGGTATCCTCTCAGTCTTCTTTTCTCAAGGCTAAACAGACCCAGTTCACTTAGCCTTTCTTCATAGGGGAGATGCTCCAGGCC
>JACDJE010000626.1:148531-186733 GCA_016647715.1 Pavo muticus
GAAACTTTTCAGAGGGAATTTGTAACTCAGCTGCAGTTTTTGTTTGAAAAAAAAAAAAAAACACCTTAAGAATGGAAATAAATATTTTGACAGAGTTTTATGAAATATTCATAAATCACATTTTAAAATCGTATAAATTTAAAGCTCAGATTCATTTTTTTCAAATCCAGGAAAGCATATGTATATTACTGAACAAAAATACAGATCCCAAATATTAAAACAAATCCATGGAAGTGAATTTCACAGTAAAAGTATTCTTTCTTTCTACAGAACAAAGCAGCAGAGATTAAAATCATCATAATTTAATGAGGAAAAAATTAGAGGGAAAGTCACCCACCCAGAATTTACTAGTTGCTGCTAAGGGAAGAGACGATACTATATCCAGAGTATCTGTTAAAAAAATATGAGTTTTTACCCTTCTCAGTAAATATAGAATGACTCCATTTCATTCCTGAGGTTTGAGCTAAGTTTCAAAGCCGTCTGGAGTCATCTTGCCTTTTGCCTCTCCTGCCTTCAAACAACATCTCTGAGCAACTCTGGACAGATTACTGTAGCACTGCATCATTAGTCACTGAATCATACAACAAAGATTTCCAGGGTACAAAAATTTCAAAATATCACACTTTTCCTGCAGAGGTAAGCATCAATCAGAAGACACCAGAACAGAGCAATTAAAGGGTTAATACCTGACTGGAGAAGGAGGAGAAAATCATGATAGATTATCTCTATTAATGGAAAGCTGACCAATTATTTCCCCAGTCACTGCAAATCTACAAAGAAATTTAGTTCTTAAAAATTGTGATTTGTGGTTTCCACTGAAAAGAGAAATACTCCAGCTAATGTAGCTCCTGTTGAAAATTCTTTTCATTTTCCACCTGGAGAAAAAAAAATAGCCCTTTGGAATACACCATGTAAAAAAGTGCTTACAATCTTGTACGTAACCTGTGCTTAGCCTACAATCTGTCTTGGGCATTTACTTCTGTATTTGATACTCCAGTTAAGAGCGCTCATCAGATTTAGCATCCATGAAAGAAAATAATTTGAACTTCAACTTAATGGTTGAATTCAGCCAGAGATTAAACTTTAGGAATTGTGGTTTGGAAAGCTAGCTTAGTTTCTAGTCAATAAATCATCTTCAACTGCCACTTACCCTTATTTTACACTTTATAAAGCCTTTAATCACTTGAGTGATTTATATTCACTGCTATTTAATATCTTGCTGTATTTTGCCTACTAACAAATTAGGTTGTATTTTTCTCAATTTTTTTTTAACTTATCTCTTTACTTGTAATTATTGGGAAGTGCATATAAAGAAATTAAAAAAAAAATGTTGCTTTCTAAAACATGTAAATATCTATGTTCTTGTCTATTTCAAGCTCATAATCCCATACCTCAAACAATAAAGCCCAAATGCACAGCTTTTAGCAAAAAATAGAATAGATCCAAATACATTTCCAAGGCAGCAAATTGATCTAGCCTCAAATGTTTGAGATACAAATCTTATTATAAAAGAAAAAGGAAAAGAAAACAATATCACAATTTAAAGTTTTATCTTTTGTCCATAATCCTCTGAATATAACTCTCACTGCACTTGGTATAGAAAATAGGCAAATATTTGTGTATTCATTTTCAAAAGGTTTTTATACCATAATCTCTTACGCTACTTCTCTCTCAAAAATATTACAAGTAAATGTAACAGTCAGTATCAAAACTTTTCATTTAATATGCTAAAGTTTAATCAAAATATAAAAATCAAAATAAAATTGATTGTCTACTTCTTTAAAGATTTCACGTTCTCCAGCAGTACCATTCCTGACATACCCCTAATTCTTACAGAATTTTTTATAATGATGTGATTTAAAATGCATACTTTTATTGACACAGATGTACATTCAGCTAGGAAAGATGCACACTGCTGGATTATCCTGCATTAAGGAGATTATAAAAGAGGAAACACTGCTAGAGGTAAAAGTTTATTAAGTATAATGCTTCCTCAGAAAATCAACAAAGTAACCCACAAATATACTAGACCTATCTTTTATATTCTTTTCTACAAGTAAAACACGCCATAGATTACTTGAGAAACAGTTATTTTGGTATGCTTAATAGAATTCAACCATAAATTCATTGCATAACATGAGACTGAGCTTGAGGGTTGAATATCCTACATTTGCAAGTAAAGTAAGGATTAAAACAAAGGAAAGCAATCATGGGAATGGAGAAGTGTAAGAAGAAAGGGATCCTTGAACAGGGCTTCCTGCTAACTCTGTGTGTTTCTATCTGTGATAAAAATACATAAAAAGGTGCTAACAAAATAAACAATACTGAGGGAATAGATCATCTATTATTTGTCCCATTTAAGTGAAAACCATTATGCAGCATGAGTGCATTGAACAGTGCTGAGCTGGTACTCTTTGAAATGAGAGTGAATAATTTACTCAAAAGGGAAGTAAAATCTTCCCCAGAGGAAAACGGAATACCTTCAGTTGACAGACTTGCTGTTCTATACAGACAAAGTAGGATGCTCATTTCCCATTTTTTTTGTGAGCTGCTAGAGCCATCATTAGTTTTACCTTAGGTTACCAGAAATGTCCTTAACGCAATGCTAGGTTTCTTTTGAGTTTGCCTAACCTGAAGGGAGGATGCTTGAATGATGTTTAGCACTTACATTAGCAGCTTTGAATGTTCATGTCATAATCTATGATGGTGATGGTCAGATTTTTAAACTCGAATTAGATTACATCAGTGTTTAGTAAACATTTTTCATATAAGTACAGAAGCTGAGTTTGGAGAGGTATCTAAAGTGCTTGCATTATTGTAGTAATCTGAGATTAGCGCTCATCTGTGTGTTTTTCTGTTATAAATGAAACCTCCTTTGTTATAGTGAAACATTTCAAGCAACATCTCCTGCTGAGATGTCTCAGAACTTATTTCAATATTTATTTGTAGTCTGGCATTACAATTGTAACTAGGTAAAAGAAATTACAAGCACATTCATGCACTAAAGAAAAAGAAAGAATCCTGTTTGAGATACAAAGCATGCCTCAGTGCAGGTTGGGGTACAGTCAGCAGGTCGAGAGAAATTATTCTTCTACCCTACTCTGTTCTTTTGAGGCCACACTTCCACTACACTGTCCACTTCTAGGCTCTTGGACAAGCTTAAGATCGATGCATCCCTAAGAGTATGAAATCAGGGAAAGTGGCAGGAGATCTGCATGGATGAACAAGGAGTTCATGGAAAAATTCAAAGGAAAGAAGGTCCATGCAATGTGGAAAAAGGGTCTACTTGGAAAGAATACAGGAATGTTGTTAGGGCCCACAGAGTTGCAAGAAGGAAGGCTAAGGACCATTTGGAATTAAATCTAGCAAAAGAGGTCAGAAGGATAAAAAGAAAGGCTTTTTAAAGTATGGCAATAGTAAAAGGAGAACTAGAGACAGTGTGGGTCTGCTACTGAATAATGATGCCCTGGTAACAGAGGATTCTGAGAAGGTGGAGATACTTGACTGCCTTATTTGCCTTTGTCTTTACTACTAAGACTGTCCCTGGGGAATCCCAGACCCCTGAGATAAGAGAGAGAGTCTGGGGAGTGGAAGATTTCCCTTGGTAGAGGTAGACTTGATCAGAGCATGTTTAGCCAAAATCAATGCACACAGATCCATGGGTCCTGAGGGAATATAACCATGTGTGCTGAGAGAACTGGCAGAAGTGATTGCTAAACTGCTTTCTACCATCTTTGAATGGTCCTGGAGAATGGGAGAGGTCCCTGAAGACTAGAGGATAGCAAACATCACACCAGTCTTCAAAATGGTAAGAATTATACGGGCAGCTACAGGCCAGTCAGCCTCACCTCCATCCCTGGTAAAGTGATGGAACAACTTGTTCTGGATATCATCTCCAAGCAAATGGAAGAGAAGAAGGTTGTCAGGAGTAGTCATCATGGATTCACCAAGGGGAAATCATACTTGATCAACCTGATAGCTTTCTATGATTTTGTCATTAGGATGATGGGAAAGCAGCAGATGTTGTGTACCTTGACATCAGCAAGGCGTTTCACACCGTCTCCCACAACATTCTTGGAAGGAAATTTTGACAGGGTAGGATAGATGAGTGGACAGTGAGGTGGATTGAGAACTGGCTATCTGGCAGTGCTCAGAGGGTGGTCATCAGTGGTGCAGAGTCTGGTAGGAGACCTGTAACTAGTAGTGTTCCCCAGGGGTTGGTGCTGGGTCCAGTCTTGTTCAACATCATCATAAATGACCTGGATGAAGGGATAGAGTGCAACCTCAGCAAATTTGCTGATGATACAAAGCCGGGAGAAATGGCTGACATAACTGAAGGCTGTGCTACCATTCAACATGACCTGGACAGGCTGGAGATTTGGACAGGGAGGAATCTGATGAGGTTCAACAAGAGCAAGGGCTATGATGTCCAGAGAATTTGTCAGTCTCCATCCCTTGCAATATTCCAAACTCACCTGGACACAGCCTTGAGCAACTTGCACTAACAGACATCCTCTTAGCAGAAGGCTGGACAGGAAGACTTCAGGAAAAGAGGTCTATTCCAGCCTACTTGACTCTGTATGTTAAAAGAGCAAATCAACACTTTCAGGAAGTAAACTATGCACTTTGCAGTTTCAACATTTTAGTGAAGTTCAAACAAGCAAATTTACTGCAGCTAAACAACCAAGAACAAAGCCATGAAGATATACAGGAAGCTTGGAGGCCAGAAACCATTAGATCTTTTGTATATTTTATTGACTGATGCTTAAAGCAATTAACTTTTAATTTGCTAGGAAACAAAATGTAAATTTCATGGTAAGCAACAGAGAAATATTCACACTTATTGAGGTGGTAGCAGGAGTGTCATTACTCATTAGTGAAAGCAATCCTTAAAATAAGAAACCACTATGCGTGCTCGTAGTGGAATCTGCAATGTGAATTTGAACAAAAAGAAAACAAAAAGATAAAAAGATGAGAGACAAGAAGCTTAAGGTATTTCTGATAACAGTCACAATTCAATGTAGCAAAAAAAACCCCAATCGACCAATGTAAAACTATTATTCGTACAGATCTCTGTAACTTTTTTCTAATGCTTCTAAGAAGCAATATACAATTAAGCATATATAACAAGTTTTGGGTTTTTTTTTCCTTCTACAGCAGTGAATAGATATAGAAACACATAAAGTTACTTAAATTTGCCAAGAGAATGGTTACTTCCCCCCTCAGCCACATTCATAACAAAACTGAAAACTATCAGGACTTTAAGAGTATCTTTTGGGCTCTGAATGTTTATAACAATGTTCTAGATAGATCCAGTTGTCATGATGTCTGTAATTTTAAACCAGAAAATTGCTGTCTTTCTTCCAATGACTTATAGTCTTATTTTCTTTCCTGCAACTGGAACAATCTTGTTTTTGTCTGCATACAGTTCTAACCTCAGCATAGAATTCATTGTTTCTCCAAGAATAATTTAGCTAGAAAAATCTCAGAACTTAACATGTTAGTGGCCCAATCTTCACAAAAATAAAATACTGATACATTCATGTTTATGTCATCTGACAACTTCTCTTGCAGCTGGGATGCTAGGCAGTCAAACAAGCTTTGAATAAATTTGAACTTGGAAATGCTTTCTAGTAAATCAAAATCCAATGAAATTAGTATGTCATAGGCTAGATAATCTCCCCAGATCATCTTCTGGGAAAGTATCCTTTATCAGTATATCTAACTTGCATGTTTTTTCTACATTTTAAAGCTTTTTTTTTTTTTTTTTAAAGATGCAGGGTACTTCTCATAGAACATGTGGATATGAACTACACTAAGACCAGAAATGACAGCGAAAAACATTATCTAATCATAGAATATCCCAAGTTGGAAGGGACCCATAAGAATCACTGAGTCCAACTCCTGGCTCCACCCAGGACCACCCCAAATTCAAACCCCTTATCTGACAGTGTTCAAACATTCTCTGAATTCCAGCTGCTTGGGGCCATGGTGACTCCTCTGGGATGCCTATTCCATGTCCGTTGCCCTCTGGTGAAGAACCTTTTCCTCATAAAACAGGTTTCCTAAACTAAGGAGCAAAGATTCATAACCTTGATCTCCCATCGTGCCATTGAAATGGCTAGTAGTGACTTTTTAATGCAAATTCATTTTCTTACAAAACTAATTTAAGTGTTATCCAATTTTTTTATCTGTGGCCATATGCTCAAAAAGTAATTACTCTTCTAGCATTTTTAATTAAAATGATGATATCTATGGTTCTAGATGCATTAAGTGTACTATTGATCTCAGATACCAAATGAAATTTTGATAGATGAGTCATGTCATGCATTTTCTTGTTTCACAGTTTGCTTTGAAAGTGTTACTGACTATGAAATGCAGATGGAATAGGTATCCAACAGATTCTCTCTTACCTGTCAGATTTGGAAATGTATGTTTTTATCTCGTATTTTTCTGTAATAAATAATATCTCTATTACACATTTAACTAGAGCAGCACACTGTAGCTTATATCTGAGTCTAAGTTTTTTTCTTGATCTCTGTTTCTCACAGGCTATGTGTGCCCAGTACAGGGAGCTGGTGATAAGATCCTAAGAAAACTCAAAATTTTTACATGCTTTAATTATCATTTCAGTCAGTATTTTAGCCTGAGCTCATTTGGTCTGTCCCTTAATTTTACCATGAAGCTGTATGCTGTATTACATGTAATAATAATAAATTTATAATACAATGTAATGATAATCATCACTCTCTCCTAACAAAATTGTGGCTTTAAAAAAATAGCATATATGCATTTTCTGTTAAATTGACATTTTTAATTCCCTAAATTCACAAGCTGCTTCTATCTGGTGACCAGGTCTGTACCTATAAGGAGGCCAGAATTTAGTATTGCATTTTCCAAGTAACTGATATAGCATGATCTACTCAGGATCAGGCATAGGAAGCATCACTGTGAAACTAAATATGCATATGCAAAGAGATGTCATTCTCCTGACACTTCTTTAGGCATTCACTGTCATAAGAACAAGTAAATAAAGGCACAATATCAATTTCTGGAATTTTTCCTAAATATGATAAAGTGTTATCAGTGGTTTCACATTCATTGTTAAGTGCTGATAACGTGTAAATCATTTTGTAAATAAAAAAAACTTCACTATCTAATGCTATGTGACATGCATATCAAAATGAATTTTTTTAAAAATAGTAACTTAGGTATGTTGAAAGACAAGATGCTACATAACATTTAACCTCCAGAATGAGCTTTTAAACTAACAGTGTGAAAGAATATTCTGAATTTTTCAGAATCTTTCGTTTTTTGTTTGTCTTTTTAACACGTAGCCATAACATACATGGAAATCTTATATTCCCACAATGTCAGAAGAAACCCTAAGAAAATTTACTGGTAGTACTCATACTAACATTTGAAGCGGGTAAACAACTTCAAAGAAACCCCCAGAAAAGAACTAGTTCTTATACATAATATTTCAGAAGTTCCACCTATTTACTCTGCTTGAGATACATTAATTTCCTTTCTAAATTCCCCACAGCAGCATTTAAAAGTTATCTTTATTAAAGTATCTCCAATTATATAGATTCCTATATTTAGCAAGTGGTCTCACTCAGCTGCACTTTATTAATTTGGATTAACATCATCTGCAGAATTGGAATTCTGTATCTTAATATAACATCACCTAATTGGAATTCTTAAGATCTGCAAAGAAAAAAAAGCTTTATCAAAGTGAGTACTTTTATAATACTAGCATAGGTATGTTGAAAGACAAGATTCTTTCATTTAGCCTTCGGGAAGTTCACTTAAACTAGCAATCTAAAGGGAAATTCTGATATTTTCAGCAGAGTTATGAGTTAGCAATCAGTTAATTGCAGATAATGTAATATTTGAGCAGAAGAATGACTTGTATACGAATTATTATTTTTTTTAAATCACTTTTTTGTTAAAAAAAAAGAAAGAAAGTAAAATCTTGAACAGCCAAAAATTACTTAATAGCATTGATATTTGTAGTCTGGCGTATTTCCTTTTTCAGAAAAGGGCTGAAATATTTTGATTGAAAGAATGAGATGTAATGTTACTTCCTGGGAAATAAAATCACTTTTTCTTCCAGATTTGTAAGTTAACAAAGATCCTATATAAAGATGAACTGGGACAAATGGCTGTAGTTCAATACTGCAATACTTTTAGTACTTCTTTGTTAGATGGCTACTTGCCTTACTAAGTTTTTAAGAGCTCAGTGTTGAGGTGCCAGGAGAAGAGGGAGCAACAACCCAAAACAATAGGTAGTTACTGAAGAGAATATACATAGATTACTCTGAAAGTAATGTCTTTGATTTATTTCCATGAAAACTACAACAAAGAGCACACTAACACGCTGATAGAACAAATTCTCAATTACAAAGCATTATTTTTCAACACAGTTACCGCTGTTAGCTATGCATTTTCACTAGTGATGGATGAACAAGAGCCTGTATGTCACACTCATAAAAATCTGCACGGGTGGAGGTGACCCACTGCCACTGCTGATGATATAGGCTAGTTTAGCAATAGGGATCAGCATATTAGTTTAAGGATCAGTATATCAGTTTAGCAAAAGGCATCAGTGAGTGCTAATTCTAAAACTTTCTATTATTTTAACTTTGCTTGGTGTGTGAACAGCCTTGTTTTTCTCAATGATTCTGCTTCACGGGAGCCCTGGAGTCACGATAGACTAGTTTTGTCTTTGCATCCACCTGGTGCAAGGACTTTTCCTTTGGATTTCATAGAATCATAGAATGGCCTGGGTTGAAAAGGACCATAATGATCATCTAGTTTCAACCCCCCTGCTATGTGCAGGGTCGCCAACCACCAGACCAGGCTGCCTAGAGCCACATTCAGCCTGACCTTGAATGCATCCAGGGATGGGGCATCCACAACCTCCTTGGGCAACCTGTTCCAGTGCGTCACTACCCTCTGAGTGAAAAACTTCCTCCTAATATCTAACCTAAACCTCCCCTGTCTCACTTTAAAACCATCCCCCCTTGTCCTATCACTATCAACTCATGTAAACAGCTGTTCCCCAATTTCATATATTTTGTTTCGGATTAATTTGGGTTTGTGCACTAAGATCGAAAGTTGCTCTTTATGGCCTAACAAGCAATGGAAATTTGCCAAATTGGGGAAGAGTAGCTAGAGGTCAGTCAAAAGTCACTGAGATGAAGTGAATGATGGAAGAATGGGGAGAAAGTAAGTGGTTGAAGACCACCAAAGTCTGCTACCACGCATGCCCAGAGGGACATTAACATATATTAATGAGTTATATGAAAAGAATGAATATGTATGCCAATGTATTGCATATGTATGTCTTAACTGTTAAATGTAGAACTTGAACTCTGAGAGTTTTCTTCCCAGATTTTGGATGACACTGGAACACACCACCCACCACCTCTCTGTGCTAACATGCTCTATTTGGTCTCCAGAAATATTCATCAAGCATCAATGAATGAAAATGGGTGCCATTTTTTCCACATGAAGGAATTCAGTGAAACACTTTTGCTTCATCTGCACTTCCATGTCAGATATTATTTTGTCAGACTGCCCCTCTGCTGCCATCTGTCATACACAACAAAATGTAACAGAATATTGGTGGGAAGTTTAAACCTCTACTGCCATCCCACCAATATCCTCCTCTGACATCATAGGCCAATATAACAAAACTTGAGGTATTACTTTCAGAGAAACCCTCATATTTGCCTTGAAAAGTCTCAGTATGGTTTTCTTATTTCTTGCTCCCCAGCAAATAAATTCTAACACACAGAAGTAATTAATACTGCTCTCATCAACTATCTGTCTTTAACATAGCTGAGGAGATTATAAATAATAACACAAGAAAATAACCACATCTGAAATGGAAAAATAGATGTTACTGCTGAGCTGTTAATTTAATTTAATTTTACTTCGACTATAACTCTCTCTTGTTCCTACGCCTGAAATGGCTATGAGAATTCATTTATTTGTTTCAAAATAACATGTGCTGTAAAAACAAAAATAGACACTCATTTTTTTTCCTTCTAACTATTCCTGAGGGGACTGTATCATAACTATGTCTGGATAATGGTAACTCCTTTTTTCAATGGAGTTTCTAGGTACCAAAATTGCTTTTGTCTTATATTTGAATACAGGCATTTTTCAGTAGTTGCATTTAACCTGAATACTGTCAAAACATGCTTAAATCTGTCCTTCCTGTACTTCTTTTTCCAGTATTAGAAAGCTTGGAATGTTAAAACTAAGAAATACCTGAAAAGTGGTTGTTCTAAAATAGTTCTGACTACTGACAGTCCTTATTTATCTTTTGGATTCTGGTGCTATACTTTACCTCAAATGTTAAGGACTGTGGATACTGTTCTGTGAATATATACTGCTACAGCCCTGGAATCATACAAGGTTATATACCTCACTGTATGATGGTATGTGGCATGAAGAATGGAAGAGAAAGAACAGCATTCAGTCTGAAGAATCTCTATGAACTGAGCTCCATGTTTTTTTCATGTTACTGCAAGAAAATTTTTTGCATATACGTGCATGCCATTAAAAGATAAAGAGAATGAAAGATAGCACAGAAGAAGAATGATTGTTCTCACAACTCTTTCTTTCTTTCTTGATTCCAGGTAGAGTGGAAACTAATTAGGCCAGGGTGCTTGACTTAAATAAAAAATGTCTGCTTGTTATACCCCACAGGATAGAGCTTTGTACCTCGTATGCTGTTGAGAAAGTGAGAGTCCTTACAATTAGTGAATAAAAGAAATGTGATGATACTCTTCTTTCCTGGATGGAGAGGTTAAAACAGGACATTCAATTCCATGAAGTGCACAACATTTAGAAATGAAACAGATTTCCTTTTAAAAGGGGACAATTAAACAGGGAATTCCTTCTTTGGATAGCAGGAGGAGGGCTGAGCATTTTTTCCGTTGTATTTCAATGTAATTTTAAGCAAGATTTGCTGTTACATCACTAAATTCAGGCACATAAGCAAAATTGTCTTCTGCCTTACTTGCACCTTTACATTAGAATTACATTAAACCAAAATTAAATGCTTAGAAATATTTCATTTAAGAATATTAACATTTCTGGTCTAACACCTTTTAAAACAGATCTCAAGAGGAATGGAGTGAAGTAAAGGGAGGGAATTTCTTTTCCTGCCAGTTTGATAATTCTCACTCTGGTTAATATTTTAGTAGCCTACTTTTTCCTCTGAGAGATTCTTATTCTCTCTAATGTACCAAACACATTCCAAAATATGTTTCTGATTTCCTGTGGTTTTTTACATTTAAAATTCAAACTGAATGCATGTAATTAGGGACAGTTCACTTGAGTTCACTGAAATCACTTCAGTTCTTTATGACTGAAGGGAAACATTACTCCCATTTATGAAAAAGGGAAACATTACTCCCATTTTCAAGAAAGGGAGAAAGGATGACCTGGGGAACTCCAGGCTGGTGAACCTCACCTCTGTGCCTGGAAAGATCATAGAGATCATCCTCTTGGTTACCATGTTAAGGCACTTATGAGATGAAGAGGTGATCCAAGGCAGCCAAGGCTTCACCAAGGGCAGATCTTGCCTCACCAATCTGGTGGCCTTCTATGGTGGAGTGATGGCATCACTGGACAGGGGAAGTATGACAGATGTCATCTACCTAGAATTCTGCAAAGCCTTCAACATGGTCCCTCACCACATCCTTCTCTCTAAATTGAAGAGGTATGGATTTGAAAGATGGACTGTTCGATGGATTAAGAGCTGGTTGGCTGGTCACAGCCAAAGGGTTGTGGCCAATGGTTCTATGTCAGGGTGGTGGCCAGTCACAAGTGGTGTCCCCCAGGGGTCAGTCTTGGGACTGGTGCTCTTCATCACCTTTATCAATGACATAGACAATGGAATCGAGTGCACCCACAGCAAGTTTGCAGATGACATCAAGCTGAGCAGTGCAGTCGATACACTGGAAGGAAGGGAGGCCATCCAGAGGGACCTGGACAGGCTGGAGAAGTGGGCCCATATGAACCTAAGAGGTTCAAAAAGGCCAAGTGAGGGATGTTGCATTTGGGCCTGGGCAATCTCAGGTATTTATACAGACTGGGGGAAGAACTCCTTGAGAGCAGGACTTGGGGGTCCTGGTAAATGAGAAGCTGAACATGAGCCAGTAGCATGCGCTTGCAGCCCGGAAGGCCAACTATGTTCTGGGCTGCATTAAAAAAGGGGTGGCCAGCAGGGAGAGGGAGGTAATTGTCCCCCTCTACTCAGCTCTTGTGAGACCCCTCTGGAGCATTGTGTCCAGGCCCGGGGCCCCAGCACAAGAAAGATGTGGAGCTCTTGGAATGAGTCCAGAGGAGGGCCACTAAGATGATCAGAGGGCTGGAGCACCTCTCCTATGAAGAAAGGTTGAGGGAACTGGGCTTGTTTAGCTTGGAGAAGAGAAGGCTCTGGGGAGACCTCACTGTGGCCTTGCGGTACTTGAAGGGAGCGTATAAACAGAAGGTAGAACGACTGTTTACATGGGTGAGTAGTGATAGGACAAGGGGGAATGGTTTTAAACTAAGACAGGGGAGGTTTAGGAGGAAGTTTTTCACACAGAGGGTGGTGATGCACTGAAGCAAGTTGCCCAGGGAGGTTGTGGATGCCCCATCCCTGGATGCATTCAAGGCCAGCCTGGATGTGGCTCTGGGTAGCCTGGTCTAGTGGATGGTGACCCTGCACAAGGCTGGGGAGTTGAAACTAGATGATCATTGTGGTCCTTTTCAACCCAGGCCATTCTATGTTTCTATTATTCTATGATTCTACGATTCTATGATTATTTATAGCAACTTTTAGCAAGCTACGATGTTTTTTTTTTTTTAATGACATTCTTTTACTTACAATATATTTGACCATTTAAAGATTTTCTTCTCCAAAATAAAGAGGAACCATAACTGTATACTGTCAATAGTAAAAAACATGTTGCTTTGAAGAACTGCAATTCATTTTTTTTAGTTGAATCACTGTAAGGTACGTGTGCAAAAACTGGTAGAATGACAACTCTGTATGTAAAGTTGACACTTCATACAGAGGATAGTGTTAGATACAGCAATCAAAAAGTAAGCAGCAAGGTTTTTTATTCTCCCTATCTCTTCGTCCCAATCTTTGTCCTCTACAATAGATATGGCAATCAGTTGTTCCAGTTTATAACAGAAAAGACAGACAGCCGAACTGCTGAAAACTCTAGTGGATATTAAATATGGCCGATAGAGTATTTCTTTGGAACAGGGGATTTCTTGTTTGGATAAGATTTAACTTGTAATGAAGACTGATATTCCATCATATTTGTAACATTTAGGTTGCCTCCATTAAAATAAAGGAAAAAAAAAAAACACCTGGAAATGCTCCAGATGTGGTTTAAAGATGTAGATTCCACTATTATAAAAGATACATGAGAATTAGGCTTGAATGGTCACATGTCTACCATGGAACCTCCCTTTAAGTCTCATATTTGCTGATATTGTTTTTTGACAATACTCTGCCACTTTCTTTTTATGCTTTTTTGGTCTGTTCAAAGGTCTGCCATTTATTTTCCTATCTTATAGTTCATGTACCAGCTGATAGTGCAATAGAAAATACTTTTATATTTTCAGTTAGAATTTTTTTTTAATACTGAGACTTGGTCATTAAGTTGTACAATACTGGATTGTGAGTAAAATAATACCATTGTTCCTAAACATTATGGGTCATATTTATCTACTTTTCTCACCTATTGGGATGCACAGCTAAAATTGCTCTTCGTAGAATCACTGTCCACACACAGATGATCTGATTCTTTTCTCTGCTGTAAAACTGAAACAAACAGAAAATATCAAATGGAAAAGCCACCCAGAAAAATAATTTTTCCTGTCCATTGCCAATATTTGTTCATCAGTCCAATTACATAAGACAGCAAATGAGAGACTGCAGTGTTCATTTCCTTTTCTTTCTTACACACTCCTTTTTTATGGCTTAGCTTTATTGGTGACAATGAGGAGGTGTAAGGGTTCAGAATTAGGATGGCTGACTTAAACTGGCAAAAAGGACATTCCGTATCGTATGACATCAAGTGGACAGAGTTTGGAGAGGAGAGGGAGTTCATCTCACTCTCTTCCACTGCTTGAGGGACTAGCTGGACATTGGTCAGGGGATGGTGAGCAATTCCTTGTGCATCACTTATTACATACATTCTTATATACATATGTGTTTGGCATAATTATTATCCTTTTCCTTTTCTCTATCCTAGTAAATAGCTTTGTCTCAACCCACAAGGTTTTGTTTTTTTTTTCCTTTTAATTTGCTCCCTCATCCCACTGGGAATAGGGGCAGTGAGCAAACAACTCACTGTGGTGCTGAGTCACCTGTAGTAGGCGTTTCCGAGGAGATGGGATGTGACGCGGTAGATCCTCCCCTGCTCAGTAATTGGGTGTAGACGAAATAGGACATGAGTGTACTTAAACTGATGCCACGCAGCAATAAAACGCCATTTTTACTGTTCACCACATTGGTGTATGTCAGCAGTTTTTTGGCCCTGATCAGGTAACAGATCAGTCTCGCAAGGGTTGATACAGCAAGGACAGAACATGAGAGGTAACAGTCACCTTCAGGGTTAAACAACAACAATGAGCAATAAAGCTATACACAGCTTCATATAAATAAATAAATAGCAAAGATGTAAATACTTTAACTTTCCCCTCTAAAAATAGCATGTATTATCTGCTTGGGAATTATTTGTTTTGAAGAAATACTTCTTCGTTATTCTTAAAACAGTAAAAAATAATGTTGATCATCTATATGGCTCAATTTACAATTCACTGATTTACTTATTTATCCTCTGATTTTTAGTCTTAAAACTCTCTATCACTATTTAGGATAAAACCATCAGACCAAGCCCTTTGGATTATCATAAGAAGATCTTTCATTAGCAAACCTTCCTTTCAAGGACAGCACAGAGAATATTATGTGTGAAGCTATGGTTGTTGTTAAAGAATAAAGGTGTTCTATTATTTTCTTATGAGAAACAAGATCTATGCTACACAATCAGTTTTAAGGTATAGCACTACAAACTTATATAATGGAATAATACAAGATTTATCTCATATTTATATAAATCTGAGACTGGGAACTTACTCTCTCCTTAAGCAGCAGAAGTATCAGCAAGGAAAAGTCCTACTTCATACAATGTGGGATAGTCAAATCATGAAACATAAGTGGAGTGACTGTACCTTGAGATCCACAGTAAATTTTAATGGAAAATAAAACCGACACAGCTGAAAACAAACAGTAATGACAAAAACAAAATAAAAACTCTAGATCTTCTTAACCAAAGCTAGACATCTTCAGATCAAGTATAGGAATGGGGGAGGAGGGAAAGCTGACATAAATAGTTATTTAGATCAAATTTTATAATCATTTATCTTACATGAGAACTTACTGGTTCATTCTGGAAAGTGAAATCCAAATGTGGTCCCACTCTTCAATGACCATATCCAATCTGCTCAGAGTGGCACAAGTTTGTTTGACTCATGATTTAGTTTTTCTTCTCACATTCAATGTAGTTGCTAGACCCAGATCTAAAGTAAACTGCTTTTTTCCAATTTTGTTCTAGAAATACATTTCTGCATATATAGGACATGAACTGCTAAAGAATAAACGTATCTTTATTATATCAGAGCATTATTAAATTGGCAGTGTTTCTGCTACTCTATATGCTATTTTGTAATAACAAAATGTAAATGGAATAGTGAAATAGTTCAGCTTTATGTGTAACTAATATTTCTAGATTTATTAAAAGGTTCCATTTTATAAAGCTGTCAAACATGCAAATTCCAGTCTCAGAACTGCAGCTTAAACCAATGTAACCATAACTATTTTCAATCATACATTAGTTTAATGCAATTATTTCATTCTGAAATTTGGGAGCACTTAGTATTAATGCAACAGATGATAACTGGCAGTCTCCCTCCTATAAGGAAAATGTAATTTAAGAAAGAAGTATTGATCCATTTAAATCTGAATTGTAAGAAATTATGCCCGTCTATAATTTCTTCCATCTCACATTATTAGTGCTGCAAGTTGCAGAGGTGGTTAAAAATGAAAAGCTTGAATCCAGATTTCAGGAAGTTCAAATTACAAATCTAGGTCTCTACATCTACACAACATTCTAGAATTCCTAGTTCTGTGTTTCAGACTTGGCAGGAGTCCAATTTTGTTTCAGAAGCATCTTGAAATCTAGTTTTGGCCCACATGGTGGGAATGTAAGAAAAACTCTGATAGCAGGATTTTGCCTGATTAAGAAATAAACTCTCACCAAATCTACTAAAATATTAAAATAAAAAAAAATCTACTAAGATATTATAATCCTCATATGCAAGTCCTTCTTCAGATTCTCTGTCAGTAGAGAGGCTAGATTTGATAACATTTATCATTCTACTATTAATCATTCATTTCTAATCAGACTAAAATTAATCTAGAGATAAATTAGAATTTTCATAGTTCTCATAATTAAATTAAGTCATACAAGTGCATAGTTCAAACAAAGTTCTAGAGAAACCACTCCACGTTCCTAATTAAAATTCACTCATCAAATTGATCTGATCTTTGGGCTGATTTTCCAGGAGTTAGTCTTATTCGTCCGTCCTCTGGCAATTGGTCAATCATCCTGTCACAGATAATCCATCCTTGAGTCTCATAACAGGTTTTTATTGGTATTCATCTGGGAGAACCTGGCATATCTGATATGTAGCCTTGTCAGAAGAGTAATGAAGGAATGCTAAGCTCATTCATGCCAGTAAAATAATTAGAGCACAGTATCATATGTTATCCACACACATACAGTAAGTCGTTGGCTAAGTATTATCTGCTTTATCAATTTATGGACAAAGAAGTTGAAATACAGACATAAGCTTTATTTTATATTACATTTATTAGAATATGTGTATCCTTAGAAAGCTGGATTGCAGGAAACATGAGTTCAGTGTTCAAAGATAAGCCTTGTCTAATAAACCTTCTCTATAATAAAAGATTACTTCCCATATGTATCAATTACTCTCAAGTTGTATATCACAGTTCTGGTATTTCAAATTTAAAAAGCAAATGCTGGGTATTGAACACCAAATAATCTTTCCTGATGTGGGAAGTTCATTATCATGAATGCTACTTAATAGTACAGCACAGATGGGATAGATCACAGATGGGATAGGCAACTAAAAGAGATGAACATTTAGAAAAAGTAAAAAGAAGGTTTCTAGATTACATTGAGAACTACTTCCTGATACAGGTGGCCAAGGAGTCGATGAGAGCTGGGGCTCTGCTGGACTCTGATTTTTGCGAACTGATCAGAAATGTGAAAACTGGGGCAGGCTCATGTAATACAGGATTCTGAGTCAAATAGTATGCCTTGACCTCACAAGAGCAGAGCATGGCCTGTTGAGAGACTTGCTTGGAAGTGTCCCATGGAATATAGCTCTGGAGGGAAGATAGGGAGAGCTGATTGATTTTCAAAGATCACTTGTTCTGAGATCATGAACATTCCATTTGCATGAGTAGGAAATCAAGCAAAGCCAGCAGGAGGCCTGAATGGGTAAACATAGTGCTAGATAGGTAATGCTGTCCTTGACAGGATCATCAAAAGGCTAGAAAAATAGATAGATGAATACCTCAAAATGCAATGTCCTGCACCTGGGGAAGAATAATCCCAGGTACAAGTACATGTTGAAGCCTGATTCTTCAGAAAGCAGGTTTGTTGGAAAGGACTAGATGCAGGTTGTGGTGTCCATGAGCCAGAAATACTTCCTAGAAACAAAGAAGGCCAACAATCTCCTTGGATTCTTCAGAAAGAGCATTACCAACTAATCAAGAAAGGTGATCCTTTCACTTTGTTAACTGGAGAAACACAGTTCTGCGTCAAGTGCTAGGCTCCCCTATACAAGAGAGACATGGACATGCACAGCAGCAAGTCCAAGGAAGGGACCCAAATAGTAAGGTAAATCAAGATGACATTTTATCCTATCATTTCAACACAGATCTCTGTTTACTTTTCTGTAGGTTGCAGATGTAAAGGAATGAACTGAACTTTCTGTAATACCACTAGGTACTACAGGTACTACACGCTGGAGATGAAAGAACAGCCACTGCAACAAACTGGAGAAAAAATATCAGTATGCTATACAGTTGAAGCATGGTATGGTATAGCATTGGAGTTTCTTGGAGGTAGTACAGGAGCGTTAAGTGATCACGGGGATGAGATGCCGTGATTTGATCTGACTTCGTGAATATGATGACAGATACCATACTACAGACAGTGCTCTAGAGAAACAAGTTAAATCTCAAGCCTATGCCTTGACCTAAAATCTTACTCATAAGTACTCAAAAGGCGTAAAGTAGTGGAAAACTATTTTAAAAGCATGCTGGTTCTTGGAAAAAAAAAAAAAAAAAAAAAAAAAAGGGGCAATTGTTAAATATTATGTTCAAAACTTAATGTTCCACAATGCTACTATGACTAAAGATGTTTCGGTTTGGTTTTTTCTCCTTAGAGTGATATGCAAAAAGAAAAAAAAAAAGAAAAGAGTGGCTAGAAATATCTAGCTGGCAGTATCACTATTCTTTGTGAGTTTTCTCTGGACTGAGATGTCTGGAGATTCTTGACAAATTATTCACCACTTGACAGGTACACTATTCTTACCTCATAGTAAACAGTATTGTTAAGATAGGCTCTTCTTCTTTGAAGAGTTTCAACTCCTCACCTTCTTTTTTTTCTCTTTATACTCTGCTCTTCAACAGCCTCAGAAGTTATTAAGAAATGCAATAAGCCAGAAAAATATAAAAGTTCTCTAGCTTACTGAGAGATATGAAGATCTAAACACAGATTTCAGCTGTATTTGTGTAATTTACCAGTTTACTACTGGATCGATGCAGAGTAGTTCTAGGTAGCTATTGAATGTCAGTAGAGATGAAATGCTGAGGTTTTTTCTTGCCCTTGTCTGAAGAAAAAAGAAAGATGACTATTAAGTAAAAGCAATGCCAACCTAAATAGTTAATACTAAAGGATGATACTACCACCTTGTGTCTGTAGGTCTAAAAGATTTTTACCAGATGATGCCACCATACATTGCTCAATTACTTTGAGCATTAAAAATACTTCTATATTCTTAAGTAAATTTTCTGAGAAGAAAATTTATACTTTGTAACATTTGTATATACACAGCTTCTGAAAGGGATAAATGCTGAATATCTAAAAGCTATGAATTTCACTTGCCTATGACTTTGAGTCCAAGGATCCCATAGAAGTAGCAAAATGTTATCAACACTACTACTCTAAGCCAAAAAGAAATTCAGACACATCTTGACAAAAGAGAGGAGGAGGAATACTGTCAATTACTATGTACCTATTGTCATATATTCAATAGGTGTGTTTTACCTAGTAAGCAGATTTCGATGGTAAATTTCTAGTAGCATTTTGTTTCAACTCTCAGATAAATATCTGGGTGTCAATCCTGCTTTCAGAGGGATGCTGAGGATAAATGCTTTTTGTCTAAAAGGTCTGACCAAGTTAGTAAGCTAATATTTAGAGATTATTAGTCAGAATAAAGACTCGCTACTGTTTCAAACAACTGTGATTTTATTTCCTCATTAGAGACAAAGTTACTCAGTTATATATTTCATATATTGAATTCACTGTTGCTCTAACTTTTGGTGAGCAATCATATATCTGATGAATATAGTGCTTTTTATTTCTTCTTTGCAGTATTTTTAATTTCATTACTCAGAAATTATTTAGAAATAGTTAAAGTTGGTTACTCTTCCTTTTGTTTCTGACTTCTCCAAAAGTCTACTTTATCAGTTTGGAGGAAAACAGAGCAGACTGATATTTTTTATTTGAAAATAAATAAAAGGCGGATATCAAAGCCCTGTTAAGGAGAGGACAGCCATTATTCTTGGACATATCTAGAATATGGACCAATCTTTGCAAACACACAGTTATATCAGTCTATAGATACATCTTCACCTATCACTAAAAGGAAAATAATGTTAGTTGAGGGAGAAGAAAAAAAAAAGATATTTTCCTTTCAAGCATTTTTACTTTTCTCTTCCTGAATTAATACTATCTAAAGTCAGTAAAGCTACCTTATTAAAAATAACAAATTTTTGAATATTAACATATGAAGCATTGTTTAATTGTTAAAAAAAAAAAAAACATATTTGCTGTTGAAGACAGATTTTTTTTTTTACTTTTGTGAAAGAAACCATGCTCTACATTTAAATCTTAATTTCACAGGATGAGGATGCAGTTCCTGACAGCTTTTTTTCCCCAGACCACATAAGTTGCTCTGGAAGTAATGCCTACTATTTATTTCCATGCATACTATAACAGATACGAAGAGCACCATGACAGTATTTCATAGAGCAATTTCTCAGCTACAAAACACAGTTTTTTACCAGAAATGAACAAAAGCCTGTGTGCTGAGCTCATAAGAATCTGAACCAGAGGAGATGAATCATTGTCATTGTTGCCACTGCTGAAGTGCACCACCCACTGCCTCACTCTGCTCACATCCACTGTTTGGTTTCCATAAACATTCAGCAAACATTGACAAATGTCAGTCAGGGCCATGTATTCTATATGGAGGAATTCAGTGACACAACTTTGCTTCGTATGTACTTCCATGTTAGATTACATTTTGTCAGACTGCCCTTCTGCTGTCATCTGTCACATGGTAACAAAATATAGTGGAATACTGGCAGGAAGGTTCAACCCCTATTGCCATCCCACCAACATCCACCTCTGATGTCGTGGGCCAACGTAATAAAACGTAAGACATTGCTTTTGGACCAGCCCTTGTAAAAAAAAGTGGCTGAAAGAAATTTGGTTAATGAATGTGTCTGCACATGAATCAAAATCACCAGAATAGAAACAGAATGGATATATTTTAAGAAATAAGTGATGAACACTGAAATTCATATTCCTTTCAGATATCAGTTTGCATGCTGCAAAATGGCACTTTTGTTAAAGTAACGTAATACAGTGGACAACCTACAGCAATATTCAGAAAAATGCAAGATTATTTGGTAGTAGGTTCAAGAACCAAAGTGATTTCAACTATCTGTCTTTAAGCCAAGAGTTGGCTAGCAAGACATAAAGCTCAGCCATGAGTCAGTTATGTCCAGAAACAGAGTAAAGTAAAAGAAAGGAATAGAGAATATGGCCTTTCATTAAGTTTCTAAAAGAATTTCAAGATTTTTCATTGCTTTTCTTGCTTTTCATTTCAAATCCTGATTAAATATTGGACATTCTATAATAAATTACTTTCAAGAAAATGTTGGTAGAATCTGGTTTGTTAATTTGAAAGTCTGGTTCACTGACTAATTTTCTTTTAGTATTTAGGGATGTCAAAATATCTCCAACTTAAAATTTTCTAGATTTACTCCCAGACAGAACTAACTTTATAGGATGAAGTAAATGTGACATTTCAAAGAGAGTATTGTTGAAAGACTTTTGGCAAATATTTTATCATATTTTGGATCAACTTATTACCAATAGCAGCACTATTTTTAAAAGTTCTGATGTTTCAGACTCAGTTTTTAATTTTGTTCCTCTTTGTTACTGCATCTTTAGAAATATCCTTCACACAGACTGCAAAGACACATAGAAGAGTAAACAAAGCCTTCATAAAGACAAGCAGAGCATGGGAAAGTATGCAACATTTCAAAATTCATGTTGTAAAATGTAACGCTCGGGCAATTTTTGAGTGAGGTTCATAATTTAATACACTGTTTCAGGGTTATCTTTAATAGCAATAGTAGAGGTATTAATGGAATGGCATATTGAAATCAAATATTACAGCTTTTAAAAGTAACTTTAACTTACGAGTTCTTCTGGCTGCACAATAGTTGTTGAATCCACCACTGTGTCTGCCAAGTGACAGACCCTACGACTACACTGTGCAAATATTGCTTGATCTTGAGAGCACTAACACCATTGCATATGCCTATGTCTATATGCAGACCATTTTATGCACCCAAAATACATCTTCTCATATAAGGATGAATAAGTTTTTTATTTTGATTTTAATTACGTTTTATCCTGTTTTATTTTTGCATTATGAAAATATACTTTTTTGTCTTAATTTCATTAATAGTTAAGAATTAGGAGAAATTATTGTATTCCATTAACAATTTCTAGTAACATATAAAAGAATAGCATTAAACCAGGCAGAATAACTCCTCAGAAACTAAAAGTTTCTTAATAAATTCTTTAAGGATTATGTCAGAGTAAAGAAAAGAAGAGTTCTAATTTTGTTTGTGCAGTTTGTTATTACTTTTTCTGACAGGGGCACTGAAAACTGAATGACATAGCCTGGGTCCTTTAAAATTTCATTACAGGTTAAAAGACTGTTAAGGGATTGTAAAAATCCTTCCCTTGAGAAATTTTCTGGAAGAGAAGCTGCTGAGTTGGGAAATAGAAGACTAGTCAACCAAAAGACTTAGAAAATCAGTGACAGAGGAATGAGTTAGTAAAACACTTCTGAACAACCTCTTGGAGATATCATAAAGGTCTGCATAAAGTAAAAGCCATTTGCCAGAATGCACTTCACCAAGCAGACAGAACTCCTTCATAAAAACAAAACAAAGCAAACAACAACAACAACAAAAAACCAAAAAAAAATAACAACAAACAAACAAACAAAAACACAGCTTTCTTTAAGAGAAATATTTAGACTCATATGAGATACCAAGAGCTAGCATATAAATCAGGGAAGAAAGAAAGACAAGCAGAAGCTAAAGCCGTTGGAAAATTGTATTTCATATCTAATGTTAGCAGTGATTACTAGCTAACAATAAAAGAGGACACCATAAACTTTTTAAAAGTGAACTGTCTCCTTACCAAGATGTTAGTTCCCACTGACAATCTAAACTCAAACTGTGGATTAAATCTGTGGATAATGACCAAACTTGTAATTGAACTCAATGCAAAGGTCTGGACACATAAGTGATAAATAGTAATGAGAACATAATTAATATCTCAGCTTGCTTTAAACCTGAATGCAAATTTACTAAAGAGGCATAACTAACAATATTATGTTAGCATATTACAATGCTGCGATGGCATAGCCAGAGAAAATTTTTTATTAGTATATGACAAATATGATCATCACAGGGGCAAGGAGCAATTACAGCTCCAAGGTACCTGTGCAACAAAATTGCCAGACAGGAAAAGTTATGGAAAAGGGAGGTGAAAAATAGGCAGGACATCCTGCTGATAGCACAGGGTGCTTGACAACATGAAAGAAAACTAGATAAGCCATGTGATGAGCGGAGATCTCTCTTCTTTGGGGAGATCATAGCTGTATCAAGCATTAAAGAATAAAATTGGAAGACACATCCATTTTCTTTGGACTTCTCTCATTGAGGGTCTCACAAGCATTATCACTTTGACCTTGGTGACTAAAAAAAGGATCCCAGTCGTCAGTGCTGACTGCGCAGCGTCATTCCCATGATGATGCACACTTTAAAGTAATTTAGAATACAACTGTCACTCATTATCTGAGGGTTTTTTCCTTTTTTTTTTTCTTGTATAGGTAGCGATGAAAACTAAACAGTAAAAAAAAAAGTACTTTCAATAAACTAATTTACCAAGTTTTTTTTTCCAAACTTTTAAATAGTCCCGTCAAACCAATCTCTTAAAGATACATTGATGAATAGATAGAGGGATAGATAGGTATCCAGACAAATGGATTAAGTTGCAACATCATGAGTCCCTCAAAATTTTTTCCTTATAATGTGGTAGATCTTAGGAGATGGATCTTAGGAGAAATTTCAGTCTGGATAACAAGAGATGGTCCTTATAACAACAATGAATATTAAAATAACAGACCAGTCATTCTCACCTTTGTGCCTGGCAAGATCACAGAGTAGATCCTCCTGAAGGCTCTACTAAGGCACATGGAAAATAAAGATGAGGTGATTGGTGATAACCAGCATGGCTTCACCAAAGGCAAGTCATGCCTGACAAACTTGATGGCCTTTTATGATGGAGTTACAGCATCAGTTGATAAAGCAAGAGTAATTGATGTCATCTACTTGGACTTGTACAAAGCATTTAACAATTTTCTGCGTGATATTCTGGTCACCAAATTGGAGAAAAATGGATTTGATGGATGGGCCACTCATTGGATAAGGAATTGGCTGGATGGTCAGGCTCAAAGAGTTGTAATCAGTGGCTCAATGTACAAGTAGATACCAGTGACAAGTGGAATTCCTCAGGGATCAGTGCTGGGACTAGTGATATTTAATATCTTTGTATGCAACATGGACAGTGGTATCAAGTGCATCCTCCACAAGTTTGCAGATGACATCAAGTGGAGTGGTGTAGTTGACACAATAGAGGGAAGTGATGCCATACAGAGGGACCTGGACAGGTTTGAGGGGTGGGTCCATGCCAACATCATGAAGTTCAACAAGGCCAAGTGCAAGGTACTGTACCTGGGTCAGGGTAATCCCAAACACAAAAACAGGTTGGACAGAGAATGGTTTGAGAACAGCTCTGAGGAGAAGGATTTGGGGGTAGTGGTTGATGGAAGACTCAACATGAGCTGGCAATATGTGCTTGCAGCCCAGGCAGCCAACCACATCCTGTGTTACATCAAGATAAGCATGACCAAGGTTGAGGGAGGTGATTCTGCCCCTCTTGTGAGACCCCACCTGGAGTACTGAGTCCAGTTCTGGGGTCACCAACAGAAGAAGGACATCGAGTAGTTGGAGCAGGTCCAGAGGAGGGCCATAAAGATGATCAGAGGGCTGGAGCACCACCCCCACAGGGACAGGCTGAGAGAGCTGGGGCTCTTCAGCCTGGAGAAGGCTCCAGGGGGACCTTAGAGTGGCCTTCCAGTACCTGAACGGGGCCTGCAGGAAAGCTGAGGAAGGACTTTTTATAAGAGCATGTAGTAACCGGACAAAGGGAAATTGTTTTAAACTGGAAGAGGGTAGATTTAGACTAGATATTAGGAAGAAATTCTTTACTAGCTAGAAAAGCTTCTTTTGTTCTCTTTAGCAATTTTGTGCAACAAGATTGATGAATAATTTAACCACAGCAATTCATTCATCATACAGGAATGCCCTGTAATATTGAGGCTGAACTTTGTGATTTCTGTAGGTAATGATGGAGAAAAGGCAAAATATTCCTAGAAGCTTAGTTCCTAGTCAAACCATATTTGTGTTCTCCTCATCCTTTTCCTATTAGAGACGATTATGGAGTCAGTCAAATGACATTAGAAATGTTACATGCTGGAAGAACAGCTATGTTAAAATTAGTTTTCAAAACTGTTTTCTGTAGCAACTATTTAAAAAAGAAGTGTTGAGAGGGATGATTCCATTAGAACTTTATCTACTTATGTTGAATTCATTAAAAGTAGATTTGCACACTAAGAGTTTGCTTTTTTATGCAGAAGTGTAATAACTAAAGAACTTAAATTTTGTGAAATTCCCAGCTTTTTAATATGAAACCATACAGTTATTCTGCTTTTATATATTATTAGAGAGGAAAGGAATTTACATCATAAGGAGGTAGATATTCTCAGGGACAAATCACAATATGTCTCTCTAATTGTAGATCCAACATATATCAATTATATCCTCACTGTTTACATACAAGAGTAAAAATGAAGAGAAAGAAAATATCAAAATACAATCTAATTTTTGCATTAATTTATTTGCTGGTTGTAAGTTGTCTAACGTGGCATATGGGATAATAAGCTAAAAAGAATGATGTAAAATAGAACTATACATCTTGTATTTCTATATGGAAATTTCTTAGATTTACATCTGTGCACTTTATAATTTTATTTTTTTGCTGAAGCTAGCTGAAAGATAGATACTTTTCTAACTCTGGTAGTAATGCTGTGTCATATTGCCAATTTCCTGTGTTACATTTCATAAAACCAAGCAATGGTACCTCTGTTGAGTAGCAGGAAAAAGGTCTTCACAATTACTATATGCTGCTAGGCTTCCTAGCCACTTAACAATGAGTAATCCTGATAAAATTTACACAAAATACATAGCATTGCTGAGTGTATTAGACCTCTTTTGTGTTGGCAATAATCACCACTGATACAGTTACGAGCTTGCCAACAGGTCAAACAACAGACAGTCTGAGTGTATGTACCTATTTTCAGTGGTCATCCTAAGTAGATGCCTTATCAGTAACAGGAAGCAGCAAGCTACTGTTTACTATTTCAGCTCTTACATCTCTAGTCATGGAGGAAAATGTTTAGTGTATATGATAGTATTTCGACTGAATTTCTGATTTAGGTGAATCGCTAAGGGAGAAATGACTTCTAAGGGAAGAGGAGCCAGAAGTAGACAGGCCAAAATGAACTGAAGAGGAGATGGAATAGCGAGGAAATATTTGGGCCGCTTACATAAGTTAGGCAACTTTATCTGAGTAACTCCACCGTATTTCAGTTCTGGCTATACAATTCTGTTCAGATTATCTGGGAAGAACTAAATAAATTTTTCAGGAAAATCAAAGATACTCTTCCTTAGAATCCTGAAACATACAGTTGATTTGAACTATATTTAAAAAAAAAAAAAAAAAAAAAAAAAAGTAAATATATTAAAGGGGGAATCCCAATCATACCTTCTTTTTATATAGGATGGTTTATTGCAATTATAGTTGCTTTCACCTAGACTAGTGCTATGCATATATCACTACAGTAATCTAGCTGTACACACTTTTGTAGGTGATACAAAGAGTCTTCTAGAAACGATGCCATAGGTGTCTGTTATAGCTATATTTTGTGCAGGCAACTGCAGATATTTCAGAGGTTGTTGCTCTCAGACTCATCTGGGAATTGTGCAGATACTTCGGAAAAGCATTCAGATCTGGCTGATAAGTCCCCTTGGAGATAATCACTCCTGCTGTAAAGAAGAGAAGGATTTGTTTGTGCTTCCTATTTACAACACTTCTCTGGTTTTGCAACACTATATTAGAAACAGCTCTTTAACTGTCTGTCTTCCAGACTATGTGTACAATGTGTATTTTCCTTGACAGGAAGAAGTTCAAAATACTGTAGCAAACCACACTGAGGCTGACTTCTGGATTTGAACTTTCAAGTATTATCAATCCAGTCTTAAAAATGAGATTGCATTCAGGTGTTCTCTGGAAAGCCTCTAATACTGCTGGATCATAACACTGATTCTGAAGACTTCTTTATTGTAACTTCCAATCATAACGCTGCAAGTATGTTCTACTACTCCTAACTCTTCTGTTTCACTGTAGAGTTAATTTACTTTTAGATAAAACAGTCACTCTAACACTCCTCTCTGAATGCTGTACGGATACAGGGATGTGTTCTGCCTTTATTATTTAATTGAAATTTGGGCATATAGGAAACCTACCAAAGAAGAAAGCAAACAAACAAACAAACAAAAAAAACCCACCTATGCTAGGTTTGTATTTTCTAAAATATGGAAAGTCATCCAGTCTGTGCTAGAATCTTGTGGATTAAGAACCTTTGAATTCTGACAGGCAAATTTAGAAACAGATCTTTAAAATGCTCTTTACTTTTATGCTAGGATATTCTCCTTTGCAAGCTGCATTTTTAAGCCTAAGAGAGCAATCACCGGATGCTTAGAAGATTTTTATCTCCTCCATAAGCAGCACAAAGCCACTCAATGGCAGCATGATACAGGCCACATTTCTTCCTTAGAGCAATGCAACTTACATTGAGGCTTTCCAAGAGCTTTGAGAATACATTATCAAATCTATGCCTACAGTCAGAATGTAAATAACATCACTTAGTTCCTATTTTTTGTTGACTCTGAGCTTGATGCAAGAGTTCTGGTTGTATTTAAAAAGGAGATATATTATCCAAGGAGGTCTTGTTACAGAAAAACGAGCTCTCGGTGGGACTGGGATTAGACATAAACACATATCAGTGAGATACCTTGTAAGTATAAATACCCTGTAGGATTGTGGAAAGAGTAGGGAAAACAGTCTGGAAACATTATTTTAAAACATGTAGTTTTTAAAGTTTAAGAATAGCAACAGTACTTTGTTATGAGTACTTTTAGATTAGTACTTTTAGTTGTCATCCTATTCTTAAGACAACTTAAGGATTTTTGATTTCTCTAAATGTTTTATATTTTCTTCATCTGCTTATAGGAAAACAAAATTGTATTACAAATAGATAAATACTTTTCAGATAAAACGATTGTCAACATTTTAATAGTTACCCTTTTCCTCTAAGGAAAAAGGCAAAAAGAAATCCATAATTTCTGGAAAGGCCCTCGAGTTACAAAAATAATAGTTTTGAAAGAAATAATATGTGGCAGTTTCTGCATTTTCTCCTTCATTTCTTGTAATAACCGGAGTCCTTGTTGTATGAAGTATTTCTCCTTTTGTAGATTTCTTCTGTTGTTGTGTTTCACTGACTATTGTTCCTACTTAAGAAAGACCAGTACTTTCATTTTCATGAGAACGTACTGCAGTACTAGCATATTTTGTAATGGTGTATATTTCTTATACGTCAGCTCTTCTGTTCTTCAGCAGCTGTTATTTCTGGCTTTCCAACATATCTAGCCCTTATGTAAATTAGTCCTAGTAGCAAAAGTCTTTTTTAATTAAGTTGTTCAAACTACTGCTATAGCTTAACTCAAGGGCAGCAGGCAAATAATATTCTCTTCTCAATCACATATTCACCGAGGAAGAAAAGAATGAAGAAACTCTCTATAAATATTTATTAGTCAGTAGATTTTTGAACAGCTCTTCTTTGTGCCAATCTTTCGGAATGCCACAGATCTGACACTAATCTAATAGTTAGAAATTTTTTTATTTTTATTTTTTAAAGCTGCTATTGCAGGAGATCATGCTAAACAGTGATGACAGTGAAATTTTCTTATCAGTAGTAAAACAGGAACAATATTTTGTCTTCATGTTAAACAGACCATTTCTTCCTTCTGGTTAGCTCAAGTTCAGGGAAACAAGAAAAACAGCTAAATTTTTAAAAGGAAGTTAATAAACACTTAGAATACTTACTTAAGCTGCTGAAATCTCATGGCAATTACTGAGTACAAGAAGGAGAGAGATTGCCCTCACTCCCATACAGCAGAGCCAGATCTGTGCTTTCAGAACTGCTTTGCAGGCGCTGCCCTACTATTTCAGGCTACAAATAGCAACAAAAGGTCTGTGTGGATAAAAAAAAGGTTACAGAGAGAGGTCTGTGCTACCAAGACTATTAGTGCATTCTTACTTCTGACCATCCCTGCTTGGCCTTGGAGCTGCCTCCTGCCCACAACAACCCCCAGGCTGTCACCTAGCAGGGTCAGGCTCCAGATCCCACAGTCTTCTCACATCCAGCCCAGTCATCCTGGCCTCAGCCAGGTGTGCTTCTGGACCCATACAGTGTGTGGGCTTCAGCACTCCTTTCCAAAACTAGTGCTGCTTAAATTCACTCACTGAAATTGTGCTGAATTGTGCTGCCCAGGGATCTCCCAGGGATCTCCCAGTGCCCCAGCCCAAGGGCAGCATCCAGCCTTCACTCCAACACACCGCATGTTTATATATGCTTATATAGTGTATATATCACTATAGAAAACAGAACAAAGTTGCCATACACGGCTAATCCTACCCCTGAGATCTCTTATTCTGGCAGAAGGATAAGCCCCCAAAGTCAGTAAGATCGCAAGGTCCCTCCTTCATGGTCTGTATATATCCTTAAAATCGAGATTGAGAGAACTTTTGCCTTTCTGCTCTAAGATCATAGATTATGAATGAATTGGTAGAAAAGAATTTGTAAATACTGGTAATTTGTCCTACTGGGACATCATAGTCCTTAGATTGCAACCTTTGTAGAGTATGACAGAGGGTAAATATAACAAAGCTTTCTAGAATTCCCTCCACATTTCCAGAGGATGACATATTCCTTATTAATAAATGTCAGGGCATAATAAATAAAGCTTAACGAGTAATAGTTCAGTGAACATTCAAACCCAGAGTGTGAAGTCTTTTTCATTGAGAAAAGGCACACATCTGACTGGTCATGCTGCCATTCTCACACCTGGGAAGTTTTGAAGTGGGTTTGGCCTGCATGCGCCTCTCTAATAGGCTGGGTAGAGGGAGTGCTTCATCCACCAATGCACACATCACCAACCCTATGGATAGGTGTCTTTGCCGTAAAACCTGCTTCTCTCAGAGAGTGAAATTTGGCTCTGACTGGAAGCCCAGATCCAAATCCTGGTTTCTCTCTGACTCTATCCGCACAGCATTTGGTCTCTGAGCTAAGTGATATGAATGAACAAAGCCTCACCACTGCACACACAAGGCAAGTTGTCATTTACACCATTCGCACTTAATAAAGCCACAGCTCCTGTCAGGGTCATGTTAGGTCTAGATGTTCGAAATTGTGTTGTTCTAGGCATGGATCATTTCAAATAAGTGTTATTAACTCTGAGACCCTATTTTACATGAAGAAAGTGCCTCAATAATAGCACATGTTTTACTGCAATTAATATATTCCAGTTCACAGATAGGTTTTTCTTTTCATCTCAGACCTTTACCTACTATCACTCGACTTACTATAAATTCCCTATTTCTTCTCTGATAGAAAATTGGATCCCGAAACCAAATTGTGGGAAGCAATTAAGCATTTGTTGAACTCTCAAGGAAAGCACCCACATATGTGGCTGTACTTACAAGATGCACATTCAGAACAAACAAAAAAGATGATTATTCTTGCAACAAGAAGTACACACATAGAATTCACTTCTAAAGGACATCTTCTGTGAAATGTGTGCTTTTGTAGGCCATTTCAATAAACTGTTAAGAGAGAGATTCAAGGGCTTTACCTCAAAAGGCCCAGAAAATAGCTCAAAAAAGCTGGGTGCTGGGAAAATGTTAGGAAGAAAATATCATATATGCATATCATGTTCTTGCTGTAGTATAGGTATCCAAAACTGTGCATCTACATTTTTTCTTCAAGAGAGGCAGAGTAATGGGGTAGTTTTCTAGTGATACAAAATCAGTATGGCCCTTCTCATGTTTTTCACATGTAAATGCTGAATTCTCCAATGCAGTTTGGAGATGATGGTGCTAAGTTTCTCACACTCAGATGATTTGTAGGAATGAATGAAGCATGTATGCAGTGTTTTTCCCTACTCGAAAAGGGGAAAAGAGAAGAAAGCATGCAGTATGCCTGTATGCCTACTAGGAAGGTCTATAAAGGTTATTGTTACTTTTTATGGGAAAAATAAAAGTTACTGAAACAAAATAAAAACAAAGCAACTGACATTAAATAAATTCATCTATTTAAAATTACTGAAATTTAACTTGCTTAAAGTAGCATTTTTATTAAAATAGCTCATTAATAACAAATGCAAATCTGTCCATCAGCACTGATAATGACTATGATATAATGACTGACCTATGAAGTAACATGATTAATGTGATTATATGTAGGATTTCATTTTCTGAGTAAAACTCAAGAATGTACTGTCCTGAAAGAGTTTTTATTTTATAATCTGTATAAAAAGTAGAAAAGAAATATATATATAGTAGTATTTATATATACTACAATATATATATTGTAGTATGTATGTACAAACGTAGCTAGCATGTTTTCAAATATTTATTTGAATGCATTTTAGCACATATATCTGTAGAGATTAGAAACAGTTACAAATGCAGTACTTAATTCTAGATGTAATTCACAACTGCATGTAAAGATTTTGATTCTACCAAAGTTATCGTACAAGCATTCTGCAGTTGTTCCTTACAGAGAATGAATTCTAGCAGTTGTTGCAGGTTTGAAAAGTATATTCCTTCTTTTTTTTCTTTTAATTTTTATTTTTTTGCTGGTGAGATATATCTCTAATTCAGCTTTCTAATGCAAATATATTTGTATTTATATGAAATTTGATCAAACTAATCAGTTGCCTATTGTTGCTTATGCTATCCCTGATGCATTTGTCTAAAAGTAGAAGAAATCCTTATGGTAGTGTATACTGAATACTCAGCTTCCGAACTTAACTTGAAAACATATAATGCCAAGTTATTATGGCACTGGGTGGAGTTCATTAGACCGCCACAGAAAAACAACAGTAGAACAAAAGCACAGTTTACCCAGCTGGGTGGATAGAAAGGCTACACATATGTTTCCTGATTACGTATTTGAGACAAAGTAAGTACTGGTAGGAGCTAAAAACGTGATCTTCATACTCCAAAGGGAGTAGATTGTCACAGTCAGTTTTACAGACATTGATTATGTTTGCAGAATGATGGGAGGTTATCCAAACCAGGCATCTATATCAAGGTGCTGCAAAAAAAAATTGTGAATAGACTATAAACAAAAACCCCGGATAGCAATCCATTTATTTCCTTCACCATAAGGAAAGGAAAAGGGCTAAAAGAATAGCAGCTTTTTAACGAATAGAGTACTACTCAGCTAACATACTGTCACCCAGTGACAACTTTACCTATACCTATACATTACTATCCTACAGAAATATACAGAAATGTAATACAACATAAGAACAGACAAAATAATTTTGTAGTAGCTTGTAAATACAGGTATTCCAACATGGCCATTTTTGCTACGCGCAACTTAAACACTATATATATACAGATATTCACTAAGTAGTATAAACTGTCATACTTCAAAAGTTTTGAAGCCCAAATGCTGCTCCTCAGGCATCCCAGCTGGCATTGCATGGATGGGCACCCAGATGAGGTCTTGCACAGCTTGCACTCACAATTTATCTTTTTTCACTGAAATCTGGTCCAAGGTTTTACAGCTTGACAGTGTATGAGCTGACATCAAACACTAGCAGATAAACTCCCAGCAGAGATGGAAGAGTCTGCAGAAGAGAATTATGGAGAGAGATGATTGCAGTCCGGTTAGGATAAGTAGAACCTTCTGGTACATTCAGGATATGATAGAGCTTTAAGTAATTTTCATTAATTTTTTATCACGTTTTTATGCAAACTTATGGAAACGTTTTATGGTCAAATTTATCTTTTACACCTTTAGACGGTTTCTTCAGGTTAATTAAAATCCTGTAAGATATTTCTGCTTTCTGTCATCTACAATCATGACTGAAGTGTCAAAGGAGACAATAAGTGGTATGACAAGAATACCTAAAATACTTACAGATTTTAGAGTGTAGTATCTCTTTAATTTAATTTCTGTTTATTTTTTTTGGAAGAAATAGGAACAAAAATTTGGAACAAATAGGGATTATTATATTGCAAGCTGTATACAAAATGTTTTGAAAAATCTCTAACTGTCAACATACAACACACTGGGTGGGAAGCTAACCAAATGTAGATGTTGACTGATGTTTTCATTCACAAACAAAACAAACAGTAAATAAACAAACAAATAAATGAGAACAAATATGGGTAGGATCTCTTTTTAAACCTGTGTTTTTCACATATAACAGATACCTCAAAGCCACAAAAATTCCCAAACTTTACCACTACAAATTATTTCTTCTAACATTTCTCTTTCAATAATATGCTTCCTGCTGTACACATGATAGTAAAACCACAAATACACTCTTAGAAAAAAGATACACAAAGTTCACCCAGATTCTTGATTCGTAAATGAAGAAACTACTATAAACTTTCACATTCTATCATACTATAAATAATCATCTCTCACAGTCCCATCATCTTTTCCAATACTCAAATGAATATGTAAACGTATCTTATCACACATGATTATGTTGATACATTATTACATACTATGTTAGATGCCATTTTAAAAATATTTATTTTTATTATTTTCTAAGCCAGAATATGCAAGTTTAAAATTCAAGAGAAAAGCTGCTATCTGGATCCTTAAGCAGTCAAATTTTCACATAAAATATGTCTCTACAGGTGAGCTGGTCAAACTTATTTTAGTTCCATTCTTGCAGTTTTCCATGACAGTAATTCACATGTTTTAGTTTTCCCCTTTTCCTCATGGCCACATTACTTATCTAAAGTTTTAACTCTATTTTGTGAATTGTATTTCCCATTTCTTCCTCTTAATAATACAAAATAGCTCCTTATGTTTTACTGGGAAGAAAAATAATATATTATACTTTTACAATCTTTACTGGCTTTTGCTTGTCTGAGCTAAAACTGCTTTGGTCTCATGTGGGTTAATTATCTGTAAAATATTGTAAAGAGTAAGGCAAGCATATCCCAGACTGACCTAGGTAAATGCATAAAGACCCTCCCAAGAGTGTTGATATTTGACTTGTTAGAGTATCTGTCACTGATGCTTGACCTTCAGGATCGTACAGTCCATGGCAATTTGCCCCAGGCTTTGGTTTTTCTTTCTTAAAAATTTATATTAAGCTTAAACAATGCTCTATTTACAAGCTGTATTAGAAGTCTTACTGTCTTCAGACCATTTTGAGATTGCTCACAATATGTAGACAACTATAAACATGCACAAATACTGCTAAATCATCTGAATGTTTATCTGAGAAGAATCCCATTAAAAGGATACCACTATATATCATTCTGTATCCCTCCTTAGTTACATAAACACTTGAGTAGAAGAGTTACAAGTGTCCTACAAGTTCCGAATCTACAATCACTTCTTTAAGGACATTAACTAAGAGGAATAGGGGAAAGTGGTTGTGTGTAGTTACATCTATGATTATTACAGTAAGTGTTGAATAACTGAAATATTTTTCTAATTGAATATATATACATATAAATTTAATATTCAATATCATTGGCAAAAAGTAAAAATAACGTATATTCATGATGAAAAAAACATGAAATAAATTCAAGTTTCACTGAAAGAGCAACATTTTTCTAATGTTGGTTTTGTGGGTTCTTTTTGTTATTTGTTTTTGCTTTTTACAAAATAAGATGGAAATGGCTTTTTTTTTTCATTTTTATAGGTTTTGTAATCATATAAAATATTTAAGAAATTATCCACTTTAAAGAGTCAATTCAAAATATTCATAAGTTGTGTCTTGCATTACGTCTCTCCTTTGTTGCAACAGCAATTATAATTTTAATTCTAGTATATTTTAATTGAAATTTGCATCCAGGGACATATAAAGACATGTCATTTTCTAACAATTACAGCATTTTGAGGACAGTATGAAATGCAGACAAAACAAACTACTTCATGAAATATTGCTAACTTATGCAACAAGAGCCATAACAAACAACTCGCTATTGTCTCGCACAACTTTTACATTAATGTAAATACATTAATTTCAATGAATTTACTTTTGACTCATTTGGTATGGACATCTTATATTTCTGCTAGCGTAATGCTACTTTTTATGTGGACTTCAATAAATAAAATTTATTACAAATAAGAAGCTACTGGAAATTACAATCTGAGCAGAAAGTTACCACTTAAAAGTAATAATTATAAAAAAATAGAAATACATGACACTATAAAAATAACCCCCTAAGGAAAAAAAATGGAATATTGCTAGGATGTTCCATATCCTGTTGAGAATCCATCTTTCTTCTATATATATATGTTGTTTAAATACGTTCTGTTTCTTTCTACTATTTATTCTGTATTTAAATGAATAGAGTATGGGTGTGTAGAAGGAGAGTACTGGCTCCTTTAAGGGTACCTTGTCCCTTTAAGTGTTCTCCGAAGCAACAGGATGATAAGAAAAGGAGGTGGTGATGGTTTCATTGCCTTGTGCTCTAAATAATAAGAGCAGGTGAGAGTGTGAGAATCCAGAGTTTGATGGAGGACTTCTAAGCTGAAAAGTCATTACCACATTCATAATTTGTGGGCTAACAAGCTACAGGTGGCACCTCCTGGAGGGATGAGCCTTTCAGATGGTAAGGCTGTAAACCAGGGGGATTGCAAACCTGTAGGGATGTGAAGGGTAATGTGGAAAAGAGTATAAATGGGCTGGTCGCTGTAAAACAGTGTTGGTTGTCATCCTTGTCTCTCCAAGCCCTCCAGGAAGGTGTAGGTCTCCTGTGGAATGTAGTGCTAGCTGTTGGAGCAAGTGTGGGGTCTTAGCACTGCCTTCTGGTGGGATGCATGCATGTTGCACTGAGTGTGGTCTCAACATCAGTTACTGGAGCCAGGAGGGTATTCTGCCCTTGGCCATGAGGTAGGAGCAGAGTGTGCTCCCAGACCGCTTACTGGAAAGGCGGAGTGGTGTGAATGAGGTGTGTGTGGGTCTCCTCACTGACGATTGGAGCAGGGCCATGGCTCACACCCCAGGTGCCAGCTGCTGAGGGGTCTGTGTGTCTGTATCTTTCTCAAACCTGGTGTGGATGGGTGCATTTACACACAAAATATTAGTCAGAGCAGCTGGCAAGAATTAGGGGGTATTGTGTCTGGATCAGGGTGTTAGGTGAGCAGGGGTTCTGTGCTGGAGTGGCCGGTCATGTCAGTGTCCTGTCTTTGTTTATATGTTTCCCTGGGGTACTTTTTCAGCTTTGCTAAGTGCTGAACCTGTGATGGTGAAAGCAGTAGCTGCGTCCACTAGCTGGGATAGAGACTCCAGGTCCCTGGGCACGGGGCTCTGCACCAGCAGTTGAGCAGGGGTGATCCTGGCCAGTGGGACTACAGGAGGTGGTTGCACTCTGCATGTCAATTAACAAACAGTGATGAGAATATTAATGACCACAACATCAAGCAGAAGTATTTGGATATCTCATTTAAATCAGTCTGATTTTATATGTCATGCATTTTTCCTTTATTATGCAGAGAAATATTTTGGTATCTTAAGGATTTTGTCAAAAAACTGGAAGTTTTCAAGAGTGCACAAATAATCATCCAGAATGAAGAAAAAAAGCAGTGAAAGTAAAAAGCCCAAAATATTAATGTAAGGCATGGTACAAGATTAAAGAGGCATTAAATAGTAATAAATACAATATTTTTGGACTTCATTCAAAAACTTTTTTTTTTTTTTTTTTTTTAAGATATCGAGCACATTTCCATTATTTTATTTCAAATATTCTGCTTTCTAAGCAGGAACAATTGTTCAAATCAGTTTTGTTGGATAAAATATAAATCTTCAAGATCACTTGCGTATGAACTTATTCATAGTTGCCATGATGAACCTTATATAAACTCAATTAAATTTTATTTCAAGGTTATAAAATTTCAGTAATAATGCACTAAACCAGAGTAAATCGTTATATTTTAAATGGCAGTGTGTTAATAAGCCTTAAAAAATCCTGAAAATAGGAGATCAGGTCACAACTGTATAATATACATTCAGAGCAGATGTTGCAGTAAATGGTATGGTTATGGAAGAGCTGACTTCTTTTCCATTGTGATGCTAGCGTTCATGAAAATCAACTTGATGTTAATGACATTAATCTCTTGCAGATATGCTCTTTCCGAGGAGACCTAAAACTTAAATCCCAATGCTTACAATCATTAAAATCCCATTTTGTTTTTTGAAAAAGAGTGATAATGAAGATGTTGTGTCTAAAACTAAATCTATTCCACTTTCACATTACTTGCTAGAATTCCCAAGATTATAAAGCAAACTCATCTTCTGACTAAGGGACTTTTAGAGTGTTCTGTGTGCTGCTAATGATTGTATTTGGCATCTCAGAGGTACTGTATAATGGTAGTAGAGACTTCACACTTGTTTGGGCTTGTACATCTTTTTGCTCATATTAGCTTTTAAAAGATAAGCATGTCAAAAATCTTGCTATAGTTAAAGAAACTACAGTCCTTTCATAATATAGCAGCCCATAATGCTCTTTAAATAATATTATATAGCCTTAAACTGGCATCTCTGCATGAATAGATCTGTCAACAGAACTAGCCAACCAGCTTTGGGACAGCAAGAAATAAATCGACAGCTCAGATTTCTTCTGACTATTATTAACTCATATAGATGAATAGCAGACCTTTGAAAAAAGAGGTTTAGAATCAGTTGTAGGATATACATTATCCTCTTAATTGTTTTTCTCCTTTGGAGAAATACACATATGAATTGGCTATGGTCATGAACAATTAATGTTATATCACTGTACACTTAAAACAGTTACTACTTTGTGCTAAAAATTATAGCTGACCTTAAAGAACATTCGCTTCAGATGTTCTGATTCTTCTGATAAAGTCTTATAGTAACAATTGATAAACTGTTAATAAAGATATTACATTTATTCAGGCACAGATAAATGTTTTATTGTAACTATGATTTACTGCGGTGCGTGGGGGGGG
>JACDJE010000626.1:192400-202771 GCA_016647715.1 Pavo muticus
TTTTTAAGACAGAATGAGCAGTGTTATTTCAAATCTTCAAAGCTGGAGAAGATATAGTCTCTCAGTTCTTCAGTTCTGTAGCCTCTACAGACAGTGGGAAAAAGAAAAAGTAATGTAAAGCAAATTGCATCCATATTCTCTCATATGAGTCCATTGGTGAGGAGCTACAGACTTTTGTAATAGCAGGTGCTTCTCCCTTCCTTTCTTGGTTTTCTGTAACTGCTCACAAAAAGTTCTTTGTGGAGGAAAACAAACAAACAAACCAACAAGAAAAACATGGAGTTATAAATAGTTGCTTTGTCACTTATCTGAGATAATATTAGGTTGCAAGTCTTGCTACTAGAACTGTTTTAGCAATTTTTCTGGAGTCTATAATATCAGCTGGTTTTGTGGAGAACTCTGAGGTTCCAATTGATGGATGTAATTTTGAAGTTAAACTCCCTTTGTTATTGAAAGCTGCAGTGCCAAAAAGAGTCACCTTCCTTGGGTTCCTAGTAAATATTGGAAAATAAAAATTTAATAAAATATAAGAAGAAACATAATTTCAAGAAATACCTTTTAATTAAATTCATCCACAAGTGTGATAAATTCCAAAAACATAAAAGTATTTTCTTCCCCAAAATGTAAAGTATTTATTAGAAGGGACTTTTCTAAAAAAAATTCTGTTTCCAGGATGTAGTAGATTTATAAATAAGAAGTGCCCTGGAAAAGCAGTTTGCATTTGATCAATCTCAAACACTAATTTATAGCTGTACCTGTTTGAATAAGTTAAAATATTTTATCAATAAATACATTCTATGTATTTCAATAAACCAAATAATTATTAATTTATTCTTGAAGGCTGCCTTAAAAACAACAGATACTTTTTAAAGTATTCTCCAGACACACAGAAGAGATAAGGAAAAACAAAAGGAAAAAACAACCAACATGCAATCAAACAAAAATAGAAGTAAGATTGAAAGCTGGTAAGTCAAAAGACTTCTAACATTATTTTCCCCATTGATTCTTTTTCTTCCTTAAGAATATTGGCAGTCAATTCTCTTTACATTCTGAAAGTATCCTGTAAACGAATAAACAAATAATACCCAACCACATTTTTGTTTTCAGGAAAAGATAGAGTATTAAGGACATAGTCAACAACATGTTTATTAAAAGCTTTAGCTAGGACGAGCCTTACAGAAGATCCTTTATCAAAAGCAGTTTAGAAATTTGAATTTAACTTCCTGTTAAATTAAGTAAATTAGGAGATACTGATAGTAATTCATTAAAAAAATATATAGTAAATTTTGTCTTTTATTTCTTTTCTTCAGAACTGTCAATTTGCTTTCTTTTTATACAGAAATACATATTTCAGTTATACTTCTAATTAGAAAAAATTTATTTGCTACGTTTGGTAAGATACATAGGCATTGTTTGATCCACTCAATTTCATATGAAAGACTGCCCAATTTGGATTATGAAAGTCGTTTTTTTTCAGCCAGGAGTGTTCTAACTACAGAACCACAACAGCAGCATATACAGTTTCGAAAAAGAGAAACCAAGATATTCACTGCCAGAGTATGGGTCACTTTCTCAGTCATGCTGAGTGTTCATCCCACCTGGCATGCTACTCCCAGGAGAGAATGTCTAGAACCGCTTCTGTCTTTCATTCACACACATTTTTTTCTGTGAAAATTTTCATGATTTCACTCTGAAGAACAAAACTTGATTTGATGTCCTAGAAAATTCCAGGGGAAGAGAAAATGATTGTTTTGGCCTCTTTTTAGTTGTAGCGTTCCCGAGAGCTGTCTTTTCATTTGCAAAACTGCTTACTCAGCCCAGCTCCAGTAACCTCAGAGCTAACATCTAAATTACAAATGAGATCTTTCAAACCTGTTTACTGTGCAGAGCACATTTTCAATACTTGAAAAACTGTAATTCCAATTACAATGAAGCATATTTGGAGACATAAGTATGTAAGATTGCAGTTTAATGAATACTCAGAACTCTGAAAGAGACCATTGATTAATATTTTTCTAGCAATGAATTAATCAATCTGAACTAAAACCAGTCTTGCCTTCAAAATTCAAGAGAACTGAGGTTATAACTATGCTATTTTATCTATAAAGCAATACGTATGCCCAGCTGCCTTTCCTACTTCAAACAATGATGTTCAATCAAGAAGATCAGGATATTTTCCTAACTGTGATTTTTGTTAATCTCAGTTTTTTGGTAATTTCATCTCCTTTTTATCTCTATCCTGACTAAAAAGAAAACAACAACAAACAAAAACAAAAACAAAAACAAAAACAAAAACTTTGCCATTCAAAATAAAGTAGCAAACAAACACCAGTTCCCATAGATCTATGAGACAGGAGCGAATATATAGATCCTTTTTTGTTTGTTTTGTTTTGTTTTGTTTTGTTTTGTTTTGTTTAAATATAAGTTTCTGATTTCAAGTATAAGTTTCAAATTTACTTTCTTTGGATTTAGACTTAGGCGATCAAACAGATCACAAAAAAAAACTCAGAAGTAAAAAATAATGACAAAAATAGATGTATATAACAGAGAGAGAGATGGCAAGAATACAGCCTATGGTGCCTTTAATTTCTTCAGAAGTTACAAACAAGATGCTTGTCAAAAGAATTTTCAGATTGCTTTTAAGGTTGTCACTGCTAGTCAGGTTGTTGTAAAATGACGAAAGAAATTTATTCAAACTTATGGCCCATAGCAATAACAAAGAAACAGTTTTCAATAAAGATTAAGCATGTCTTTTAAATATTACCCCACATGCTGTATACTTGGTTCAAAAATACCTATAGCCTTCCTCCCTTTTTCATTTTTTATTTAAAACTGATATCACAAATATAGTCCTCAGCTGAGTTTTAGCACTAGAGGTGAAAAAGATGGAAACATCTCCTACAAAGTGAAATCCCAGTCCTATTGGACATTAAGTATGTACTGCATGTAACTTGCATATATAAAGAAAAAAAAATATAATCTTGTATTGAATATAACAAGAAAATAACAAAAGCTTCTTAATCCTTAGCAGATGCTATATATATATTTGTCACATTGGATAAATCTTCTAATATCATTTGAACACACTTTCTTTTCATAGTAATCACACTAGATACTGGCTGAATAAAGTTTTCAGCCAGCAAGATTTTCTTGCCAAATTGTTCATGTTTAGATGATCAAATTAGCCTCCCTAGCTATTCTAGTTTGAAAGTCAACTGAAAACTCCTGAAGATTAAGATGATATTTTCTAGGCTGTCTTGGATAACTATAGATAAATTGCATTCTGTTAAAAACTCACTGGTATAGTGATGTCTAGATAACACTACCCATCTTAATAATATTTTATACTTCTTTTTTTTTATTAATTATGAAGGACAGTCTTTGTTGACAGGCCCAGATGGAACTCAATTTTTGATTTTTTCTTCTATTTCTGTGGAGAACCAAAATATTACATTTCCCATGGTGAGAAGGGTCTGAAAAGAGAGATTCAGAACTTTTTGAAAGGTTGATTTTTTTGAACTCAAAGAGAGGAGAATTTCACAGTGTTTTGAAATTTGGACTTTCTGGCTGTAAAAGTGACATTAAAGGTAATCATTTTGATTCCTTGCCTTTGAAGAATTTGACTCACATTCAAGGCTCTTTATGTTTTTTTCCACTAAATAGTATATTTTGCACACTGTGCAGTTTAATCAAAGTCTTGCTTTATCCTATCACTATTAACACCTCCAGAGAAAAGTAGTATAGCATGCTTGTTTTGGGAACAGTGCTTTTTTTTTCTTTTTGAAATCTGACCTGTTGCCAGTACATTTATAACAGTAGCATTATTTCAAAGAAGAAATTGTTCAAGGGATGACTAACCGAATATACAACTTCCTATTCTTGTCCTCCACATCTCCTGTTATTGCAAGAAAATGCAATTCCTTGATAGCAGACAGGACCAGCAGTTCCTTAAATGCAAACTGCAAGGATATACCTACAACCATGATTCTCTATCAAAAGTTTAAAGTCACTGTTGATTTCAGTAAGTTAGTTGTTAAGACATATCTGATAATCTCACAAAATATCTAATTGTGTCTTTGAGTTTGGATACCTTTAAACAATTTTAACTCTTGCTGTTTGATATTTTTGATGTGTATAGTTGAAGTACAGAAATGCAATCAATGAGGCAGAACTACTATAATCAAGCTGAGCATGTTCTTAAGAATAAGTACTGAGAAATTACTACTGAGGCTTTTTCCTCATTAGGGAAATCAGCAATGATCCTACCCTATATTCAGTGATAATAAACATTTGGTAAGAAGCTAGCTATAGCACAGTTTGGAACAACACAGGCCATGAATGACCAAGGAGCTAAGCCTTTCACTGAAGTCTACATTTTGTTTAGTAACTTTATTTACTTTGAGAATGTAAGCCTATATGAGGGGATAATAGTATTTATCTGCCTAGGAGGGTCAACATGAAGCTAAGTATACACTCTCAGAAACCATGGTAAGAGTAGAGACATGTAAGTACTTCAAGATAGAGTTCACTCTGGTGGATGAAGATGCTGATTGCCCTTTGTTATAGAATTCTTAGTTACAAGCATTCTTTTTGCTATCACAACTTTATTTGCAGGTATAAAAATGTTCTTTTAATTTGTTTCCTCACATCATCTGCAATGAAGAAGTGTGCTACTTGTAACCAATAATCCTGTCAATAGTTTATAGCTTATGTGCTAGGAGAGAGGGAAATATAGGTTATGTGAGTAATCATTAATGTTTCATTCTTTCCTTCTATGGTCTTTATTTCTTACTTAGAACAATCTTTTTAAGTTTTAGGTCTATGCAATCATGGTGACATACTGATAATTACAGATAAATCCTTTTTTACTTTCTAATGCAGAAATTAAGGATATTTACTAAATCTCATTTTGTTTTTAGACTGAAGGTTTCATTTTTGCACATAACAGATTCATGTAATGTAGGACTTCACAGGTTTTTATTGCCTATTGAAGAACGTATTTGAAAATAATGCGTTTGCAAAAGAAACAAGACTCAATTTTTTTTTTATGTTGCTACTTGTAAAATTATGAAAAATAAGTGATTTGAGCAGGAAATGTAACCTTAAAGTCAAGATCCTACTGCCTCTTGTGGCAGTATGGGACACGTGTATGTAAGTAGTTTTTTTCACCTTGTCCTGGGTTGAGCATTACCTGAATGGTTAGATGATGTTCATTAATTTAATCCAATGGACTCGTCAACTTAGTCTTCAGCTGCACTTCACTGTTATGCAATATTCACCAGGTTAAGTGGAAGAAAACTGTACACATCAAAACTGGTTCTACTGACTTATTCTAAACAAAATAAAATGCAAACATTTGANTTGTGAGAAATATATGCACTTGTATTTCCAAGCAGTTTATGGCAACAAAATAAAATAATGTTTCAAATTTAAAATTAATTCTATCAAAATTGGTTATTTAAAATGTTAGATTCACATCACCAGAGAACTCTGCTAACAATGACAGATAAAAGAGGTGTGTTTAATGGACATAATTCTTCAAATCTGCACTTCTTATGAACATAAATACCAAAGCTCTGAGGGAACTAATGGGCCTGACTGTCCCTGTCCTTTCCCCACGTGCTACCCCTCACCCCTGCCTTTGGCCCTGGACCCTATTTTAGCCCAATATGGTGCCCCAGTTGCCCTGTGCCTTCCCCGTTCCCTCTCTAGGGATGGTGGGACAGCCTTGAGCTATGGGGAGGCACTACTGTGCAGTTCATAAAGAGAGAGAGCAATTATGCAAACTATGCTATTGAACTAAAGACGCATGAAATTGCAATATGTATATCACAGGCTTTTCTCCACTATCTTTGAAAGTTATTTATGGTTTCTAATTGACTTCCATGGATTTATTCACATGCTTTGTTTTCTATGTAAATAAAAGCTGAAAGCTTTTAAAAAAATAAAGAAAATATTTGTTGGACATGTTTTTGAGGTATTGTATATGATACACTAATGCTACACTTTATGTTTAAAATGCAAATACATAAGTTCAAAATTGAAAATCTTTTTAGTTTGTAGAATATAGAACCTTAGTGGTATCATTATGAAAAAAGACCAACAAAACTTCATTTCTACTGCTGCTCTGCTTTCTGGAGGCCCTACAATATAGGTTTTGCAGTCATTTTTCATAGCTATCTGCAAGTTGCATACAATGTATAGATGTTTAGCACTACAGAGGAAGTTAGGCAAGGAAAGAAAACTGAGTTTAGATTGTTGGAAAGTTTTCAGGATCAGGCTGCAATTTAATGCATTCAAGATAATTTGTTTGCACTGCAGTACCTTCCTAAACTAACATGCAAGCAAACTCAGGAGAAAGGAAAGCGTGAGATTAAAAGGCAGTTGAGAAATCTTGATGCAGACCAGAGAGAAAAATGAAAATTTCTGTAAGAATAGGCAAAGTTGTTTGTTTTTTTTGTTTGGTTTGTTGTTTTATTATTTAAGATATTTTATTTGCTTTCAGAAGCGTTATAAAAAGTGCAGTAAAAAGGTGTGACTGTTTTGAACTAGGATATACCATGAGAATGTTTAAAACATGGAAATGTTTACCATTAATGCTGTTTCACTGAATTACAAAAATAAATGTCATGTTTCCTAAAGATCAATGATTCAGACAAGCGTCATAATTTCTAGACCTAATTAATTTTTCAATCTAATCACTTTCTGAAGAAATATTTAAGTGTGTTATCCAATGTGCAATAATAAAATACATTGATTAAACTCTTCCACAGAATATCCTATACATGAGTTGTTGGATCATTTTTCTTGATATGGATTCCAGTCTCCACTCCAGTGAAAGTGCAAATGGGAATATACAAAGCATTGATAAAATAGCATTGATATAGAAAATCTAGTGAAATCCCTTCTCTGATTATATGATAAATCTGCTAAAAAATACTGCGTTTGTTTGAAGCTGTCTATGCCAATAAGACCGCAACTTTCTGCCATTCAATGGTGTTAGATAAAATTTGAGATATTAAATGTACTAAAATCTATGACAAATGATCACCAAAGTCTTAATTTTATGAGGTTTCTCTGATTTTTGTCCCCAGAGCTCCCTGGCTCTAGCAAGCAACAAACTAAGTACATAAGATTGTCTTAGGAGAAATTAAATTGTACTGAGGTATTTCGTATGTTTTGAACAAGGTTCATTGTATCTCCATTGACACCAGTTAATGTTTAAAGATTTTAGGAGGATGTAAAAAAAGCTCATAAAATCACAACCAGTATAGTCTGGGGGAAAGTTGTGTGTTTTTCAAGCAGAACACTAAGTTTCTGTCTTTTCATGTTGGGCTTGTTTTTTATCTGATACTACTTTTAAGAAGCCATTACTTTACTGAGTAGTAGATGGGAAATACAGTGTACAGCCAAGGGACCTACAAGTGCCACTTTACTAGGCATACACCATTCAACCAGGAACACTAAAGGGATTAAGAAGGCAGCTTTGTATTTTCTCAGATGTACAGTAACATTAGCACCACACTGGACTGTATGACAGTTACTATGGTAACTATTCCTTCTTTTCCTACCACTAAAACACACATTTGCCAGCAGAACAAACCAAGTAATTTAAATACATGTGAAGCAGGGTATCATTGATTTCTTTCAATGTGAAAATATTTTCAACTTTCTAAATCTAAAGATTGTCTGCTTTACTCTTTAGATGGAATTATTTTTAGCCCTTGTCTGCACAAGAATTGTATCAGATTATTATGGGGAACCTCATGCAAAAGGAGTAGAGGAATGTCCTAAGAATGCTATGAACAAGTTAGAAAAAGGAAAAAGATAGGAAGGCATAAAAGAGGGAGAGGATACAATAATACAAAAATCTAGTTTAATGAGTTTATACTTATTAGTCCTTGAGGGAACATCAAAAGATTATAAGTGATAAAGCTGAAAGAAGGGTGGTCCAAAAATTTAGTCATGGTTGTTAAAACGTACGTCTGAGGTAACATTTAGGAATTTGAGAGAAATTCCCCACAAACATAACAGTCATCAAACTGAGTTAAAGGTATTAAGTTCACACAGGAATAATATCAATAATGATATCCTACATAATATAATTCTGCAAGATAATTTATAGAATTATAGATAAGCACATTGCGCTTACCATATATATCCAAAAATGTATATATTAGGAGCTGACACCAAAAAGAGAGGCAAGAAGTCAGACACATATTTTGAGAGTCATAATTTAAGAGCTTTCAGTCAGTGAGTATCCTGAGCTTACCTTCCTTAGAAAGTTGTTTGTTTCCACTCTGAGAATTCACTGCTGAAAACTGCTAAGTTCCTAATAGTGACTACAGCTGTCTCAAAGGAAAGCAGAGGACTAAGAAGATAAAAGAACACTATATAAAATCTTCATCTGGTACTAGACCAGTTTGCCCAGGACCCCATTCAACCAGGCCTTGAACACCTCTAGGTGCATCCACAACATCTCTGAGCAACCTGTTCCAGCACCTCACAACTCACTCTGTGAAGAATCTAACCCTGATAGAATCATAAGTCTTTCATTTCTTTTGAAATGTCTTTGATAATTTACCAAGAGAGAGCTTACCAACTACACAAGAAACAGAATATGTTTTTGCTAAAATGGAGAACCAAATGCAAAGCCTAACCTTGAAAAATACAATATGGACTGCCTGATCTTAAGGAAGAAAAGAAGTCCTTAGATGAAGGATGGTTTACACAAAGTCAATGAGAGAAATAGCACTTTATTTCATCATTTTTATTTGCACATATGAGAATAACAAAAACTTTGAGGCATGTAATGCCTCTGCTTATTACAATCCACAAAGGGCCTTTTCCTCACCCATATACTACATTGCCTTTCTTTGATACCTGCTTTAGGAAATCTCAAAAAAACACACTGAAAGGTACACCTCTCTTTCTAAGCTTTTGGTTTGGTCATAAAGTGTGACACTCACTTATAACAACAAAAAAATATTTTTTTTTTGTCTGAACAGATTGAGCAAAAAATACTATTATCATTGTTTAGAAAGCATTTTTTGTTGTATTTCTGGTCTTAAATATATATATGTTTTTTTTTTTTTTTTTTTTTTTTGAGGTATTCCATCTCTGTATCGAGCAGATTTAAACATCACAAGATGTCATATTCAGCAACATAAACTTATTTTTGGCCTGTTTCAGTTTTTCCCCTATAAATCATATATTTCTAAAATGCTGAGTTAAAAATATCTTTGTATGGGAATTTGGTACTTCTACCACCATTAACATTTTATTCTGACAGCTGCAGTGCCTTTGAATTAAGGGTATCTTCATCAGAAGTATGGAGTTAGATGCAGCTGTTATAATTCTGTCAATTTGCATATAGTCTCCAAGTAAGCACCAAAATTCAGTGAGATGTTTCTGTACAATAATACACTGCATTACCTTCATAGATACCCCTGTGTCAAAAACAAACATCCTTCACCTGTAGTGAAAGGACAGCTCTCTATTCCTGAAGAAACACCTCCATATATATTCTTCGTAAGAATTCAAAAGGGGTGTGATTCATTCTGATTTTGAAATGGAAAATAACAGATTTTCTTCTTGAGAATTTTCATAGGCTTTACCTTTGGATCAAATATTTAAATTCCAGTCCCAGTTTCCCCTCTTTGTCACTTAATTTTTTTCCATATGCTCATTGGTGAGTTGAAGAGACAAAATATGCGAGTCTTATCTGAAAAATGAGAGTTTCTTCATTGCAGGCATCAGAATTAATTCTGATTTTTGAACTAGAAGATCTATCAGAGATAGTAAAAAAGAAATATTCTAATATTTTTCCCTCTTATTTTTTTAACAAGAAAAGAAATATAATTACATAACCATTCTTTGTCTGTTCACAACCTCAGCACAGATAGCTACAATAAGCTAGTCAATGCAGTATTGGATGTTATTGACATTCCACCTGAGTATTAATCTCACAGAACCACAGTTTTGATCATTCCTGTTAAAATCAGGTTTATTAAGGGATAAGATCTGGTTTCCTTTAAATGTATACCTTGAGAAATACTTACAGTTTAAAACCAGTAAAGACGAAAACGTGCATATGTGGACCTTGGTTGTTGCGATAACATACCCAAGATATGTTTGACATTTGATTTCCTCATACAGTGCATGAGAAGAGGCAGGAACTTTGTAATGACCTCAGGCAGTGTGGTGACCAACTAGAGATGGCATGCTCCAATACCATGAGATGAAAAGTTGGAAATGAGTTCTAAATGAAGCACTTCCTGTACCTACTTAAGGGCTCCAGGGAGAAAACACTTTTCAGAAAAGATTAACAGTCACAAATCTCTCCTCTCTCCTTCTGGATACTTTTTTTTT
>JACDJE010000626.1:208987-256615 GCA_016647715.1 Pavo muticus
TTTTTTTTTTTTTTTTTTTTTTTAACCTTTCTTCATTAGGGTTTTGAACTAAAGTAATGTTTTACTTTGATTTTCTGAAACATCATCAATGTTTAAACTTTACTGACAGTGGCAGAAGTATCAAGAAACAGTTCCATGTAAATAATTGAACGAATTTCTAGGACTATAGAGTACCTCATGGAATTCATTCTATTAGAATTCTAGGAGCCACACCTTTTATATGAATTAGTGTTGATAATATAGTACAAACAGTTTGACACTTTGGGATTGTTAAATGGAACTAATGAAAGACTCATTACTTGAGAAGCATTATATAGGGAATAGACTATACTGAAGATTATAAAAAGTTCCACAACAATGATTACGAAAACATTTTGGAACAGATCCCTCAGAGAATCAATTTGGGTTAAAGCATATTTAATTTTGTACAATAACAAAACCCAAAGCTGAAGCTGTACATTAATGTTCATCAGTCCCCAAACACATTTTTGCTATTTAGACAAAGTCACCCTGAAAGACAGTGTAGCCCCAGTTAGAGAAAATCAGTTCATTTATAGTGAATGAGATTTCAGTAGCTGCAGTGTATAATCTTATTTTGTTAGCTCTCCTCCTACTTCTAAATTGCACTTCCTTACAGCACCAGTTTTATTTTTACAAATGATCATTGTCCAGCCAGCTCTAAAATTAAATTTGTAGCAGTAACATCTGGTTCTCAGTTTGTTACTTCTTTTGCTTTGATCTTGTTCTTTTCTGAAATTATTACTGACTTAACCATTTACATGCAAAGGAATGTATAGTCTTTTTTATAAAAAAAAAACATAGCTTTTTTTTGTCTTGCCTATATCTGTGTATGTATATTCAGAAATAAAGTTGGCAAAAGGTAGAGATAGATGTCTTGGGTATAAAAGGGACTATATATAATAACTCTTCTGCCAGATAATTTTGCAGGTTAAAATGCAACAACAACAACAAAGAAAAATAAAACAAACGAAAAAACACCACTCCAAATAAAAATAAAAAAATCACACCTACAGCAAATGAGTGATAAAAGTCCAAAGCTATATAAGCAAAAACACATTGCTGCTATGATCCAAACATTTATTTCTTCATCTTCATGCTTAGCAGTGAATGTCAGGAGCAACATCAGTGTTCACTGCCAAAGTGACCCACAGGGACCAGGAACATCTGAGCATAGAATTAATCTATTCCAATTTATACCAGCTAAACCCAGGCCCAGTCTAATGGCATTTTGTCTAGTTTGTTGCGCTCTTCTTCCTTGGAGTATAGTAACAAGTAGGATCTTTCAGCTAACGTTCTGTTTATCCTCCCACATCCCTAAAAAAAAATATATTGAATTCTGGTATGTACAAATAGTTTTTTTGAATAAGTTATTAGTGGCATCATGTACAAGAAGCAACATGGATACAAGCAGACACATTAGAGAGCAAACAGCTCATCAAAGAAGTAAAAAAATGGTTTGGGTCTGGTACACATCACCATTGCTCCTGCTTTTTTTGCTAGGATTCGCCAAAGTGAGACTTGGGCAGTTCCAGGTTATTTCCTGATAAGTGATTTCATAGAAAAAAAGACACAGAACTTCATCAAGACCTAATCATGTTATTTCAAAATAAAGCAGCACTTGAAGACCCAAATGTCCAATCACAAAATTTTAAATTTATTTACAAAAATAGTACTGTTGCCCTTGAAGATCTTTTATCCAAATGAAGCAAATACATCAGTATTTGCAGGCTTGTAGTCAAGCCTTGGAAGGAAATCTTAACTACAGTTTTCCCTATCCATCACTGGAGCTCCTTCACCTGCCCAGGCCTCAGACTCATCAGCCCTGAGTCTCATCAAGGCTGCAGATGAGCCTTCAGCTCCCAGTGACCCTGCCATGCCCAGCCATGATCCTTGTTCTGTTGGAGCCATCTGTGAGATCGCAGCACAGACTTGGCCCAGCCTCAGCCCCAGGCTGGGGGAGTGGGATGGGACCTGGCTGCAGGTCCTGCTGGACCCCACATGGGGATTCTCTGTGGGCTTCTGGCTTCCCGTCCCCAAGGAAGCAGATCATGCTTGCTGCTCCCTAATATGTGTGGTGAGTGGGTTTCATGTTTGTTTTCTTCCACTGGCATTATTTAAGTCCACCCAATGCACTGAATTGTGACTGCTGAGAACCTAATCTCTTCTTAAACTTCTGAGAATTTATATTCGCTTTCTCTTATTCTAGTGATAAGTACGGGTTGCTCTAGACAGCAATCATGCATGATCAAGTACAGCACACACACAGATACTCCACAGATCAGTGGGCATTCAGATGATGTCCACGTGCAAGGTTCACAAGTTGTGTACTCAGAGCAACTGTTTCTGCACCTAAGTGCTATACATGAATAATAATTAGAACACGGACTAGAAAAACTATGAACCTGAACTATTTTTTAAAATAATTATTTATCTTTAGAGATCTATTTAGCTATGTAAATTGGTTAACTGATTTATAAAAGGAGATTCACATCAATGTCTATACGTTACTGAGCTTACAGTAGTTTAAAAAATGTATTACCTATTCTATGACTAAAAAAAAAAGTAGTATATGCAAAAGTGAATCTCTTTCAGCTTGTAACCCTGACAAAATTATCACACTTTTGGCTTCAGTTCTTCAAACATATACTTATTCAGGATTCAATAGAGCTTTCTACCCCCTGCTTCTGTGCCAGGTTTGGAAGCAATGACTGATACTACCCCTTCGCTTTGTGCATGCCATATGAAAAAACCTTCACAACTCTCTTGTATTATTTCCTATAATTTACTCCAAGACAGTGTTTCCAAAACTCCTGTTAAAGTCCATCATTTTGCGTCTGTACTTTAACTTTCTATTTAAATTCCTCTAAACAATTTACTTTCCAATACTGTTGTTCTAGTCTAATGATTCAGAATGTCTCAGGTTCTTACCAAAACATAAAGAATGCATTATTAGTTGTTGATGACCCAAATCTCAAACCCTAGAGATTTAGAAACAAGGGAAAAATACAAAGAAAACGATTGTTTGGAATGTTAACTATTTGATATTGACATTTAGCTGTCCCTTACGTAGACCCCATTTCTTGGTTCTCTTCACAGCTACCTCAACCAGTCTAAGAAGTTTCCTAATAGTTTTCTTTCTGAAAAAAATTTAAGTATCTATTATAATCTTCTTCACATTATGCCTAAAACCCCCTTGAGTAATTCCAGGCTACAAGGAACTTTATTTTTTTTTTTAAGTAGGTTGTATCAAACTAGAAGACAGTCTTGAAGTTACCACCAGATGCTTGCCATGCATACATATGCAAGAATATGTAAGTAACCACTGATTTTATAATATGTAATAATAAAATGTTAAAATTTTCTGATGGACACTGTGAATTCTACTGAATAAAACCAATTTCTTAAAGTAACATTTGCTTTCAAGCAGGTGGAATTTTAAAAATCTCGTGCTTTTTCTGTAATTGCATGTATATTGATTAGCATAAAAATGAACTATACTGCATCACTCAGAATGAACTGTACTATGGCATCAGAAAACCTTATCTACACATCTATTTATTTTCTAACATTAAGACAAAAGAGGCTGTGCAGGATCTATGTCATAAAGTGTAGCATTCTTGTGTTTAAAAACAAAGCAAACACAGTTTATTGTCTGGAAAGTACAGAACGATTGTATCAGTCTGATTTAAATTATGACGTACAAGTTTTCAGCAAGTTTATCTTCTTTTGTTTTGTTACTCAAACCATTTCATCTTGTCTCTAGTGTCTCAGTCTCTCACAACCATATGTACCATATCAAGGACAGTTGAAATGTACTCGTGCATAATTTTAAAAATAGCACATGCACTATGTTATTGAAATGGTAGGCTGCAAATAGAAGAAACTGCAGCATTTGAACTGCAGAAGTTTGCTTTCTTTGTTCTTGTTTTCTTAGTAAACTTTTGTAAAACCAAGTTTACTTAAGGCATACATTCTTAAACATCTACACAGCTAGATTATTTTATCATTACATTTATTAATCTATGTTAAAATAACATTATTTTGCTGGAATTGCTTTTGGGAGGGCAAAATTTGATCTGCAAAGTAGAAAAGCATTTTTTTAAACCAGCTTATTTCACGTATCAAAAATGATCAAATACTTAGAAAGTGATTTTGTGTGAAAGACAGCAGTTGCAAAAGACTATTCTGAAAAAATAAAAAAAAAAAAAAGATGAGAAAAAAGAAAGAATCATGCCTGCTAGAAAAAAAAATTATATTATATATAATTATATTTTTATATATATATATAATATATATATATATATTATATATATATATTATATATATATAATGCTTGCGGACAAGCACATAAGATAATGTCCAAACCTGATGAGGCTGTAAACATTGTTGGGCAGGCTGAGGCATAGTTACATATTTTCAGTGCCTTGGACAACAGACCAAATATAGCAGTGAATTCAAGGGAAATTAAAATTATATCAAATCTTATTTAAGTGAAGAAAATCAATTTGGGGAAAAAGAAAAAAAAAGAACAAAAAATTTAATTGGGAAAGATTTTTCCTTTTCCTTCCCTACTTCATTATGTAATCACGGGGTTACTAGAGCTGCAAGAAGTAAGGTTAGCAAAACAGATTTCTTTTTTCCCTTTCCACATTTTGCTAATGTCTCATGATTGAAAACATTTACAACTCACTAAAAAACATTTTGGCAGTTAGAGTTGGTGAAATGCACACTGACTTCTGAGATCCCTCAGAGAAGTAGAATGTTATATACACCTAGGATGCGTATATATAAATTTTGACACTTAAGGTCTTATTAAATGTAAAAGGGGAACACGTATGTGTCATACATGTTATATACATATATATATGTATGTAAGTCAGCCTGGGACTCTTCTTGCATACTTTCACACTCTGACCTGTTACCCTCTCCCTCCTCCCACAGCACAGTGAAAGCTGCCCTGCAGCACCTTGCCCCTGGGACTGTGTTCCCTTCAGAGATGGTCTGAGGCTGTCAGCCCCTTTTCCCCATGGCACTCCCAGAACTGAAGCTCAAATGGACTGCTGTGCACATACATGTTTTCATAGGCAGAGACATCTGGTAGATGTATTAAACTGAGGCCTACATTGTGCCTATGCATAGAGCTGAGTGCATATACTGAATTCTGGGAAGGGAAGCCTGAACGTATTTATGTAGCAGTAGTCCTTGAGAGAAGAAGATAACAGCAAAAGCTACAAAGAGTATAAAGGCAATATACAAAAGGTCAGTTACTGATCAGTAAAAAGAAACAGCCTTGAACAGTAGATAGAAACTGAGTTGGTTCTGGGCATGTTGAAGAGAGTAAAGTATGTAACATATGCAAAGTATATAATATATTTGACAAAGGACATAACAAGAAAATGTGTGTATATATATCTCCCCTAGTTATGGTCGTAATTCCTGATCAACTCTGTTACTAAGAAAACAGTAACTCCTCTGATGTCGAGAAAAACAATAACTTTTCATTTCCTACCCATCACATTTTACTACTGAAGACCTGGCAATATGTAGAATATATTTTTAACCTTATGATTGAATTAAATAAATTAGAAATTTAAAGAGAAGCGCATGTTTGTGTGTGTTTTCTGCCACATATCTGACGTATCTTTCAGATATATATAATGTCTTCTGTATGTGAAGACAAGGTTTTAGACTGAACTAATTCAGGAATAAATTGTAACCTGTGTAAGAGACAAATAGAGGTTACTGAGGCTGAGAGATACGTTAGTGGGGTTAACTTCAGTCTGGAAAACAAAGCATCTAAGATAGAACAAAATACCTCAGGCAGCTTTCAGGATTGAGTGAAAAAAGTGCTTAGATTTTGAACACTGTTGAAACAGCATAGGTCTTTAACCAACATAAGATTCTATGAAAATGTAATCCCAGGTCCTTACCTTTTGGTTTGATGCCATATGCATCATTTACTGTGAATTCTTCAGTCACTCTGTGGAACCTTTTCTGCTCCAGCATCACTACAAAACATGGCTTGTTAAAAATTATGCATGTCTATGGTTTTTTGATATGTTTTGTTCCAAGAGAAAACTAAGTGAACTGAAGGACATCCAAAGGCAGTGACAGCTCCCAGTGGTTTAACATGAAGGCGTTAGACATATTATAGCATGAAATATGACAACTGCCTAAATCAGTAAACTTTACACAATTGATGATACTCTGATACACTCTGTGGAAAAACATATTGTTAGTTCACTTCTTGGAGATAAAATAGCATGATCATATCTATATAAATGGCATCAATAAAGGCTGAATTCAAGGCTTCTCACACAGAGCAAGAACTTTCAGAAGATAAAACCTTTTTTCATTGCAGTTATGTAAGACTAGATATGATTAATTTCTCTGAACTTCTCGACCTCGAAAAAAAACAGTAAAGAAGGAGCTTTTATTATGTGAAGCTATATAGCAGACAAGTTCTTCAGGGTTTTCTTGTGAAATGATAAAATTTGTATAAGGAAAGATTAACTCACTGATTGGCATTTCATTCAGAAATAAATATTTTTGTGAATAGCTTAAATTTTAAATTTTCTGAAGCTTTCCATGTTGTTGGGGCTCATGTATTGGGCTGATACTTTTGATTATATCAGTAAATTGAGTGCAATTTTAAGATATACAAGAATTATCAAAATGAAAAAAAAAAAGAGGCTCTGTTCTGTACATGCACTTTTCTGCGTAATAAAACAAACAAAAAAATGTATTATTTTAAAAATAACGTGTTGCCTCTTAAAATTGTAAAATTATGTTGCTGTCATTCTTTCATGCACAAATCTGCAAGTTGCAAATGTAAAGAAATCAATATATTCCTCAAGAATATTATGGTCTGAGGAGCTGTGGTCCACATAAGAATATCTGGGGCTTTTTCCATCTCTTAAGGAATAAATAATCTCTATGGAATTAGGACAGTTATCCCTTCTTTAGCTATTGTCATCATGCATTCTAGGCGCAGAAGTACTTCATGCTGTAGATTATATCTCTAACAAACAGGATAGACTTGCAGAATTTTTCTGTATGCTGTAGCTCATCCTAAGAGGTATCCTTGCTCTGCCTGTCATAGAAGGGCAAGGAGCCCAAACCTAGAATCCTAGAATCCTTAGAGCTGGAAAGGAACCTTAAAAAATCATCTAGTCCAACTCCCCTGCAATGAACAGGGACATCCACAGCCCTATGCCGGGTTTACAACTGACTTTTTCCCAATACTTTATACTCATTTTTATGCTCTTAGTATTACACAAAAACTTTCCCAACAGCAGTCAATAATAAGCCTCATAACTTCATAACTGTGACAGACAATAGGAAAACATAAGTAAAACATGTTCAAGAAAGTAGCTTTTCTTCAGTAATGGTCTTTTGGAGAAAGAAAATATTAAGTTAAAATATCCTTGTTTATTTAGCTATAATTCCTCTTTACTGAAATTACTACAGTGTATTATATAACTGTCATTCTGGAACAATAGTTCTAGATTCTGTGTGTCTCTGTTTTTCAGAATTTATCTGCCACACTATATAGCTTTTAGTCAGTCAGTGACCCAGTTGTCATTCTCCATTACAGATTCTCATCTTCTTATGAAGTCATGTACTGGAAGACTCAGAACTGAACAGTACTCCTGTTGCAGTCTTAACAATGCTGAGGGATGGGGTCACATTTTCTGTCCTGTTGGTGATACTTTACCTAATGCAGCCAAGAATATCATTAATTTTCTTAGACACAAGAGCATACTACTCACTCATGTTCAGCTTGTGCGTACCAAAACTCGTAGGTCTTTTTCTACAGAGCTGCTTTCCGGTAGGGTGGCCTCCAGCATGCGCTTGTGCCTCCTGGGGTTATTCTTCTCCAAGTGGGAGAGTAGTGCAACTAAAATTTCTCTGAAAACTGTTGAAGTTACAAAAGGATGAATAGATCACCAAACAGTAGACAAGAAGTTAATCTTTATATTGACGGTAATTCTGAAGTACTTCATGAATCCTGCTACAACAGGTTTCAGTTATTTCAGCTAAAGGAATCTTAAGAAGGAACCTATTTTGAAGAGTACTATGAGCTGTGCATATTTAAAGCATAGGAATGGTATATTTTCAAAGAAGAGAGAAAAGAAAGAAGTGAAAACTGTGGAACTGAATGAATTAGAGCTGAAGAATCCATCATACAAATTCTGTTTTTTCTGGTTTTATTTCTGAGAAATGTCATATTTACATTTAATGAGCCTCAATGGATTTTCTGCATCAGTATGACTCCTTTTGAAGTTAATGTTGATAACATTGTACAGAACCCCACATTGTACTACAAAATATTAGAAAAAAAATTAGAAAACTACCTTTCTTTTTTATGCACTTTTTTTTTAATTACATTTTCCAACTACTAGCTCCTTCTTCTGCTGAATGACAATGTGAATAATTGATCCTTGTTTTCTTCCTGTTTGCCAGGGATAATATTTGAGATCTCTCTCTAATTTTCCTTTGGTTATTTCTTTTTCAGGCTGAGTTTAGAAGCTAATTTTGTCATGACTCATACAAAAACGATTACAAGCTCTGATTATCGCTCACTCTTGACAGAGTTCCAGGTTTAGTCTTTTGAGATGAGAGAATGAAAGCTACACTCAGCATTCAAGACAAAGACAGAGCTTGATTTTACATAATATTTCTCATTTTCATTCTTTCCTAAAATTCCATCTGTAATGATGACGGTGTTTTAGACTAGTGAAAAAGAGCAGAACAGTACTGCTAAAAGGCAATGGAAACTATAATGGAAGCTAAAGATATAAAAGAAAAAAAGTCAAACAAACATCATTTTTGCATATCATAGCAGAATGCCATAGCAGTAACTATCAGCAGTCAATAAGCTAACTAGTCATACAAATGTAGGTTTCAAATCTTAGATACTGTCATTGATAATTTTAAAGGCTCATTATTTAAAAAGGAAGCAAAAATTATGTTGTCTAAAGACAACTTGGAGGAGAGTACTGCCTTTTAAAGCAATCCCTAAAGGCAACAGTGGAAAAAGATTGTCACTTATGAATAGCAACTCAAAGTTCTGTTGCATTTATTACATTCAAACTGGTAAACTGTGTGGGCATCATTGTGAAATAATTTCTTTAATACTCTGAAAGATAGACTAGGATTTATGTTGTCAAATGTAGTGATCTACATAGTGGGTATTATTGTTTAAGGATGTCACCATAAAATTCATCTACACTTTTTCCTGAGTTACACCTGGGATAGAATACTGGATACCAAGGTAATTTGTTCAAAAACAGTTGTGTCCTCAGGAGCATACTAGTCTCCAAAGCCATTGCTTTGTAGCATAATAGTCTTCTACTGAATTCAAGAGGTGTTTTTGAAACGATGAGACACAATTATTTGGACTATTGTTTTCAAGTGGAAGAGCCTGAAATAATAGGAGGGAATTTCACAGTTCACCAAAAATACATTTATTAGCTCATACTATGAAGCCGCAAAAAAAAAGTGAGTGTTTGAGAACCAGTGATATACCAAGACAGAGTTGAAGAATGCTTGTGGCTGAAGACATCCATATGTATCTATAGTGTCCCCCTGAAGGCAAATGAAAAAATGTTTTGTCTCTTTCTTAGGGAACTATTTGATTATCTCCGAAAGAAAACCTGAGAGTAAATGAGCTTGGCCCGTAATAAAGAAGAAAAACTGGGAGTAAGACAGTTCTATGAGTTAGACACTGTTAAACAAAAAGAATTTGAAATAAAAAGAATTTTACACAAGGTCTTAATATTGAATATCTTAAAGTTGTTTCTAAATTGTCAGACATGTTCCTAAAAGTGGCTATTTCTTTCCTTAACTATGCTTTGAGTCTAAAGTGAGTAGCTCAAATGTAATATCTAAAGCTGAACAAACTTAATCCCTTCTGTTATATTTGCTCCCTTAACACTATCATAAAGTGGGGACAAAGAAATTATTATACCTATTTAAAATAGTACGTTGGTATCAGAGTTTGTTCTATGCTTTCTGTTTTGAAATGCAAAAATAATACTACTATTTTAACATCTTAATATTCTGTTAAAAATATTTTAAATGCAGTTGTATTCATTCTACTCACACTAGTTATTTTGACTTTAGTTAAAAAGATCAGAAGAAAATAAAAACAAACTAGTAAAATGACACTGTCTCTTGATGATGACGTCCAATTTTTCCAGCAAGAAGTGCTGATTTGGAATCAAACCAATTTGTCAGTCCAACAAAATGTGTATCTTTATGGGAATAATGACATTCCATGGAGTTTTCCTTAACCCCACAGGAATCAAGTTAAGAAAGAAGTTAACATAGCCATTTTGTCATCAAACCTCCTAGACATGCAAAACTCATAGGTTGAGAAGACTGAGCCCAAGCATTTTCTACCATTGGAAATGGTAAGATTTTTGCCTCCTGAATATAATGAGTAGGAAGGACATCTGCAAAAGCACATGATAGCAGGCAGTATCTCAAGCAAAAGAAAGATTTTCAGTAAAGCTTCTCATAAGCATTTGCAGTTCTTTATTACATTAAATTGGCTGCTAAGTATTATTTGTCTTATATGCTGAACTTTTAGAACCTTTTCATAAAACAACCTGAAGTAGCAACACATGATATGTTAAGCAGTCACAGAATAAATGAAGAAAACCTTTGCCAAACTCCCACACTCTCATTACTGAATAAATGAATTATCACAATGAAAATAATTAGCTGAACGTAGAAGAAGGGAGCAGTTTTTAATTCTTTAGATCAAATTTTATTGCTTATGACATTAACTGAAAAAGTATTATTGAAAAAAAAAAGCATATTCAGGAACAAAATTTTCCCTCAAGAATGTAATGTGTAACCTAGACAAAATCAATATTCTCTTTTATCTCTCCCTCTTTCTTCTCCCCAGGAAAAGAAGAAAAAAAAAAAAAAGATTTTTATGATTCTTCAGCTTTTGAGGTAAATATATGAAAGGCCACATTTCAAAAATAGTGACAATCATGCAACATATCATCATTCATGGATCTGTTACAATATTGATTTGTGCATTGATCTATATGCGTAATTAATGTCTCTTGGTATGCCATAGAGTTAATGAGATTTTGTTACTAGCTTTTTACTTTAAATGATTTTTTTTTTCCAATTCTTCTCTGTATCACATTAAACAGATGTTTAACAGAACAAGAAAAAAATGGCTTGACTCACTGAAAAATTATCACTGTCCTGGTTTTATCTCAACCCATGAATTCTACTTAGGTTTTACTTTCTCAGTTCTCTCCCCATCCCAATGGGAGAAGGGGGTAAGTGAATGTCTGGGGCTGCTGAGCTGCATGCCACATTAAACCACAGCATACAGTCTCTAATTTTGTCATCTTAAGCACACCAGTATGGTTCAGGATCTGAAAGAAAGAATGTAAAGATGTAATGATAGGTGATATTATTATCTTTAAACAAAACAAAGCAAAATAAACAACAACAACAAAAGAACAGTTTGTTCAAGGAAATTGTCAAAAAAGAATGCCTTGAACAAGATGTTCCAAACATACCCTTGCTCCAGCTATAAGTCAGAGGTCACTTCTGTGTAAATCTACTGATGTCCAACTAGGAAGATGCTTTCTCAAAGAAAATTAAAATACATTTGTTGATTTTTTAAACCATTTTGACCTCTAGTTGAAAATGAGTTATTTATCCAGAATTCATAGATACTTTGTCTCTTAAATATCTCTGTTGTTGCTGTAAGGAAATCACATATTAGCTATTTCATGGTATATTGGTTAATGAATAATAATATTACAATATATTATTCCTTTAATATTTCTGATTTTATTAAAAAAATCTCTTTTGACTACCCATTTATACTTATCTCACCAAGATCTTGCAAGAGCTTTGAAAAGTTATTAATATATATTATTTTATACACCAGTTGCACAAGCTAATGTTGTAATTACACAACTGCTTGTTGCTTGTTGAAACAACTGCATTTGTTTAAGATATATAGGTAACGAAAAATTATTCTGAAAATGACCTCTGTGCATCATTGTAAGGATGTATTTCTCATCTTCTCATCTTTCTGTTGCAGATGAACTGCAGGTCTAACTTTTGCAGTCCTTTTCTTTCTTCTCTTTAATTCTCTTTAAATGATAAGCTTTGAATATCTTCATTGTTTTCGTTAAGAAATATTTTGCAAAAAAAAAGACTGATAGAATGTCTGATTTTTATAAAACTCACTTCAGAAAAGTTAGTCTGCTTTCTTTTCAAGCGCAACAAAGCAATGACTAGCAAATTTTACTTTTATATAAATCAAATCTAATCTGATTTGCTAGTCTTTCTCCATAACTAAGAGAAGAATTAAAAAAACACTGTGTTCCCACAGTGATAATGAAAGAATGATTCAATCCAGCTGAAGGTGTAGGGCTATTTTGTCGGATTAACTGGTTGCTCTCTGTGAAGTCATTTGTGCTGTGAGGAGGCATGAGAGAGAAAAAGAAAGAATGCAACCAACAATAAAAAGTGTATCAGAGTACAGAAGTTATCCTTGTGTCCTGGAAAGAATGGGTTACCTTAAATTGCAGTCCAGCTGCTTATGCATGCAAAAGAATTCAGTCTGCTACCATCGGGGTTATACACAACCTATGAAATAAACATTTATATGTATGTACATGTATAAATGTGCATATATATTTATGATATACTTTCTTCGTCTAACTGTTATTTCTGCTGCCTATGACCAAATCTTTGCAAGTGGTGGCATGGTGCACACTGAAAGACCTTTCCAGAATATCTGGAAAGTACTGGATTCTTCCTGCTTAAATGCATGGGCCATTATGAGAGCAGGTTAAGTGGCGTGAGTTATGTTGTTCTAGGCAGCAGCCAAGAAATACCTCAAGTAAATCCACAGTTCTAAATAAGTTGTTTTAATGGTTAACAGTAAAATACATTTTAATAGTCTGAACTTTTAGAGACTTTAGCTTCCAGCAATTTTTTATGCTCATCTGCAACATTAAAGGCTCCTCTATTATAGGTGTTTTCCTATTGCTACAGGCAATTTTAGGCTATGATGAAGCATTGTTTAATTGTGAAGGACTTAAAACAACAGTGGTTGAAGTCTTAGTGAAGAGAGATTTCTAAATATTATGTCATTTTGTTGTCTTGATATTCTAGTTTTATTTTCTTCTCCATTAAAAAAAACGTTGAATATAATAATATCATAGCCATATAACTAATGTAAAAATCTGCTTTCAAAAAGCTCATTTAATAGATGGCATAAAAACTTCTCAAATCTCAATTCAAATGAGTAAATTCAAACATATAACATGACTTCTCTGTATCATTATGTATAGTCATCTTTTTTTTCCTTCCTGGATCTATGTTCTTAAAAACTGAATATCTGACTACATCTAATTTTCCAAGCAAAACATTTTGCATAAGTAATCAAAATTATCAACATTTGCTATTATAATGATTGATCTTAAGATAAAATATATTCTTTGATGATAAAAAAGGGATGATCTTATTTCTATGAAAAACAACTTCAGTTTTTCTCCAAATCACATATCACCCTTGACACATTCAAACTAACGCTACTGGGACTAAATGCAGGATCTCATCTGAAAAAGAAATCCCATTAAACAATTAATCTTTATTTAAGTTATATTTTGAGGTTTGCATATTATCCTATTCAGTAAAAGTAGAACTAACACTGAAGTACTTTGCAAAAGTCTAAAACCTGTAACAAGTATTCTGAACAAATTGTAAATGTTTTAAAAGTACTGATATGCTGTAGGAATTGAATAATTATGTATGTGCAATTCTCATCAATATTTCAGTGCCTCATTTAGCACCTCTTTAAAATATTTTTGTGCTTTCTTGTTTAACCCAAATCTTCTGAAATATTAATTGCAATTTTTTTTTTTTTAATATATATTTATTGAATGTCCTAATGCTGTCAGCACATTGGCTTTCTTCTCCCTTATAAGTCTGTCCTTTTTCATTCAGTTAACGGCAGTGCTGCTGATGCAACAGCCCATGAAAGGTGGTTGAATGTAATTGCATGCAGTGGTGTGCTTCTCCTGACCTCTTCAGCTAAAAGCCCATTATGAAAAGTACAAGGGCTAAACAACTCTGACACCTGAAGTACCAACTTAAATAGTTACAGAGGAAAACAGCTTTACACAGAATAAAGAGTTTCCTACCAATGGATGGTTTCAGTTCCTAAGTGAAATCAGAGAGAGGCAAAGGATGAAGAGGGCATCTTGATCATGAGAGCACAGAGGAGATGTGCTAAGTACACTACAGAAAATTCACTACATAACTTCTGCTGTTTACAAAGCAATCTGACTGAAATCTGACTTAGCCAGGACCTAATGTTTTGTACCATGCAATTCCTCTATATTCAGAGAAGACTCATATTTAAAAAAGTGAAGTAACGTATACAGTTTTTCCTTAACATCTGAATTTTTTTTTTTATTGCTGCTGATGAAGAAACAAGATGGGAGAAAATTCAGCACTGTAGATTTTTTTCATTCATTCCCTTAGAAAGAGGGAAAAAATGATTCTTAATTAGATAGTAATTGTCCGAAGTTGTAAAATAGCTAGCTACAGAACCAGTTAGAAATGCTCCAAAAAGTAGTATTCCCAAGTTGAAGAAAGGTATTGACAAATGACAAAGATGATAAGTGACCTGGAAAATCTTGGAAGTATCCAGAAAGACAGAAGTTACACACTTCTGTAGACAGAAGATTTCTGTCATAACCCCAGAATTTCCTGCTCTGCAGGCTTTTTGTATCCTTATGCTGAGATTCTTCATTTTCCCTGGGAAACACTCACGAGAACATCAATGTCATTCATTTCAGAATTGTACTCTAAGACATCTAAAAGCTAGTTACCTCTGATACAGGTGAATTCTATCTGTATGTGACATTGGGTAATTTTAGACCTGATTTTGATAACTGCATTTGTGTAGTACTCTGCCTGAACTAATGAGCACTCCAGAGAGAATGTAAGTAAATATGCATTAAATATATGTTTATAATGAAGCCTATTTCAGGGCAAATTGGCATTGTCAAAAGCCTAAGGAAATCTTGTCATAATTCCTCATGAATATGAGCAATCATTTTTATCACATTTTTCTCTACAATCCTGTTAACACATTAATCAGTGGCAAAATAAATGTAGTTTTGTCACGTAGGTGTAATTCCGAAGCTTAACAAATGAAGCATTATACTCATGCCCAGCCAGGTTTAACACAGCAAGAACACATATAAAAACACACTCTCAAAAATCAGCAATTTGGGTCTAGAACTTATCCTGTCTGCTAAGTAGAATGTTAAAGCAAAAGGTAAGGACGAAAACCCCTGCACTTACTCTTGATAGTACTCATACAAAGGAAATCCAGAGATTGTACAAAAGGAATTGGTAGAACTCAGAACTGGATATAGACTTAAAAAGCACATGACTCAAAGCTATACACTAGATTATAGAAATGAAATAGAATAGCTGAAAGAACATTCCAGAGAGTAGAAACAGCAGGAAAATCACTGGGAACTGAATTTTTACTATCTTACATTTCAGTTTGAGCTTAGATAAACATATAAGAATTTCAGAGTTGAACAAAGGTCTTTATTTTACTTTCAAATTTAAGAGACTTTCTCTCTTTTGATCAATAAATAAGCACATTCAGGAGAAGTTTTGTGTTTTTTCTCATGCAAAAAAATGAACATTAGCGTCTCATATATGAGCTGTGATTACAGCGGTGTAAGGTAAATGGAACTGTAACACTGTAAATTTGCAATTGTGTCTCCACAAACTACATTTTACCATATGCTAACTACCGTGTACAACTGTGTATAGTCATGTATAAACACACTTCATGTCAGGACACTTTCCAAAAATAAAAGAGGGAGCAAACATCATTTATGGCTATCCATTAAAATGCACTTTTAGCCTCCCATACTAGTGACACCTAAATAGCCTGACACATCTGAAGGGAAATCACAGATCAAAGACAATGGACACCAAGTTGAAAGAGGAGTATCTGCAAGATTTCTGCAACACAGTGAATTTCCAGTATAATAGGATTTTATGGACATAGCATCGAATGACAAGAACATCTACTTTAATTGAACTCTGGGGACCATGTTCAAGCAATCTCTTTCAGACACTGCTTGCCAGCATTGAATAAGGGGATTAAAAAACATTCATACATATGAGATAACTTCTCAGAGGTGCAAAAATTCTGCATGAGCAGGGACATATTTTTTGTACTTCATCAGTGAATGATGTCAGAAAGCAAGCTATTGTCACTGAAAAAAAGGATGACTGACACCTTTGGAAAGACAGTAATCACAGGAGTCAGCTTTGAATCTAAAGAGGGCTACCCAAGTAAATAGAGTCATTGAAGAAATCCCTACTTGACTATATCAAATGTGATACTAGAATATCCTTTTTTTTTTTTTTTTTTTTTTTTTTTTTTTTTTTTTTGCTGAATTCCAGGAACATGGGATATCTACTCAAAGAGGGGTAACTGATGGACATGAATATAGTTTGCTTTATGCAAGGAATGTTCATCTATGTTAAAGAAATGATCTTTTGTGTTGCTGTTGTGGTGTACTGTCAGGAGTTATTCAGACACTTCTGTGTGTGCAGTACCACCAGATTACATGATGCACACAAGTTTAAGAAACTTGCTCCTGTACATGTTCTGGGTAGGGCAGATATGCTCTTCATAGAACTGTCAATGTTACTGTAAGCAAGAAAAATCACATCTCTCCTTTAGATGTTCCATATCAGGCTATTAAAATGAATAACAAAGCTTTATGCAGCATCACAAATTCTTTCACAGTTCAGAAATGATTTTCATTTTCTTGCTGCTGTAATGACAAGTCTCTGGAGAGTGTTTCTTTTACTCATAGCTTTTTTGAAATCTGCTTAGAATGTTGGCCTATGTTGCTTATATGGTAAAATATCTCATTACCATCTAGATTCCCTGAAGGCTTATTTTTTGAAAACTGGGAACTTGTGAAAATGCCTGTGTTGCAGGCTTTTCCCATCATTTTACATTTAGATATGAAATTTCTTAGTGTCACATCATTAATTAATTTTAATAATAAATAAGTATTTACATTGAAACTACACATAATCTTTAAACGGTATGAAATAAAAATGAAAAAATGTTAGTATATTCTGTAGTTTTCAAAATTAAAACTAACAAAAAGGATTCTTCTTGGCCAGTTGAGCCTTCTGGTTTTAATCTCTGGGATTTCATTTATTACTGCAGAAAATGCTTCTGTGTCTGATAAGTGGGGAAAAATGTATGTACAAAAATTAACACTCTCTGTATTTACTCACTTCCTTGTTAGTAAAATGTTCCTACATTTTCCCTGTAACAATGTAGATGACATTAAAATCAACCGGGTTTCCAGAGCAGGAAAAGAGAAAGTATTTTCCCTTTATTTATTTTTTTTTACTGGTGTTTCTATTGCACTTGTTACTATTCTTCCACCTTCAGGATTTTGTTTCTGTTACAATCAGTTCAGTATATACACATAAAATTTTCTCTATGATATGAAAAACAGAAAGCAATCTTCTTCCCACATAGATGAATGTTTTGGGTTTTTTTTCACCCATTAATATATTAAAATAAAATTAAATAATACAGAAGTTGAAATTGGAAAATAGCATTAAATGAAGCAATCTTAAATCTCATGTATACATTCTTATTCTTGTAGGATATAATCTCACAGAGAGCAGGGACAAGCACAGTCTGCTAAAGAAATTCCTAACAATGTTATTTGAGGCCTGAAACAATTGTAAAAAGATTTTTGAATAAATATGTGTATCCACAGTTTAACAGTTTAATGTCATCAATATTTGAGACCAATAGTGGGTGTATTTTTAGAGGAGACAGAAGCCTAGTGGCACTTATTATCAATCCTCTTTTCTCAATGTTCCTTGAACAATTAAACCACTCTAACATCTTGAAAACACTAGAAGGAAAGGTCTTTTCCTATTTTCCCACTCCTTTACACTCATCCTTGTTCCTTTCTCAACCACAGAACTGAATGAAAACATTTTTCAAGAAAACAAAGTTTTCATAATTGATGGGGTTTTAAGACAAAAGCCCTGTAGACAGTAACAAGCAAGAAATGCTTCAACTATTTTCTACAGAAATATTTTGGAGTACAAATTATGATGATATTAACTCAAGTATCAGAGGCACAAAAGTCCAAGTGTAAATTGGCTAAGTTAAACTTAGTTCTGAAATTCACTTTCAGTTTTAAATCCATGAGCACAAACTGTGTTTACCAACCCAGACATGTGCCAACAAACATGCTAGTAGGAATCTAAAGTTTTGGAATGAACTTCTTCCCTCCCTTGGGCTATGACAAACAGAGATACTGCAATTCCTGGACTGCATTAGGAGTTAGCTCTGGAAGATACATATGCAGAGCTGACTTCTAATGGAGTCCAGGAATTGTCTTTGGAAGAAGACTATAGGAGCACAGTTGAAGTGTAGGTAGAAATTTCTCTTCTTATTCTGGGAAAGGTCCACAGAAATTGTGTATTTTGGTTTTAAGTGAAAGGAAAGCTCTGCCCTCCTTAAGGGAGCTATTTAATTTTTTGTATTCATTAGGATACTAGCCTTGCTATATATCATTAAAATTCAGACATTGTGTGCTTAAATAAAACGATGCAATAACTCTTAAAGTCTTTTCAGAATGTGGTATTTGAAGACATCTGAAGCCTAGAATTTCTTTTGAGAAGATTTGAGAAGAAAATGAGAAAAAAAATCTATTAAAAGGAGGAAAACTTACTGGATGGCTTAGATGTAAAATGTAATTGTCAGAAAATGATGTAAATTATGTAAATTATGAAAGATCCTCAAACTTCTTCAGGCATTATATCTCATTATATGTTCTTGGCTATGGCTCTTGCTTCTGATGGCAGGAGTAAGTTTTCAGTTTTTTTCCATTCCATGGAAAAGAAAACTATTAATCTAAATTAATTTACTCTCTACTCGGTATTTGCTAGGACAAATTACATTTTTCAAAATGCCTTTGGTTTGATAAACTTTTAGTTTATAAGCAATGGCTCGAAGAAACCATTTGCATTTACAAATAGTGAATAATAGTTTGGGTTGTTTTAATATTGTGCTATTTATTTCTTCAGAAGAACTTCAACTTATTTGCCTGTAATGTAAACGAACAAGTTTAAGGATATAAAGTTCTCAAAGCTCCATACTAGAGAATTTTGATGGGCACATGGCCACAGGGCACCTGCAAAACCCAGCTCAGGCCAAGAACAGCCCAGACATCCCTAGGACCTGCACAGGAGGGGCAGCCTACCACCTGTCACCTATGGTGACCATCAATGGCAAAACAAACAAACAAACAAACAAAAAATGACAGCAAAGTCTTGGAACCCTCTGAACAGATGGGAGATTTTGCTTTCTGTGGAAAAGGCATTTAAAAGCTTCTGAACTTGTGAGACAGCCAGGATGAGAAAGAGAGAACTTCCAGGAAGCTTGGAGACCGAGTGAAGAAGGGAAAAGTCACAAAAATGAGGGAAAATGTTTATACAGACAAATCTGAAAGGAAATAGGAAAAAAAGAAACATTTCCTAAGGAGTCTGAAGAACTGAAAAGTACTCAGGAAGGTAGAATGACTTTTTAAACTCTGCCTCGAGGAACTGGAACGGGATGCGTGAATGCATGATCTGATGATATTAACATGCCTTTATCAACTATACTGAAACAGGCTTTTTCTCCTGGGATGTTGTGCAGATGATAGCTTCTGTAGTTTATTAAGTCTCACTTTGCCGTGTGGAGGCACTCTGCCTCAAGGAAGAACAATGGAACTTTCCCATTTCTAGAAATGCATATATGCAGAGTGTGAGGTGCTGACATCCACGAAATCTTGCCTGTTTATTCATGATCATGGATTTTCTAGTGGCCAGCTTCTAGCATAGAAACCCTTACATGTATCAGGTTCAAGTAACTTCAAAATGCTTGCTCCTTACAATACCAGATATCAGTTTCAATACAAATCCTATATTGTTTTGCCCCATCCTGAAATTACACTTCAGATCAAGCATGTCTTTCCACATTATCTTTCTGCACCTTCTCTCAGTGAGCATGGCCATACTCCTGAGCCTGGAAGATTTGGGACAAAGAAACACTTTAGAAATTGTAGTCCATTTGAATGATGCAGATATTCACACCAACATATGTGGATATTTTCATCTTGAATGCAAAAGTGCCTGAGATTCCCAGTGAACTCCTAGGAAAGAGCTTTTGACTCATCTAGTCAAAATAAAGTAAATCACCATACATTTTCTTTGTGCTAGTGTATCAGGAGAGGCAGGTATCCTACTAATTCTGTGGACCTATTTAGATGAAGAAAGTACTGGATTCCATAAACTTAGAACCAGAATGGCAGTTATGTCCAGAAAAGGCTGTTTATTATGACACACTACAAGCTTATTTGAAGTTTAGGGTTACCCTAACCTTAACAACACAAAAAACTGAAGTAGATGGAAAAGTATTACATTCGCAATCTGTTCTTTTCACCACTTATTTTGTGCAATAGAATATGCTTTAAAATTGATGTGTTCCTGAATTTTTTACCATTATGCAAAATTTTGTATTTTAATCTTTAAAATACTCATATAGGTTATGCGTATCTATAATTACTTATCATAGATGCACTTATGGTTATTTATATGGCTGTATCATCAATATCCTTCTTGTTTTGACATCCCAATGAAGATCTACTTACTCTACTTACTTAGAGAGTTCAGAATTCTATTTTACTTCTTCTGGATACACTTTAGAGAAAAAGTCAGTAACAGGTTATAAAATAGAAAGAACTCAGTCCCAAACCACAACCATTTCCTACTGAGAAAAATAAAACAAATAAAAAATCTAAGCTTACTGAATTATCAATAAATGTACACAATTCTGCATAGGTAGCCTAATGTTTTTCCAACAGTACCAAATTCTTAGCCGTTAACGTAGATTTGCAAGTTTTATTTTTCACATAAATCTTCCTTCAATCCACATATAAAGTTCCAGGATTGAGACTCCATATTTATGTGATAGACCTGCCTGCTTTCAATGGAACAAAAGAGTTATTACATAGCATTCCAGAAGCTAATCTAGGAAGATCTAACATACCATGTGCCATTACAACTTAAAGTTCTTTTCCTGAGAAGCATCCCTTTGCAGGCAAGGGTGGCAGTGAGATAAAGATGTCAGCTGAAGTCAACAAGACTTCTCAGAAGATGGAAGCTTCTTCAGTGTTTTGATTAATTAAGACCGTAGTGTTTTTAATTTAAGCCAACTACAGTGAAGAAATTTCCCTGTGGTATAACTATGCAGTGATTTGATTTATACAATCTGCCACCTTGTTATATTCTCTTGGTTGCCAAGCAGCCAAGAATGAATTTAAAAATTAAAGCTTCTGAACGACTATGACAACAAAGAGTTGAAGTATTGAATTAAACTAGATCTTAAACTGGTACTGAAGGGGGGCTTACTACTGCATATCTCCAGAAAAATTCACCTCCTTCTTAGTCTAATATAAAGCATAGGGAAAGTAAATCTTTGGAGTTATGTGAAATAAGACGTAGGTATTTGAGAAAGGCATAATTTATCTTCCTTTCAATATAATCATATATAGATTACACAGGAAAATAAAAATGATGCCCTCTTTTGTCTTGGATATGTTAGCAATCCAACACTAATTCCTCCCATGTTCTTCCTAACTACATCTTTTTCTTCAAGAGCCCATCTCTTGCGATTTACTTGCCTGTTCTACTTTCTTCTTTTTGCTGTTACAGAAAAAATATATTCTGTAACAAGAATAATTGTTGCCCATATTTTGACTTTTTTTTACAATTTCTTTAAATCTTGCCTGCAGTGTATACTCAGAGTCATTAAATTAATCATCTTGTATATAAATCCCAATTTCAATGAAAAAAAAAAAATAGTAGAGTTCAAATACACCTGCACAGCTTCTGGTTACAATAACAGATTGTTTGAGAATTCCTTCCCTCTTTGGATATAATGACATAATTTGGAAAACTATCATTGAGCCCGATTTAAAAAAAAAAAAAAAAAAAAAAANAGAAGTACTTCATGCTGTAGATTATATCTCTAACAAACAGGATAGACTTGCAGAATTTTTCTGTATGCTGTAGCTCATCCTAAGAGGTATCCTTGCTCTGCCTGTCATAGAAGGGCAAGGAGCCCAAACCTAGAATCCTAGAATCCTTAGAGCTGGAAAGGAACCTTAAAAAATCATCTAGTCCAACTCCCCTGCAATGAACAGGGACATCCACAGCCCTATGCCGGGTTTACAACTGACTTTTTCCCAATACTTTATACTCATTTTTATGCTCTTAGTATTACACAAAAGCTTTCCCAACAGCAGTCATTAATAAGCCTCATAACTTCATAACTGTGACAGACAATAGGAAAACATAAGTAAAACATGTTCAAGAAAGTAGCTTTTCTTCAGTAATGGTCTTTTGGAGAAAGAAAATATTAAGTTAAAATATCCTTGTTTATTTAGCTATAATTCCTCTTTACTGAAATTACTACAGTGTATTATATAACTGTCATTCTGGAACAATAGTTCTAGATTCTGTGTGTCTCTGTTTTTCAGAATTTATCTGCCACACTATATAGCTTTTAGTCAGTCAGTGACCCAGTTGTCATTCTCCATTACAGATTCTCATCTTCTTATGAAGTCATGTACTGGAAGACTCAGAACTGAACAGTACTCCTGTTGCAGTCTTAACAATGCTGAGGGATGGGGTCACATTTTCTGTCCTGTTGGTGATACTTTACCTAATGCAGCCAAGAATATCATTAATTTTCTTAGACACAAGAGCATACTACTCACTCATGTTCAGCTTGTGCGTACCAAAACTCGTAGGTCTTTTTCTACAGAGCTGCTTTCCGGTAGGGTGGCCTCCAGCATGCGCTTGTGCCTCCTGGGGTTATTCTTCTCCAAGTGGGAGAGTAGTGCAACTAAAATTTCTCTGAAAACTGTTGAAGTTACAAAAGGATGAATAGATCACCAAACAGTAGACAAGAAGTTAATCTTTATATTGACGGTAATTCTGAAGTACTTCATGAATCCTGCTACAACAGGTTTCAGTTATTTCAGCTAAAGGAATCTTAAGAAGGAACCTATTTTGAAGAGTACTATGAGCTGTGCATATTTAAAGCATAGGAATGGTATATTTTCAAAGAAGAGAGAAAAGAAAGAAGTGAAAACTGTGGAACTGAATGAATTAGAGCTGAAGAATCCATCATACAAATTCTGTTTTTTCTGGTTTTATTTCTGAGAAATGTCATATTTACATTTAATGAGCCTCAATGGATTTTCTGCATCAGTATGACTCCTTTTGAAGTTAATGTTGATAACATTGTACAGAACCCCACATTGTACTACAAAATATTAGAAAAAAAAATTAGAAAACTACCTTTCTTTTTTATGCACTTTTTTTTTAATTACATTTTCCAACTACTAGCTCCTTCTTCTGCTGAATGACAATGTGAATAATTGATCCTTGTTTTCTTCCTGTTTGCCAGGGATAATATTTGAGATCTCTCTCTAATTTTCCTTTGGTTATTTCTTTTTCAGGCTGAGTTTAGAAGCTAATTTTGTCATGACTCATACAAAAACGATTACAAGCTCTGATTATCGCTCACTCTTGACAGAGTTCCAGGTTTAGTCTTTTGAGATGAGAGAATGAAAGCTACACTCAGCATTCAAGACAAAGACAGAGCTTGATTTTACATAATATTTCTCATTTTCATTCTTTCCTAAAATTCCATCTGTAATGATGACGGTGTTTTAGACTAGTGAAAAAGAGCAGAACAGTACTGCTAAAAGGCAATGGAAACTATAATGGAAGCTAAAGATATAAAAGAAAAAAAGTCAAACAAACATCATTTTTGCATATCATAGCAGAATGCCATAGCAGTAACTATCAGCAGTCAATAAGCTAACTAGTCATACAAATGTAGGTTTCAAATCTTAGATACTGTCATTGATAATTTTAAAGGCTCATTATTTAAAAAGGAAGCAAAAATTATGTTGTCTAAAGACAACTTGGAGGAGAGTACTGCCTTTTAAAGCAATCCCTAAAGGCAACAGTGGAAAAAGATTGTCACTTATGAATAGCAACTCAAAGTTCTGTTGCATTTATTACATTCAAACTGGTAAACTGTGTGGGCATCATTGTGAAATAATTTCTTTAATACTCTGAAAGATAGACTAGGATTTATGTTGTCAAATGTAGTGATCTACATAGTGGGTATTATTGTTTAAGGATGTCACCATAAAATTCATCTACACTTTTTCCTGAGTTACACCTGGGATAGAATACTGGATACCAAGGTAATTTGTTCAAAAACAGTTGTGTCCTCAGGAGCATACTAGTCTCCAAAGCCATTGCTTTGTAGCATAATAGTCTTCTACTGAATTCAAGAGGTGTTTTTGAAACGATGAGACACAATTATTTGGACTATTGTTTTCAAGTGGAAGAGCCTGAAATAATAGGAGGGAATTTCACAGTTCACCAAAAATACATTTATTAGCTCATACTATGAAGCCGCAAAAAAAAAGTGAGTGTTTGAGAACCAGTGATATACCAAGACAGAGTTGAAGAATGCTTGTGGCTGAAGACATCCATATGTATCTATAGTGTCCCCCTGAAGGCAAATGAAAAAATGTTTTGTCTCTTTCTTAGGGAACTATTTGATTATCTCCGAAAGAAAACCTGAGAGTAAATGAGCTTGGCCCGTAATAAAGAAGAAAAACTGGGAGTAAGACAGTTCTATGAGTTAGACACTGTTAAACAAAAAGAATTTGAAATAAAAAGAATTTTACACAAGGTCTTAATATTGAATATCTTAAAGTTGTTTCTAAATTGTCAGACATGTTCCTAAAAGTGGCTATTTCTTTCCTTAACTATGCTTTGAGTCTAAAGTGAGTAGCTCAAATGTAATATCTAAAGCTGAACAAACTTAATCCCTTCTGTTATATTTGCTCCCTTAACACTATCATAAAGTGGGGACAAAGAAATTATTATACCTATTTAAAATAGTACGTTGGTATCAGAGTTTGTTCTATGCTTTCTGTTTTGAAATGCAAAAATAATACTACTATTTTAACATCTTAATATTCTGTTAAAAATATTTTAAATGCAGTTGTATTCATTCTACTCACACTAGTTATTTTGACTTTAGTTAAAAAGATCAGAAGAAAATAAAAACAAACTAGTAAAATGACACTGTCTCTTGATGATGACGTCCAATTTTTCCAGCAAGAAGTGCTGATTTGGAATCAAACCATTTTGTCAGTCCAACAAAATGTGTATCTTTATGGGAATAATGACATTCCATGGAGTTTTCCTTAACCCCACAGGAATCAAGTTAAGAAAGACGTTAACATAGCCATTTTGTCATCAAACCTCCTAGACATGCAAAACTCATAGGTTGAGAAGACTGAGCCCAAGCATTTTCTACCATTGGAAATGGTAAGATTTTTGCCTCCTGAATATAATGAGTAGGAAGGACATCTGCAAAAGCACATGATAGCAGGCAGTATCTCAAGCAAAAGAAAGATTTTCAGTAAAGCTTCTCATAAGCATTTGCAGTTCTTTATTACATTAAATTGGCTGCTAAGTATTATTTGTCTTATATGCTGAACTTTTAGAACCTTTTCATAAAACAACCTGAAGTAGCAACACATGATATGTTAAGCAGTCACAGAATAAATGAAGAAAACCTTTGCCAAACTCCCACACTCTCATTACTGAATAAATGAATTATCACAATGAAAATAATTAGCTGAACGTAGAAGAAGGGAGCAGTTTTTAATTCTTTAGATCAAATTTTATTGCTTATGACATTAACTGAAAAAGTATTATTGAAAAAAAAAAGCATATTCAGGAACAAAATTTTCCCTCAAGAATGTAATGTGTAACCTAGACAAAATCAATATTCTCTTTTATCTCTCCCTCTTTCTTCTCCCCAGGAAAAGAAGAAAAAAAAAAAAAAAAGATTTTTATGATTCTTCAGCTTTTGAGGTAAATATATGAAAGGCCACATTTCAAAAATAGTGACAATCATGCAACATATCATCATTCATGGATCTGTTACAATATTGATTTGTGCATTGATCTATATGCGTAATTAATGTCTCTTGGTATGCCATAGAGTTAATGAGATTTTGTTACTAGCTTTTTACTTTAAATGATTTTTTTTTTCCAATTCTTCTCTGTATCACATTAAACAGATGTTTAACAGAACAAGAAAAAAATGGCTTGACTCACTGAAAAATTATCACTGTCCTGGTTTTATCTCAACCCATGAATTCTACTTAGGTTTTACTTTCTCAGTTCTCTCCCCATCCCAATGGGAGAAGGGGGTAAGTGAATGTCTGGGGCTGCTGAGCTGCATGCCACATTAAACCACAGCATACAGTCTCTAATTTTGTCATCTTAAGCACACCAGTATGGTTCAGGATCTGAAAGAAAGAATGTAAAGATGTAATGATAGGTGATATTATTATCTTTAAACAAAACAAAGCAAAATAAACAACAACAACAAAAGAACAGTTTGTTCAAGGAAATTGTCAAAAAAGAATGCCTTGAACAAGATGTACCAAACATACCCTTGCTCCAGCTATAAGTCAGAGGTCACTTCTGTGTAAATCTACTGATGTCCAACTAGGAAGATGCTTTCTCAAAGAAAATTAAAATACATTTGTTGATTTTTTAAACCATTTTGACCTCTAGTTGAAAATGAGTTATTTATCCAGAATTCATAGATACTTTGTCTCTTAAATATCTCTGTTGTTGCTGTAAGGAAATCACATATTAGCTATTTCATGGTATATTGGTTAATAAATAATAATATTACAATATATTATTCCTTTAATATTTCTGATTTTATTAAAAAAATCTCTTTTGACTACCCATTTATACTTATCTCACCAAGATCTTGCAAGAGCTTTGAAAAGTTATTAATATATATTATTTTATACACCAGTTGCACAAGCTAATGTTGTAATTACACAACTGCTTGTTGCTTGTTGAAACAACTGCATTTGTTTAAGATATATAGGTAACGAAAAATTATTCTGAAAATGACCTCTGTGCATCATTGTAAGGATGTATTTCTCATCTTCTCATCTTTCTGTTGCAGATGAACTGCAGGTCTAACTTTTGCAGTCCTTTTCTTTCTTCTCTTTAATTCTCTTTAAATGATAAGCTTTGAATATCTTCATTGTTTTCGTTAAGAAATATTTTGCAAAAAAAAAGACTGATAGAATGTCTGATTTTTATAAAACTCACTTCAGAAAAGTTAGTCTGCTTTCTTTTCAAGCGCAACAAAGCAATGACTAGCAAATTTTACTTTTATATAAATCAAATCTAATCTGATTTGCTAGTCTTTCTCCATAACTAAGAGAAGAATTAAAAAAACACTGTGTTCCCACAGTGATAATGAAAGAATGATTCAATCCAGCTGAAGGTGTAGGGCTATTTTGTCGGATTAACTGGTTGCTCTCTGTGAAGTCATTTGTGCTGTGAGGAGGCATGAGAGAGAAAAAGAAAGAATGCAACCAACAATAAAAAGTGTATCAGAGTACAGAAGTTATCCTTGTGTCCTGGAAAGAATGGGTTACCTTAAATTGCAGTCCAGCTGCTTATGCATGCAAAAGAATTCAGTCTGCTACCATCGGGGTTATACACAACCTATGAAATAAACATTTATATGTATGTACATGTATAAATGTGCATATATATTTATGATATACTTTCTTCGTCTAACTGTTATTTCTGCTGCCTATGACCAAATCTTTGCAAGTGGTGGCATGGTGCACACTGAAAGACCTTTCCAGAATATCTGGAAAGTACTGGATTCTTCCTGCTTAAATGCATGGGCCATTATGAGAGCAGGTTAAGTGGCGTGAGTTATGTTGTTCTAGGCAGCAGCCAAGAAATACCTCAAGTAAATCCACAGTTCTAAATAAGTTGTTTTAATGGTTAACAGTAAAATACATTTTAATAGTCTGAACTTTTAGAGACTTTAGCTTCCAGCAATTTTTTATGCTCATCTGCAACATTAAAGGCTCCTCTATAATAGGTGTTTTCCTATTGCTACAGGCAATTTTAGGCTATGATGAAGCATTGTTTAATTGTGAAGGACTTAAAACAACAGTGGTTGAAGTCTTAGTGAAGAGAGATTTCTAAATATTATGTCATTTTGTTGTCTTGATATTCTAGTTTTATTTTCTTCTCCATTAAAAAAAACGTTGAATATAATAATATCATAGCCATATAACTAATGTAAAAATCTGCTTTCAAAAAGCTCATTTAATAGATGGCATAAAAACTTCTCAAATCTCAATTCAAATGAGTAAATTCAAACATATAACATGACTTCTCTGTATCATTATGTATAGTCATCTTTTTTTTCCTTCCTGGATCTATGTTCTTAAAAACTGAATATCTGACTACATCTAATTTTCCAAGCAAAACATTTTGCATAAGTAATCAAAATTATCAACATTTGCTATTATAATGATTGATCTTAAGATAAAATATATTCTTTGATGATAAAAAAGGGATGATCTTATTTCTATGAAAAACAACTTCAGTTTTTCTCCAAATCACATATCACCCTTGACACATTCAAACTAACGCTACTGGGACTAAATGCAGGATCTCATCTGAAAAAGAAATCCCATTAAACAATTAATCTTTATTTAAGTTATATTTTGAGGTTTGCATATTATCCTATTCAGTAAAAGTAGAACTAACACTGAAGTACTTTGCAAAAGTCTAAAACCTGTAACAAGTATTCTGAACAAATTGTAAATGTTTTAAAAGTACTGATATGCTGTAGGAATTGAATAATTATGTATGTGCAATTCTCATCAATATTTCAGTGCCTCATTTAGCACCTCTTTAAAATATTTTTGTGCTTTCTTGTTTAACCCAAATCTTCTGAAATATTAATTGCAATTTTTTTTTTTTTAATATATATTTATTGAATGTCCTAATGCTGTCAGCACATTGGCTTTCTTCTCCCTTATAAGTCTGTCCTTTTTCATTCAGTTAACGGCAGTGCTGCTGATGCAACAGCCCATGAAAGGTGGTTGAATGTAATTGCATGCAGTGGTGTGCTTCTCCTGACCTCTTCAGCTAAAAGCCCATTATGAAAAGTACAAGGGCTAAACAACTCTGACACCTGAAGTACCAACTTAAATAGTTACAGAGGAAAACAGCTTTACACAGAATAAAGAGTTTCCTACCAATGGATGGTTTCAGTTCCTAAGTGAAATCAGAGAGAGGCAAAGGATGAAGAGGGCATCTTGATCATGAGAGCACAGAGGAGATGTGCTAAGTACACTACAGAAAATTCACTACATAACTTCTGCTGTTTACAAAGCAATCTGACTGAAATCTGACTTAGCCAGGACCTAATGTTTTGTACCATGCAATTCCTCTATATTCAGAGAAGACTCATATTTAAAAAAGTGAAGTAACGTATACAGTTTTTCCTTAACATCTGAATTTTTTTTTTTATTGCTGCTGATGAAGAAACAAGATGGGAGAAAATTCAGCACTGTAGATTTTTTTCATTCATTCCCTTAGAAAGAGGGAAAAAATGATTCTTAATTAGATAGTAATTGTCCGAAGTTGTAAAATAACTAGCTACAGAACCAGTTAGAAATGCTCCAAAAAGTAGTATTCCCAAGTTGAAGAAAGGTATTGACAAATGACAAAGATGATAAGTGACCTGGAAAATCTTGGAAGTATCCAGAAAGACAGAAGTTACACACTTCTGTAGACAGAAGATTTCTGTCATAACCCCAGAATTTCCTGCTCTGCAGGCTTTTTGTATCCTTATGCTGAGATTCTTCATTTTCCCTGGGAAACACTCACGAGAACATCAATGTCATTCATTTCAGAATTGTACTCTAAGACATCTAAAAGCTAGTTACCTCTGATACAGGTGAATTCTATCTGTATGTGACATTGGGTAATTTTAGACCTGATTTTGATAACTGCATTTGTGTAGTACTCTGCCTGAACTAATGAGCACTCCAGAGAGAATGTAAGTAAATATGCATTAAATATATGTTTATAATGAAGCCTATTTCAGGGCAAATTGGCATTGTCAAAAGCCTAAGGAAATCTTGTCATAATTCCTCATGAATATGAGCAATCATTTTTATCACATTTTTCTCTACAATCCTGTTAACACATTAATCAGTGGCAAAATAAATGTAGTTTTGTCACGTAGATGTAATTCCGAAGCTTAACAAATGAAGCATTATACTCATGCCCAGCCAGGTTTAACACAGCAAGAACACATATAAAAACACACTCTCAAAAATCAGCAATTTGGGTCTAGAACTTATCCTGTCTGCTAAGTAGAATGTTAAAGCAAAAGGTAAGGACGAAAACCCCTGCACTTACTCTTGATAGTACTCATACAAAGGAAATCCAGAGATTGTACAAAAGGAATTGGTAGAACTCAGAACTGGATATAGACTTAAAAAGCACATGACTCAAAGCTATACACTAGATTATAGAAATGAAATAGAATAGCTGAAAGAACATTCCAGAGAGTAGAAACAGCAGGAAAATCACTGGGAACTGAATTTTTACTATCTTACATTTCAGTTTGAGCTTAGATAAACATATAAGAATTTCAGAGTTGAACAAAGGTCTTTATTTTACTTTCAAATTTAAGAGACTTTCTCTCTTTTGATCAATAAATAAGCACATTCAGGAGAAGTTTTGTGTTTTTTCTCATGCAAAAAAATGAACATTAGCGTCTCATATATGAGCTGTGATTACAGCGGTGTAAGGTAAATGGAACTGTAACACTGTAAATTTGCAATTGTGTCTCCACAAACTACATTTTACCATATGCTAACTACCATGTACAACTGTGTATAGTCATGTATAAACACACTTCATGTCAGGACACTTTCCAAAAATAAAAGAGGGAGCAAACATCATTTATGGCTATCCATTAAAATGCACTTTTAGCCTCCCATACTAGTGACACCTAAATAGCCTGACACATCTGAAGGGAAATCACAGATCAAAGACAATGGACACCAAGTTGAAAGAGGAGTATCTGCAAGATTTCTGCAACACAGTGAATTTCCAGTATAATAGGATTTTATGGACATAGCATCGAATGACAAGAACATCTACTTTAATTGAACTCTGGGGACCATGTTCAAGCAATCTCTTTCAGACACTGCTTGCCAGCATTGAATAAGGGGATTAAAAAACATTCATACATATGAGATAACTTCTCAGAGGTGCAAAAATTCTGCATGAGCAGGGACATATTTTTTGTACTTCATCAGTGAATGATGTCAGAAAGCAAGCTATTGTCACTGAAAAAAAGGATGACTGACACCTTTGGAAAGACAGTAATCACAGGAGTCAGCTTTGAATCTAAAGAGGGCTACCCAAGTAAATAGAGTCATTGAAGAAATCCCTACTTGACTATATCAAATGTGATACTAGAATATNGTTAGCTTTTAGTAAATTTCATCTTTATAACAGTTGAATTGATAAAGTGTCTGTAAAACCAAGGAAAAAAAATAACGGCATAGGAAACTTTAATCATAGCTTTAAGTCCAAGAACAAAAGTTCTAAATTATAAATAGTACAAAACCACTTTTGTACTTGAATATGAGTTTTTTTCTCCTTGCAAATGAACAAAAGGGGCAAAAATGAAACTGAAGATGTGTTGTACGGCTGTTATCACCAGCTGCACAGTTTATTGTTTGCCATGGAAGTTAAGACTTTAGCACTGAAGTGCCAGTGATTGTATCTCGCTGTCCTGGAGAATCAAGATTTTTTTCTTATAGCAAGGGATCATTCCTCTCCTGATTTATGTGAACACTGGGAGAATATAAATAGCTTATAGAGGACAACTCATCCTGTGATTCAGAAATTGGCAGAGGATATCTCAAATTGATTCAAGGAACTGAGAACTGCATATTTAAATATATACAGTTTCATAAAATTTCTTTGTCCACTGTATAAATTCAACTCCCATTATAACTCAAACACTAGAGTCTAGAATCTACTAGAATCTGATTTGTAACAATTTCATAAATAGTTAATGTCTGTTAAACATTAAGAAGCCTCTTAGAATTCTGTCTTGTGAAATGTATCTCTAGTCTGCAGTCTGAGAAAGATGCTAGCATTTTGTTTTTGACAAAGAAAGGGAATAAGAAGTGCTCAACCACAGTTGTGAAAATGTCCTACCAAAATGGGCACCTATCTGTCTCGTTCTCTAAATAAGACACTCATGATCAGGCACTTCAAAATTTTTTTTGTAAATACTATTTAAAACTTTGTATTGAGGAAGGAAATATAGTATATGAATAATAATGAATAAGGCATTTTTTAGAAGTTAATTTGTGATAAAACTGTAATGACAACTACAATGATGTAATGTTTCATTATTTAATTCTCAATTAATTGCTTGATGACTCATTTTGCACATTGAACAATTCTTAAAATATGCTCAAGCCATCTATTTATTTTGATTCTCAAGTTCGGTTCACATAACAATGTTTACATGCAAATTAGTAATAGCATTTGTAGCTTGAAAGTTATCTTAAGGTAATGATCCAATAGGGCACCAATTAATTACTTGATTTATTGATTTTTTTCCTGTGTACTTTGAAACTTAGCATTATATTTCAGCATTAATTTAAATGCACAGATTTGAACTTGATGTTCAAGAAGGTTTTCAAAACAGCAAATTAATAACTGTCAAACAATCTGGGTTGGTTACAATAGATATTTACAAAACCCATAATATTATTTGTGACCTGACAGCTTTACTCAGGCTTTCGACTTCACCTACTTCAGAGATGAATCACAGATGATAAAAATATAATATGCCCAAAGCTGAAGGGAACATTTATTCCAGTGAGGCTGATTTATTCTTGATTCTGAACTTGATTCAGAACTTCTGCTCTTGATTCAGAAATTGAACAATGTTCTGACAGCATCCTAGAGAGTACATATTATGAACAATTGAGGGCTTATTCAACTCACTGCTCTTTAAATATATTCATACTGCTATCTGCTTGCTTTACAAGCAGAATTCTAGATCATGTCACATCTTGTGCTTTCTCAACCGAGTTTTTGTATAAGTTTCTAATTGAGCGCTCCTCTTACCAAGGAAACAGGTATGTATGAGTAGATAATTTAAGGTAATCTTATCATACAGGAATAAATGAGGCCATAAATTGACCTGCTGAATCTTATCATCTTGATAGTATTTTGTTTAAGAAAATTCTGTCTCACTCCAATTTATAGGAGGGAGAGGAGGTTCTTTTTATGTATGTATACTTGATGGCAAGATTAAGACACAACTTGTCAAATGTTAACCTGACCAGTCTATTACAAATCCTAATTGTTTAAGGAGATGGGGAAGGGAAGGCAGGTGATACAAAAGAGATAGGAAATAAAAGCAAGGAGTCTTTGTAGAAAGCAAGAGAGATAGTCACTACCATAAGTCCAGTGTTGCTCATAGTGCAGACGTTGACATTCTGTAGTGACGGGTCATCAGGGGTTGTTGTTCAGTTGACAATGATGACAATGATGACAATGATGACTGTACAAACTTATTTATAAGTCCAAAGTGGTTGAGTCAGCTCTCTTTGGAGTGGCATCTTTGGGCTTTGGTTTCTCAAAAGAAACTCCATTGTTCCCATCTTCCAGGCCTTGCCAGCAGATAAGAGAGAGCAGGGAGGTACCCAATTGCATCCTGTTTTTCACAGGATACGATGGTATCATTCTCCAGTCTCCCATACCAAGCTGGAGTTATTTGGTCACAGGCCAGGTCTTCCACCAGTAAACAGTCCTGAGCACTCTCTTACAGAGGCAAACAGCTCCAAAGAAATGCTTTCAAATGTAAAACTCTCCACAAAGTGATGCCGACTGCCACACGGCAACACTCCCCTTTCATCTCCTATATAAGTCAGAGTCTTATCACAAGAAATGCTTCAGAAAGTAGCTATGAGCCAAAAACAAAGAAGGGTTCAGACAAACTCTTCGTTTAAGTTTAAGATTCTAAAGTTGAATATGTACATCTGGCAGGCAGAAAATATTTCAATCTAAACTGAGAGTGCTATCTCCAGTTATAGAAAAGATACACAGGAAATCAAATTATGTACATCTCAGAGGCTTTAGAAAAGCAATACTATTGTTAAGCTAAGAAACTTTTCTCAGAAGCAAGAGAAAGCTACATTAAACCTCTAAGGGTAGAACCAAGTTTTGGCCATCATGCATAGGAGAAGAGTACTCAGTGTCTAGGTCTTTCCTTTTCATACTTACGATAACATTTAAAGAAAAGTGTGTCTACATCTGTATTTATCTGGAAGTAGAATCATAAGACTGTAGTGGAAAGTCTGAGACATTCTCAAAAAGCCGCATAGATGCCATGTATGTAATTTGGCAGAGTGTTATAGAATCATAGAATAGCTTGCACTGGAAGGGACCTTAACAATGATCAAGTTCCAATCCCCTGCCACAGGCAGGGTTGCTAACTGCTACATCAAGCACTAGATCAGATTGCCCAGGGTCCCATCCAGCCTGTCATTAAACACCTTCGGGGACACTGATACAGTACTCTCCAGATTAAGATGCTATATAAAGTCTACTAGGGAGTATACTCTCTTTTTTGGCACAGGGAAAGGCTTATTACTCCAGTTGGTACACCTTATTTTTAAATAGCTTCAGTGTTTGGACTACGGATGCTTCTGTATGTATAGCCTAAAACCACTTATATACTTATTAACTAGAAAAAGAAATGCTCAGTTGAACTTTTTTTTCAAGTTGTGGGGAGCCGAAGGAAAACACACTCAAAATCAACTGACAGTAAAACCAAAACATTATGTTCAATGTTGATATCACCTTAATAACTTGTTATACTAAATCTCGCAAGGAAAAACAATGTATTTCAAGAAACAATAGAATAAAATTTGTCTGCTTTTAGGTTAATAATCCAGGATACAGAATAAATAATTTTCAAATGCTACATTATTAAATTCTGAATGTTTATCTGAATTGTCAGCAAGTACTTATTTGTCCCTCTAGATGTGGTCTATCTCAGCCTCTCTACCCCAAGTTTTCCACAGTATTTAAGGTAACAAAAGATGCATAGATAACATTATCTGTGTAGTTAGCTTTCTAAGTAGTTATGCAGACACCTAATAACAGTTTAATGATGTTCTTTTCATTTTCCTTATCAGAATTTGTGATGAGATAAAATCCTTAAAGATATGTTTCTCATAGCTTCCTGCTATGAGTGTGAACAGATAAGCTGATATGATACAATTTCTTCCAAAGAAATCCAAAACATCTGTTATTCATCTTCCCATCTCCTAAATGCTTACAGGAAGTTTGGTTGTTTCTATTTCCAAAAGAGTTACATTACTGAAAAACAATTGCCTGTTTCCTTCTCCCATTATTTTAAAAGTATGATCTAAATGTGCTTTTCTGTAACATCATAGAACCCTATCACTCTTTTGTACAGTTATCAATATTAGGCTATGTAGTGCAATAGGATCTTTTTTTCTGCAGAAGAAGAAATTGAACCTGAGGAACTAACACCCGCAATACACGTGCTATAAATCTTGGCAGAATTTGGACTGTCTCTTGGCCTGTAATCTGAATGTCCAGGAGGATCTCAGGTGCTCTTTTGGAGTGCGTGTTTCTGTTCAGTTCTGTTTGAAGGGAATCCATTTCACTTGTTCTAAGATAATTACATTGGTTGTGCCAAAAATACAGTTAATGGATGACAAGGTTATTTAGCTCAAAAGCCCCCTCTTGATCCGAACTACTATACTAATGTAGATGTAGCCACATTCTAAATGTCCTCTAGATACCAGGCTAGCTGTTATTTGACACTTTCTATTTTACCTGATGTTAAATATCATTTCTAGTTAAAACTTACTTTCAGTAAGTTCTTAAAAAATGATAAATATTGTTACACTTATGTGCAGCAACATACAGTGTAGTGGAGCATAAGGAAACAGGTAAATACTGCATATTTTAGATGCATATTTCGTTACTAGGAAACAATAAGGAAAAATAACTTCTTAACTGAACTAACATTTGTGCCCTACCTAAACAGGCCAAATACACCTCCTGGCATTTTGATTGCTGATTGTACTCTTGTGATTATATTCTTTTTTACTGAGAACATCTCACAATTTATCCCTAGCACATGCACAATTAACAGCTGCTGAGTTTCTTGGCATCACTGACGTGCTGTGTATCTTTCAAAGATAAGGAACACATGAGGTTTATATTGTTCCTGCTCTGCATTTTCATTTTCTGCCCTGTTAGTCATTGATCCCAAAACAGCTTCAAAAGTTTTTAGATTTACAGACAAAGTGATGCAACTTGAAAACTACTTTCTTCAAAGGAAAAGTTTGATTATTGTAATGACACTTAACAATATCTGTTTCACTGTGTTTTGTTAGCAGAACTGGAATAAATGGTGCCAATCAAACTCTCTTTCTTGGAAACTACCCTCAACTAAACTAGGCAATACAGAACAGAATATGTTATACTTTTACAATCAAGTATCTATTATGAGTGAATCCAGAAGAAATAGGCATAGTTTAGGGATTAATTGCTGTACATCAACAAATGTTATTTTTAACATTCAAGACCAGCAAAGTAGATTTTATTTGGTGGTTTTTGCTTGCTGAATGAAAGAATGGACTCAGCGTAAATAATAGCTTCTTAGCAAAGCATTCCTGCAGAACAGTTTATATAGGTATTATATTTGCAGTTTCATTTTATTGCAAGTGCAATGTGATCAGCATTAAAATTGATATAGTGAAACTACAACTCTAAACAAGATCCAAATCTCTTATTAAAAGCTCTGAAAAATCTCCCACATTTTTAAAGTCAAGAGCATTTTAACTGACTATATTCACATCTTTCAGTCTTGTTTGCCCTGATAAGAAACATTTTCTACCCACATCGAAAATCTAGATATTTGAAAAAGGATCATAAGACTACTGTCCTTGAAGAAATGGAATGGAAACTGAAACAAGAACACAGCGCATCACAGTAAAGCAGAAAAACAAATATTGGTTGCCATTCCTTTCCAACAAACCAAAAAAACATGCTACAGATGTGGTATACACACCTGTGACATCAAGTGCACATAGAGTCATTTTGGAACTCCCCTCTCAAAATATGTATATATATGTATATATATTTGTTCTCTGAAGACTTCAATATTTTGTCACAATGTTTGTACAGCTTGCTAAGGTCACATTTTAACTCTGGAAGCAAACTCATTCAAGATAGCACATTTAAATTCTTAAAGAGAAGAATAGGAAGAAAAGAAGAAATATTCAGCAGCTGTTACATCCTAAACTTAGTGCTATTTGAGAAGCTTCCTGTTTGTTAGGCTATTAGAAATGCATTGTGGAAATTCATGATATGTTAGTTCTTCAAGGTTCAAGTCAGAGAATGTCCATAAAATACACAACAATTGCTGTACTTGCAATTTCTCAGTGTTCAGAATCTCTGAATCTGAATTCTGACAGTAAAATGGGCAGTAAAATGCAACTGATTCTAAGGAATCTGCTTTATGAGAGGGATTGGACCAGATGATCTCCAAAGAATCCTTTAAATGCATAAGATTCTGTTCAATACACCAGCTGAAAACCACCATTTCCCTTAATGTTAGTTAATGTACGTAGAATTGCTACTTTTTACTTTGTGTACATTTTTCTTCAATATAACATAAAAATTATATTTATATAATTATATTTATATAATTATAAAATTTATATATAATGTATTTGTATCTTTGATTCTTCCCTGAACAACCTGTCCACCAAAGCAGACAGTGAGGTACTTCCAAATATCGAAAAAGTCATCTTGATCACTATAGATGCCCATTAATGCTCTACGTTTTGGAAGATCTTCATATTCTACCACCCATTATGAAGGACTCATTTTTGGAAAATAGAAATATCCTTACTCTGTGATACCTCAAGGCAAAGCAAATGATAGGTGAAAATACAGAATATTTGATTAAATATCCAACTGAAAGCCTCCAATGCATGAAGGAAAAATAGAATTGATTTTTTTAGTGTGCTTGGGATGTGAAACTTTGTAAGACATTCCAAATCATACAATCATCTGATCCATTCCACTAACAGTGATTTAATTAACTAAAATACAGTACAGGCCAGATCCAGAAGAATTGCTCAGGTAAGTACCTCATTTCTTAGATTATACATCTAATCTTCTGCAAAAATGATGACTTTTCACTAAATTTAACACATTGAGATCATAATTAACTTAATAATATTCACAGAAGACCATGTTATTTACTTTCAGTATACTTATTGCTATGCCAGAGTGAAAAATCTCAGTAAACTATTCAGTTACATTTTAACATAATAATGGAAAACTTCATCTTTTTTGGTAAAGTTATGTGATACATAATATGACTATGACATATTTGTAATTTTGTACAGAACATATGAGAATGGAGAGAACAAGATAAACTGAAAAAGGTATCCACTCATCAGAGAATTTGCACAGAAAAAGTAAAGCTGAATTCAGTACACTTTAAAGGGATTATGAATTTGTATATATACACATATATATACATCTGCAAGCTAGTTAATATTAAATTATGTATATTCCTTGTATTAGATTTATATATATATATATATATATATATCACACTTCGTAGTCCAACAACTCAGGATACTATTATATTGATCCTGCTCCAAACAGAAATATGGAATGTCAAATGACAAAGTTAATATCTGGATTCCTTTTCTCAAGTTGATGGAGGATATTTCTGTGCTGTTTACTCTGTTCAATAATAGCGTATTTACTAACTACTGCAGCCTACCCTGAAATGTAATGATAGTGCTCATGGATAATGTTCTAAAAGAGTATTTCTTAGATGTATAATAGTTTAGGCACAAACAGGAAATGGGAATAAATGGGATAGAACCATGGGTTTTATAAACCTGTCAACTGGTGATTGAGCTTAGAGCATATAATTGATTTTATTGACAAGGGAAAAGGAAGCAACTTGTTAATGAAATCTGTTGAAGTCAAAGAGTCAGGAGCATGAACACAGTGGAGAATTTGAATGTTATGCCGGAAAAACCTAAATACTTCAAGGACACAAAGTAGAGTAGTACAAAGCACCATGGTAAAGAGATTAATAAGATTTCTGAATTCATGCTAAAACTTCCTCAACAGAAACTATAGGAAGAAGAGTAATGCTTCTGTACTGAACAGTAACTGCATTACAAACATGGTACAAATCTTAATAGCTACCAATTTAAAGAAAGTAAGAAGAAATCTTACAAAAATTATTATGATTTGGTTGACTTACCTACTTCAGATATAAAACTGATATACAGTTGTTACAGATTTAACCTCTTTTTTTCCAAAATGGATTTTAGTATGTCTAGTTCAGGCCACTTTTCTAAATGTAAAAAGAAATTTAGACTTATATAGCTTTCATCGAATGTTTATGACTATGTTGCAAGTTCTTTTAGCCTTATTTTATTTTTGCTGAAAATTCTATAGATGATGGGATTTCAACATTTTATTTTCTGGCCTTTCAAACCGTTATTTTCCAGAAGTTAAACAAGAATTTATAAATGGTAACACCTTAAAGGTAGAAGGTAATTTCCCATAAGAACCAGCTAATTTATAGCTTTCTGCACACCAATGACCCTTGCAATTTTGCAGTTGCTTCATTAATTCCTCTACACCTGCTCCATCTATCTTGAGAAAAAAATAATAAATAAATGGTGCAATCAATTCACTCACACTGCATCCAGTCCTGAAGCTACTGGGAAAAAAAAAAAAAAAAAAAAAAAAAAAAAGCCGTCTTACTACTTCCTATCATAAATTGTAACTAATTCTGTTAGCACAAGGGGAACAAAATTGAAAGTAACATGGCAAATAGATTGATATTACCTGCGGGTCACTGGTGTAATGCTACTGAAATTGATTTACACCAGGGATGCATTTGGCACCAAGATTTTGAAAGCACCCATTTGAAAAGGGTGTTCTATTTGCACTGTGGGGTTTCCATTCTTGTTTTATATATTCAAACCTCCAAATAATTTCAAGTAGCAAAGATAACATATATATTTTTAAAAAAGATATATTAATGTATTTTCAGTTTCTTCCTCATCAAACCAAAAAGAAAAGCTACATTTCAGATTAAACAATAAACTAATACTCTTAAGAAGTTTCCTTTTTAGTGAAATAGACATGTTCTAACCTGTTGTCTTAATAAAACAGGGTGAATCAGAGGGGAACCATCATTTTAAATTATCCCCAAAAGTTTATTTTGTTACCTTAAAGATGATTCATAATAAACATGTTAAATATGTTCTGCAAGAAACTGAGTTCTTCTTGAATTAAAAGAGTAAAAACAAATATAGGTCATTAAAAGAGAGATACATTAAATAAGATTTCTTTAAAAGAAGAACATGCATCCTGTATTTTTCAAAAATAAATCAAACAGAAGATCATCGTGCTTCTGGAAGAGACTGAATGTATCACAATTTTTTGTTCTCAACTCTTACATTTGTTTATATCCTCTATCAACTCAAGATTTTGACTCTCTTCTTTAGGACGTTTTCTTGCTTCTAGAAGATGCACTTCAAACTTCATTCTCTGTCTCAAAGGGGTAACAGAAAATGTGAATTATTTCAAATTGAAGTTAGTTTGCTTCAAGGGTATTGTTTATATCTCCTAAAACAAAATTCTCATCTCTGTTTATCTCCTTGGATAATTTTTTCCCCAACTTTTATGTATGAGCAGATATCAGTCTATTAAGTGATTCATAAGAGAAAACATTACTTTTTTTATTATTATTCTGAATGGAAAAAAAGACCACTAGTGTTGTTGTATAAACCTGCAGAAAGTATTTTGAAATATTATTGGTACTATCTCAACAAGACAACTTTATTTTCTGGCAGATTTAGTATGAGATAATGTCTAAAGTCTAAAGAAACAGATTTATTATTTGTCAACTTTTACTTGCTAGAGCAAGTGGCAAAAATCCTCCTAAAAGCTAATTTAATTCCTCAAAATAAGAGGGTTACTCTGCAAGTAATGCTTCCTATTTTATTATGTTGGCCCACGATGTCGAAGGTAGATGTTGGTGGTATGGCAGTAGAGGCTGAACCTTCCCACCAATATTCCATTACAGTTTGTTGCCATGTAACAGATGGCAGCGGAGGGGCAGTCTGACAGAATGGCGCCTGACATGGAAGTGTATATGAAGCAAACATGTCACCGAATTCCTCCCCGTGGAAAAAATGGAACCCACTGACACTCACTGATGCTTGCTGAACATTTCTGGAGACCAAACAGAGGACGTGAGCACAGCGAGGGGTGACTGGTTCGTTTCAGCAGTGACGACAGCAACAGTGGGTCACCTCCTCTGGGGAAGATTTCTATGAGCAGAGTACGCAGGCTCCTGTTCATTGCTGATGAAAATTCATAGCTAATGGTAGTGACTATATCAAAAAGTAGTGTTTTATAGCTGAGAATTTGCTCTATCAATCAACTAGTCTTATTGTGTTCTATTATGTTCTGCTGTAGTTTCCATGGAAATAAATAGGAGGCATTACTTTTAGAGCAACCTACGTAGCATTTCAAATTAATTTATTACAGGGTTTTTTTTTAATTAATACAAATTAAGTGATTGAAAAGTGCCTCAGCTTCATCCTGACATATAGTCAAATATATTTTTATGTTTCTGCTGTAGCAAAATACTTATCAGAAGTTCCTGCCTAACTCTGGCAGGTATTATTCAGAACCCAAACATAATGAGTGAGTACAGTTAACACAGCCTGCTTGTCCACATAATAGCACCTCTGCTATGATCTTTGCACTACCTGAATACAGAATACACCAGTCTTGGAAAAAGGCAGATGTTGTTAGCAGAGCACCTTAATGGCTGCAAACGTAGATAATATCTGCTGGTCAAATAGACCTGCAATAAATACTTTTTTATCCTGTCTGTCTTAACTACTGCTACTTCCTTTTAAGCAGCCAGAACTGGCATCTGGTATGAGAAGAAGCACAAGCTCGCTGACCATGCAAACTCCCTCTGCCACTAGGTCTATGATAATAAAATTTGGCACAAACATCAGCTGTTGTAATAGGCGAAGGCGGGGATTCGTGATGTCACGGGATAGGATAACCCCTCCCCCCCCCCTTTGGGGGCGTACACACGGTAGAGGCTTAGTATATAAGGTGTTGCACCACGTGAATAAACGGACCACTTTCTTACACCATATTGGTGCATGCTTGCGTGGTCCGGGCCGCAAACTGCAGGTGCATGGGAATCCACGGGAAGTTCAACAATCAGCATAGATCATAAAAATTACCTCAAGTCCAACTTTTGCCAGTGTTGCTGCTTTTGAGCAAAAAATTAGTCTTTTCAAAACAATTTCAAACAATAGTATTTCCTAACTCTGTTCGTGCTAATTTTCTTGAAATACAGAAGAGAGCAATTACACTTTGCAAGCTACATTCTTAAAGTTTCACAGTAACATCAAAGCAAAATTAAGTTTGTAACGTTTTTCCTCAATCTCAAATCTTGTTTGAATATCTAGCATTGAAGAAGTTTAACCTAAACTAAACTAAGCACAAATTAGATAAACATCCTTAAAAAAAAATATGCTGAATTAAGAAGAAAATAAAAACATTACTGCTAAAGAGGGTTTGATTTTCTTTGGATTTTCTAAAATTTCCTTGAAATGGTTTTCAGAAACTGCTACTGTCTTAATAATAATGAATTACAGCTTTTTCACACAACAGGAAAGATAGGACTCTGTTCACACTTTAAATGGATTCTACTGTTTGTTCCAACGTCAGAGGACAATACTGGTTGGGAATTCCACCCCACCTCCTCATCAAATTCCTTTAGAGAGTGAGAAGATTATATCTGTAACTATCAGCACAAAGAGAGAGCATTACGTTTCCCTACCTGCCAAAGGTATTTATTTTCTCAGCTGATTGCAGACTGCAGAGATTAGTTGCTGGGGGCAGTTGCCTAAGCTGGTTAGAAGAGAGAGAAAACACCGTTGCTCATTAAAGACTTAGCTTAGATTTGACAGTTTACTGAAGTTTGAATTTTAAGATATATGGTGAGAGTTAAGAGAGGAACAGTAAAGTTTTTCATGAAATAACTGCAGAACAGACATGCAAGCATTCAGAAAATGTTTTGCCAAGATCCTGTTTGTATTCGTTGTGCGTTTTTCTAATATATATATATTGGTCACAAGAAAAAAAATAACCGTCAACTGGGTAAACAGTGATGATTCTAATAATGCGATCACCTTGTAAGAATAGCGTCTTGATGGACTTTGTCTGAGACCCCAAATGCTCATAACTTTATAATAATCTACCACAATTCAGAAAGGCTGATACATATATATACATATGTGATTTTCATTAAGTTCTCTTTCCCTTCCCATGAAGACCCTGAAATCCTGTACAGTATGCTTGCAACAGAAGCAATAGGCTTGTCAAAGTCAGAAGGTTAGTTTAAGAAAAAAACAATTCTGCTTCAGAAAGAATGTGAAAAGGAGAACAAGTACTCGGCTAAAATTGGTCCAACTACCCTTCACAAATTGAGAGAAACTTTAAAAAAACTACAAGACCAGTAAAGAGAGATGCAACGTAAGGCTTTAGAGTGCTAATATTTTTAACATTTGAACTACCTATAACTGTCATATGGATCAGACATAATAATTTTATCAAGTGTGAAATTCAATAGCCTTACCATAAAAGCGTATTCAAATATTCAGGAGACCAAATCTCTTGAATACACCTTCCTTTCTAAAGTATATTTAAAGGGCTACTAGTTCCAAAGACAGTTCCTATCTTAGTTATTAGATATTTCTTCCAGTAAAACCAGTACAGAAGCCATCCCACACTCAGTAGGGGAAAAGAGCTGCTCTCAGATGTCCTATCTCTAGACAGACTTTGATGCAAACTCCCAAACATCTGAACTCCCCGGGAGACGGAAAACTCAGGGCNTTTAAGATGAGAAGCTTTTCTTATTAACATAGAAACATTTACGTTTTAATTTCTTTTCCACCATCACCAGCTATTAAAGCTTCTACTGTACTTTATGCCAAAATAAAGTTGCAGATTCAAACATTTAAGTAATGTTTTCATGCAATTAGAGATGTGTTAAGCAGTTCAAAACAAAAACAAGTCAAAGCCATCCGTTTCCTGTGCCAAGACAATTTGAAAACAATCTGCCTTTATAAAAACAGGTTGGAAAACTCTATTTTCAGGAATAAAAAGCAATTGGCTTTTTAAGAAGCCAGTGAGATTTGGGTTTGATGTTTGCTGCTGAAATCTCTAGTAGTTAATGAGTCATATCGCTTTGCTTCAGTCACCGTGCCTTGACTGACACAACACAACATGACACAAACCACTGAACAGTCAGCCAGAAGATCAGAACACATGCATTTTATGGAAAACTGAGTTTGAAGTGGAAAATGTTATTTAAATATCTGTACAGAAAAACAAATTTTGTTTAGGAATTTAGGGTGGTGTTGAACTGGATATTCTTTACCATGGTATTGGAACATATATAAATGTATTTATGTGCATACATATATATTGTGGGTTTTTTGTTTGTTTGTTTGTTTTTGTTTTTTGCTAAAAATCATATAGTTGTTATTCTACAGATCCGGATAAACACAGAGCAGATAAAATATTTCTTTAGAGGCAGTAGGAATGTCATTTCCCTAAAAGTATAGAAGCATATTTCCAAAAGCTGAAAACATCTTTAATTGACTGTTCTTTCACTTTTAATTTCACCCAACAGAAGGAAGATTAAAAGTTATAGACATCGGCAATAAGCACTACTAACTATAGAGACTTAACATTTTAAATGCAACATAATCCAAAGCCATTATGGATTCCTCAACAGAAAGACAAAAATAAACTTGACCCCCTGGAAAACAAACCAATTTTGGAAATAGGGGATGTTAAAGGCAGTGACAACAGGAATATGGTGAGAATCAATTCATTTTCTTGGCAAGGTAGTTGTCATGCTAAATCAAAGAGAACACTTTTTATGTATGATTTTGATGAACACGTTCAGAAAATGCATGCATAGAGTATCGGGAGTTTCCATATACTTTGTAGACTTACATAGCAAATAGATACTTTTAACTTTAATTTTCCCCTATAATGTAGTCCAAATCATATTTATGCTCTGAAAGCAATACCTCCTATTTTATTATGTTGGCCCACGATGTCAGCGGTAGATGGTGGTGGTATGGCAGTAGAGGCTGAACCTTCCCACCAATATTCCATTACAGTTTGTTGCCGCGTAACAGATGGCAGCGGAGGGGCAGTCTGACGGAACGGCATCTGACATGGAAGTGAATATGAAGCAAAGGTGTGTCACTGAATTCCTCCCTGTGGAAAAAATGGAACCCACTGACACTCACTGATGCTTGCTGAACATTTCTGGAGACCAAACAGAGGACGTGAGCACAGCGAGGGGTGACTGGTTCGTTTCAGCAGTGACGACAGCAACAGTGGGTCACCTCCTCTGGGGAAGATTTCTATGAGCAGAGTATGCAGGCTCTTGTTCATTGCTGGTGAAAATTCATAGCTAATGGTGATTTCTAAAGAAAAATGTACACCTCAGAAATGCAGAAGAACTCTAAACAACTACCGGGTATTTCTCAGTTGCAGAATAAACTGAATTGTCTCCATAGCTTGTATTCTTAACTGATAAATGAAAGTAAACTGATATAACATCTCAAAGAAGCAGATGAGAGGAGCAAAAGCTAGTCTAACAACCAGAATTTGCTCACTGATGCTTGCTGAACATTTCTGGAGACCAAACAGAGGACGTGAGCACAGCGAGGGGTGACTGGTTTGTTTCAGCAGTGACGACAGCAACAGTGGGTCACCTCCTCTGGGGAAGATTTCTATGAGCAGAGTATGCAGGCTCTTGTTCATTGCTGGTGAAAATTCATAGCTAATGGTGATTTCTAAAGAAAAATGAAATAGTGTTTTGTAGCAGAGAATTCGCTCTAATCAATTAGTGTTATTGTGTTCTTTGTATCTGCTGTAGTTTCTATGGAAATAAATAGGAGGCATTACTTTCGGAGTGATCTATGTAGATATTTATTTTGTTTCAATTGGTTAATCTTCATAATTCATATTTAAATTCCTTTCATCTTTGATTCTTTTGATCATATTTTCTGATGACATTCTGATGATATTTTATATGTAAATTCATTGTGCTATATACAGTAGATGTGTAAGAACACGCTCAGATTCTGGGTATGAAATAGCTAGATAAGCATGCAAGTCATGAGAACAAAGTCATGTTTAGCGATATATTTTGTGCTATAAACATTGAAAGTCAAGTTTTCACAAAGCTGCACGTGTTTTTCTGAATTGCAGATAAACGTAAGAATCACAAATGGTATTTCAATCATACTGAAATACTCTTATTATTTAGGGTTTTCATACCTTTCTGTTAATGAAAAGGAAATCTCTGCAGGTCTTTTCTCAGTATCTCACATTAAGAAACTCAGTATTTCAACATAAAGTCGATCAAATGCAAATTTTTATTTTTATTCCTTTGGTATCTCTTTTAAAGAAAACTGTGCCATAGAATACTCATTTCATTTTTCATGAATCAAATTGAGAAACAGAGTAATAATTACTTGCATATGATTTTCGATAATACAGAGCAGTTCTGTTAATTTGGTGTTTATAAAGCCTCATTGCTACACCACAATTCAAAATATCTTGAGATATTTTAATGAAGTCATTTTGAATAAAAATATAAGGTTTTGGAAGTCGAAGTTAAGTAACACTGCAGATTAAATTAAGAGAGCAATGTTTTCCTACATATAAATATGATTATTGTTGGGGATTTTTTTACAGAAGTGACATCAAAATAGTTGACTTGTTCTTACATTTTTTTTCTATTTTTTTTGCAAAGACATTGTGATCAGAGAGAAAACAATTCATCTCAAGTAAATGCAGAGAAATAGTCTTTTGCACTCAAATAGAATACTGCTTTTCTCTTACAAATCTCTATTTTGTCATAGAGTATATTCTATATTTCCATAGTTACACTTTCAGAACAGTGCAGGGGAAGATATATCTTTGTGACCATAAAACCAGTGATATATTTGAATGTGTGTTTCAGTCCCAGGCAGCTCTGGGGCTAAGGAAACTTAGGGTGATCAGAGATTTTTAATTCAGTTTGTATTCTAAACCAGAAAATTGTGTCTATTCCAAAACAGTCCATTTGCCAGTACTTCCACGTTATATTGAGCAGTATCACTGTACATGAACGGCAAAATCTAAATCAAAAAGTGTAAAGAAGTAAAGATCATAGCGAGAAATGACTAAAATTAAGTTCAGTGCATGAGCAAATTTTATTTGATGCTAAACATTATTGAATCATTATACTCAAGAGTGGCTTGGAGG
>JACDJE010002446.1:8929-72817 GCA_016647715.1 Pavo muticus
AAAAAAAGTACTTAATCCATGAATAAATATCTTGAAAATTCCATTCCTGATGGTGGTATAAAAATTCTTTAGATGTTTACATACAAATCCAGATTTTTAAAATACTCAGTGTTTTGTGTAACTGAAGTCAATACAACTATAATTCATTCAATTCAGACCTACTTAATGAATGATTTTGAGAGTATACAGGCATACTTTTTTTCTGCTGATCTCTGTACCTTCTCTTGGTTTTAACTCAAAACAGTACAGTTAGAAAGAATATTATATTTCTCTGCTGTTTTGGGTGCTCTATAATACTTTAGGTGAAAATATAACATTTTATACACTCTATATAATTTAAATATAACAGCATTTACCTAATACTCCTTGTGGTAATCTGCAAGTATGAAATTAAATGTTATGGATGGTAGCAGCCAACACTCAATTTGGAAAATGAGAACTAGACTTCTTGTATATGCACGTCTACAAACCATAAATCATATCCCAGAGGAAAGATTTACTACAATATGATTTAAACCACAATAAAGGCCTTAATGTTGACATTTCATTCTGATAAATATCCAGCTTTCACCTCTGCGCTAGTTATGTTACAACATTCTCTTGGTAAATATGGCAAACAAGCTGCTTTGTATTTTTCCATGTCAGAAATGAAGAAATACAATCTTTTCTGTGATTCAGAGAACAGCTAGTCCTAAAGGACACTGACTGTGAATACAGTAGTTTAGAATTGAATCAGTTGGCACTCATATAGCAAAATGCTAAGGAGTTTTCTAAAAACAAAACAGAACAAACATATCTTTGTAACTTTAATTGAAAAGAGAAAAATAAATATTTTGACAACAAACTCGACTTTAATAATACAGTGTTCTTCTGAAAGAGAATGCATAGGTACTTAGATATTTGTGAAAAGAACAAAACAAAGCAAATCAGAACATCACTTCTCCTCTTTTTCTTTTTCCTGTGAATAATAATATCTTTGCAAAAGCTTGAAACTTGATACTGCTCTATACTGTAATTTCAGATTTTGTATACCACTAAATTGACAACATTATACATCACTGTAAATGTTTTATTGACAAAGGTTTTTAGGGATACAGTGCATTTATCAGCTGCCAATATTTTTAATAATCTGAAAATTATGCAGACTTAGTAAAAGTAAAAAATTAAACATGCCAACAATTGTAAAGTATTAAAAAACAAACAAACAAACAAAAAACAAACAAAAAAAACAACCCCTACCACGATGTTTTTAATAAGACTCCAAATTAAAGGCCACGGGAGGACAGGGACAGACCAAGGCCAAAGGATACAACTATGGAGTGGCTGAGCAAGGCCATGGGGAGGAGTTGAAGGCAGGACAAAGCTTCAGCCCTGCAGGTCAGTGCCCAAATGCTGGTCATACAAAAGTATCTGGGACACAGCTCCAGTCTTACAGTGGAAGTTCTGCTGCCCCGATCCCTGCCTGGAAGTTCAGGGACATGAGAGGCATGGGAAGACTGGCTGGCAGTTAAGATTGAGGCAAAGAACCCAGTTAGTACCTTAGCCTTCTCCATGTCTGTTGAAGCCATTTCATATTTCTCAGAGGAGGTACACTATCCTTTGCTTGTCTCTTGTAACCAGTGTATATAAATAATTCCTTGTTGTTATTTTTCACATCCCTTGACAAGTTTAATTCCTTCTGTTTTTTAGCTTTCCTGATCTCATCCCTGCACATCCAGACAGTATCTCCATATTATTCCCAGTCCACACATCCCTACTTCCTCTGCTTATACTTTTCCTTCTTTTCCCACAATTTGACCAGCATGTCCTTGCTCATCCATGCCGGTTTTCTGCCTCCTCTGTTTGATTTCTTCTGGTGGGGCACAGAGAGCTCTTGTGCTCAAAAGTATATTGAGTAATATGAATTATCATTATTATACTCGACTTAGATTTGTAAATGTGAATCAAGTACCAGAAATTTTAACCAATATTAAAATTGACTGCATTTACAAATAATGAATAAGCAATTTCACAAATACTTTCTTTTTTTTTTCCCCAATGTTATTTAAATATTTCAGTTATTTGATTTCTATTTTAATTGGGTTTCTCTGCTTAAAATACAATTCTAAGTTGTTTATATGAACAGATTTTCCAGATTAAATGTTTTCTCAAATGTGATAATTAAAGTGCTTCTGGGAAAATATAGTAGCTTTCTTTAAAACTAAATAAAAGAAGTTTTTTAATGCTTGCATTTTCTATCATAAATATTTTTTATTTTGTTCGGAGGTTGAAACAAATTTTTTAATCTCTGAAAAAAAGTGGACTAAAAAAACATTTTCTTAAATTTACACTGATTATTAAGTGCATCCAGGAAATACAATCTTCATACAAATCTTCCTTTTTTTTTTAATTATTATTATTTTCACTGCTTTCTTCTGACAAAAATAAATGTTACTATATGCAGTCAATTTCTAAGAATTACTGAATGGCCTAAGATGGGACTAACTGCATGACATATAAGGGGCAGCTGAGTGACTAGACCTCATGCAGACAACGTGGGGTTATGAAAGGCAAATCCATGGAGATGTGCTCAGTCCACTCTGCTATGCATGAGACAACTTAGCACAGCCACTTCTGAGGTAGGTCTTGTATCTGATCAGGCACCTTCTTCTCATATCCTCCCACTGTGAATATCTGACTCCGTTTTCCATGTACCTCCCATTCCCTTTAGGAAATCATTGACAGCAGTAACATCTCCCTTTACCATCTCTTCTTAAGGCTCACAGATTAAAACATCTTCCCTCAGGCTCTCCTCAAAACCCATTTTGAATGGGTTGTTCTTGAGTGGACCAGTTACCTCAGACCAGAATGCTAATAGACTTCTGTATCACAAACACATGTTGCTGGTTTATTGCCAACATGTTCATGAAGATTCTCACAGTCTTGTCCATCAAAATGCTTTTTAACCATTGGCCTCTGTACAGGACTGGTGTATGAGGTTATTCCTCACCAGGTGCCAGGACTCTGTATTTCTCTTTGCTGAAAATCCCAGTTTTCACATTTCTCTGTAATGTTATTGAGTGACTGTGTGACTAAATTGTAAGAGATTATTATTTTTATACCATTGCCTCAAAGTTTGCTGAGGAACACTGATGGACAAGTCCAGGCAAGTCCTGGACAAAGGTTGAGAAATCCTTTGTCTGAGGGGCACAGATGGACAAGGCCAGGGGCAACGAAAGAGAGATAAGCTGCAGATTAATGGCCGAGAAGCACTCTTTTGTGTGGGCTTATCTCGAGGGAGATGGCCCTCTCAGGAGGTGCTGCACATGACTCTTACCCAAGCGCCCAGGAATGTCATGTAGGCAGAAGAAGGATAAAAAAGGGACAAACAACCATGGTTTTTAGGTTTTCTGACAACAGAATTCCTCATGAAGAGCAAGGTTTTCTGACAACAGAATTCCTCATGAAGAACAAAGAGGTTTTCTGACAACAGAAACCTCATGAAGAAGAACAAGGAGAGTTTCTGACATGAGAAGCCTCACGACCTGCCTCTCTCCCTCCTGGACTTGCTCTGCGCTCTACCTGCTTGCTTCCTAAGGCCGGCCATGCTGCTGCTGCTGCTCTCTCCCGAAGAAGAAAGGTGTCTGCCATCAGATTCCTCCCTACGGAATATCTGCATGCTGACGGACTCTCCTGGGCCTGCTACCGGAGACCTGCTGCTTTCTCCCGGACTTGCACCGCGGCTTCTCCCCGGACCTACCCGGTACCTGCACCGTCTTGCTGCCTGAGACCGGCCACGCTGCTGCTGCCCTCCTCCCCTGAGCCTCTGCCCCGGACCATCGAACAACGGGACCTCTGCTGGATCCTGGTGGTGACTATCCCCGCTTTATGCAATTCTTGCTTCTTTCCTATCTTTTCTATCGCCCGCCTTCCCTTCCCCATCACCTTAATTAGTAATAGTATTCGTCCTCCACTTCCCCATCTCCCTAATTAGGACTTGTAATAAACTGGTTGGACCAACATTTGAACCGTTGCTTCTTAATCTCACGTCGGGTATACATACATTAAAAGAACCTCATCTCCCTCCTATAAATTGGAGCGAGACATAAATGAACACAAGAATATAGAATGGTCTTAATCTCTGAGACTTTGACACACAAACTGGCTTTAAATAGAATATAAACACCTGAATATGAGCCAAAATAATAATTCAGTGAATATACCCATAAGTATCAATAGACATTAAGCAGCAAAATCTTATGCCAGGGCTTGATTGAGCAACAGGAGAAGGTCTTAAATTTAGGAGAAAGTTACAAAAAGCATTGATTTATGTCTGCAACTGAAAATCTGGAAAATGTTAGATATTCCAGTGAGCAGAGAGCTAATTTGATTCATGTTGAAATAAAGTGTTTTTATTAGTTAAAAGAAAAACAAAACAAAACAAAAACCCACAACAACAAACAAACAGCAACAACGAAAGCAAAACAGAACAACAATCCTCAACAAGTTTGAAGGAGGAGTTTGTAGAGGATTGTGTTGTCCTCCAGACACACCTTGACAGGCTGGAGAAATGGGCTAACCAGAATTTCATCAAGTTCTTTCCAAATTGTTCCATATTTATGTTACTTAGTCCTGGACAATGTTTTCTAGGCATCTTTTCTTGAGCAGGAGTGTAGGGTCAGTTGACCTCTGCGGAATATAAGTGAAATGAAATTTAGTGATACAAAATGAAGGCCATATATTGAATACTTCTGTTACAAGCTAAGAATATTCATTAAGAAATTAGTAAGAAATTGTTTTTTTAACTGATCACAGATAGTTATTTATGTTTTCTCTGATACCTGGGAATACTTCCCAGTTTCTGTAGCCTTCTACATGCTGTAGAATAAGTAACTATCACAAGTCGATTCATAGCTTACATAACACAGCTGAGAAAGATACAAACACAAGATTAGGGCATACGAACCAAGATTATTTCCTTTAACTCTAAATGACTAATAATGACATTGCATAGGCTACAGATACAGTCTCCATAATCATCTGTATAATTCTGATTACATTTGTTATAAAATGAATTTGAACCATTGTAAGTCCAGAGAAGAAATACTCATATGATACAAAAATTTGAAAATGTTCTGAGTGGAGGTCAAGTCATTGTGGTTAGTATGAAAGATGATCTAATAGATGTCTTCAAATACATGTGTGATAAGCTTCAATGGCACAGAATTCCTATCTAGGGTAATAAACCATTTAGTACAAATACAAATTACACGCAATATTTTGAAATACATTTATAATGGAAGTGTATGTACAAATGGAATAAATACATGGATATGAAATGAAATTTTCCAAACAATGAAGGTGAAAATAGCCCAGTGTTACACATGGAAAGGGCAAAACAGCTGATATTAAAATGCAGATTGCTTTTTCATCAGCAGCGATTTCCTCCACTCATGAGCATATAACTGGAATGAAGGACAGGAATGATCCCTTGTCATCCCCTACACTTCTGCTTCAAAAAGAGACTTGTCTATCATGGGAAAGAAGAAATAAGAAGCAAAAGCAAACCAGTTCTAGATGGTTTTAAGCTGCTTTTACTAATACTATCACCTCTTCTTCTGCAGTATCATCTTTTTCTGCTTATCTAAAAGCTTATACAAAAATGATGAAAGTTAATGAAACTCTTCAATAGTCTCTTGTACTCATTTCTGTGGCTGGATGGATAAACAATATATTTAATTATATATATATGTGTGTGTATATATATATATATACATATATAAAATCTGAAGTTAGAGACAAGAACAAGTGAACTAAGTTTCCCTTCCACCAAAAACAAAACAAAACAAAACAAAAATAAAGCAACAAAACACAGTAATTTTGAAAACTTTTCAAGCTTTTAAGGCTTAACCTTAGTAGTGTTTTCTAACATTTTGTGTATGCCAAATTTGCATGTGTTCACATATGGAATGCATATCATAGAATCATAGAATGGTTTGGATTGAAAAGGATCTTTAAGATCATAGAGTCACAGAATAACAGAAAGGCCCAGGTTGGAAGGGACCTCAAGGATCATGAAGCTCCAACCCCCCTGCCAGGCAGGGCCACTAACCTCTACATTTAACACTGGACCAGGCTGCCCAGGGCCCCATTCAACTTGGCCTTGAATACCTCCAGGCATGGGTCATCCACAACCTCTCAGGGCAGCCTGTTCTAGCACCTTGCCACTCTTGGTAAATAACTTCCCTCTGATATCCAGCCTAAATCTTCCCTCCTTCAACTTAAAATCATTTCCCCTCATCCTGCTATTATCTACCCTTTCAAAGAGTTGTCTTCCCTTCTGTTTATAGGCTCCCTTTATGTACTGGAAGGTTGCAATTAGGTCACCCTGCAGCCTTCTTTTCTCCAGGCTGAACAAGCCCAGCTCCCTCAGCCCGTCTTCACAGGGGAGGTGCTCCAGCCCCCTGATCATCTTTGTGGCCCTCCTCTGAACCCTCTCCAACAGCTTCCTGTCTTTCTTGTACTGGAGGCTCCAGACCTGGACACAGTACTCCAGATGGGGCCTCACAAGAGCAGAGTAGAGAGGGACAATCACCTCCCTGTCCCTGCTAGCCACCCCTCTTCTGATGGAGACCAGGATACCATTTGCTTTCTGAGCTGCAAGAGCACACTGCTGGCTCATGTTAAGTTTTTCATCCATCAGGACCCCCAGTTCCTTCTCTGCAGGGTTGCTCTCAAAGACTTCTCCTTCCAGTCTGTACATATACCTGGGATTCCTCTGGCCCAAGTGGAAAACCTTGCACTTTGATCTTCTATTTCCACCCTGCTATTATAGACAGGGATTCCTACCGCTAGACCAGGTTGCCCAAAGCTCCATCCAGCCCGGCCTTGAATGTTTCCAGGGAGGGGACATCCATAACCTCTGAATGTATTTGTATACATGAATGTTTTTGACAGAGCAGCAGAATTTATAATTAAAATACTGAGACAGCATTAGATAGATGCACAAAGGAAATAATACAGATAGACAAGTAGAACTGAAGCACATCTAAGGCAGGATAGATACCATCAACTTATTTCCTCTATCATTAAATCTTGGAAGAAAGAAGAAAGCCATAAACAAGAAATCAGCACAGCATATATCATAGTTTTGTAATGTCATTGTTACAAGTATAACAAAGCCTGAAATTTCCCTGTAGTCTTGCTGGATTTATGTTTTGCAAGCTGTGCTTTGTCCATATGCATATATTCATTATTAAGATTGCTTTCTAATGAAAATGTTGTACTGTATCACAAGTTAGGATCTGACTAAGGAAAACCAGCAGGACTAATTACAAAAACAAAACATTAACTGACTTCATTAATAGAAATGAAAATCAAGTAAAGAGAGAATTTTTCAATATTCAGGTAGTAAAAATACACTATATACAAGAAATAATTAAACAGCTAAGACTGAACAATGTTTGTCAAGCAATTATGCTCCCTTTTCACACACAACGGTTATGTCAGTGGTTTATGGATGATTTGGCCCAGCCCCATGTCTAGTGGGGCAGAGGGACCCAAGGATTTGTGCCCCGGAAAGGGATAAGGGAAAAGGACGGAGAGATGGGCCTAAAACAAAACAGTGGCAACTATCTGAGGAAAAACAAACTAATTTACTAAATAAGATATCGGAATGCAAGATAACACACTATAATGCAATATAATGCAATATAATTAGAATTGGAGCTAATAAAACAAATAAAATGAGAGAGAGTGTCCAAAAAACTGAAGGCCTTACTCTAATGCTGAGGCGAGAAAAGTGGTTGGGACGAGCAGAAGGGAGGAGAGCCAGGTCCCATGACTTTGCCAGGGATTTTATCTCCTCTCTGAAAGCAAAATCCTCTGGAGTATGTAGTTCTTCTCTTCTGCGACAGGTACCTGGAACTGGAAAATTAACTCTTTAACTCCCAGTGCACTACATGATGTTACAATGTGGAATACCAATAACCAAAAATCATAAAACCATGACAAGTTAGAAATAATCAGTCTTAAAAAAAATCTATTAATTTATGAAATATGGTTGCCTGATACTGTTGGTTGCCTTTATTAAATGCAGCTTTTCAAAATTGAATTCCTCAAACCCACCTAAGATCTTTATGTGTACATTTGCCCTGCTTGGAATGTTGTATTTTAAATGATGAAAAAAAAAAAAAAAGATAATTGAAGTTCCTTAAAAGAGATTTCTCTACTACATGTGTTATAGTGCCAATAGCTAGAGAACTAATTCAAGAAGAATATTTCAATGATATTTTAACTCTAATTCTGAAAAATATTGAAAAGTGAAATTAAATAACAGTAACAACAATTATTCCATGAAAGATGGATTAAGTCTGATTTGTACCAAGTATACTAATTAATTTAACCAGGTCATGTGGTAAAGAAAGCATGAATTAATTAATAAGCAAGAAGGTTTATTTAAACTAATTCTTTTAATATAAAATATAAATTTCACATAACAAAGTTGTTAATCCAATTGCCATGACAAGTAGTATTTCATCCCAAAACATAATGTATTGTAAATTAATAATTAAATATTCTGTCAAAGCTTTGAAGTGTGATTCAAGCTGAATATTCCTCCATAGAAAGACTTGCAATTTTCAATAAAGTGCATAACGTTTGCTTTTAGCAATTTTTAAATAATAAACATTCTCCTTCCTAAATTACTTGTGTCCTAAAGCTATGCATTAAAAGACAAACCAAATGATGCCGCTCAGTGAATGTCAATTTTCTAATTCATATATTTGTTTTATTTTTCTTTCCCCATTTTTCTGGGACTGTTTAGTCTGGGGAAGAGGAGGTTGAGGTGAGACCTTATTGCTCTCTTCAAATACCTGAAAGGTGATTGCAGTGAGAGCGGGGTTGGTGTCTTCTCAATGGTGATAGGTGACAGGGTGAGGGGAAATGGCCTCAAGTTGCACCGGGGTAAGTTTAGGTTGGATATCAGGAAAAAACTTCTTTACAGAAAGGGTTGTTAAGTACTGGAATAGGCTCCCTAGGGAGGTGGTTGAGGCACCATCCCTGAATGTGTTTAAAAACCGTTTGGATGTGGTGATCAGGGACATGAATTAGCGGTGGGTTGTTAGAGTTAGGGTAGTATGGTTAGGTTGCGGTAGGACTTGATGATCTTTGAGGTCTTTTCCAACCTGAGCTAGCCTACGATTCTATGATTTTTATACTAACACTTTCATCTACAGATAATTTTGTGTGTGTGTGTGTGTGTGTCCATTAAAGATCTCAGATGGAAATTTAAACCAAATTGGGCACTTACTGGATCAGCCTGATACGATTGAGCACTGACATTCACAATTAAGGACCTACCATGTTAGATGGGAAATGACTGGAAAATAAATGGGCAGCTGAGGAGAGAAAGATGGAAAACAAGTAGTCGAGAGAGAAGGAAAAAAAAAAAATCTGAATACTATAAATCATGCCAGCATAATTCTTCTCAGTTTGCAAGGATTAGGTCTTGCAAAACTGGTGAGGAAGTCAATGGGCTTTCATATAGTAAATTCATGGATGAAATAATGCACTATGACTGTTATAATTTCAAAGGGTGTATAGAATCATAGAATGACAGAATCACAAGGTTGGAAACGACCTGCAAGATCATCTAGTCCAACCATTCTCCCATTACCCTTGCTACCACAAGCTACTAAACCATATCTCGTAACTCCCCATCCAGGCACCTCTTGAACACTACCAGGGATGGCGACTCTACCACCTCCCTGGGCAGGCCATTCCAGCGCCTGACCACTCTCTGAGAGAAAAAGTTTTTCCTTATGTCTAATCTAAATCTCCTCTGGCACAATTTGTGGCCATTTCCTCGAGTCCTGTTTGTTGCCTGGGAGAAGAAGCCAAACCCCTCCTCGTCACAACCTCCCTTCAGGAAGGTGTAGAGTGCAATGAGGTCTCCCCTGAGCCTCCTCTTCTCCTGACTACACAATCCCAGCTCCCTCAGCCGCTCCTCATAAGATTAGTGCTCCAGACCCCTCACCAGTTTCATTGCCCTTCTCTGGACACGTTCCAGGGCCTCAATGACTTTCTGTAGTGAGGTGCCCAAAACTGAACACAGTACTCAAGGTGCGACCTCACCAGTGTTGAGTACAGGGGGATGATTACCTCCCTGCTCCTGCTGGCCGCACTATCTCTAAAGCAGGCCAGGATGACACTGGCCCTCTTGGCCACCTGGGCACACTGTTGGCTCATGTTCAGCCGAGCATCAACCAACACCCCCAGGTCCCTTTCCTCTTCACGATCATCAAGCCACTCATCCGCAAGCCTGGGGATCGCAAGCTGCTCATAGAATGCCTCGTCCATCTCTTCATCCTGATTAGGCGGTCTATAACAGACCCCCACCAAGATGTCACCCCTACAGGCCTTCCCCCTGATCCTTACCCGTAGAAACTCAACTTTATCATTCCCAACCCCAAGCTCTTCAACATCAAAACAGTCTTTAACATAAAGAGCCACACCACCACCCTTCCTTTCTAATCTATCCTTTCTGAAGAGCTTGTAGCCATCCATCACAGCACTCCAGTCATGGGAGTGGTCCCACCATGTTTTGATAATAGCAACTAGGTCATAGTTAGCCTGCCACACAATCGCTTCCAACTTCTCCTGCTTGTTGCCCATGCTGCATGCATTGGCGTAGAAGTACTTCAGCCGAGTCATCTGTCTCACCCCCAGCTCAAGCATAGTTCCCCTAGGCTCATCTCTTGTGAGGCCTGTTTTGTCCCCTTCCCCTGTCGTAGCTAGTTTAAAGCTCTTTAGATAAGCCCCGCAGTCTCCTGCACTAGAGTTGATGTAAATGTATCATTTGGACCCTATTTCCATGACAAGAACCATCACATTTTTGTCCACAGAATTTACTGAGGGTAGCAAAGTGTTGCAGCTGTAGTACTGCAGTACTGAATTATTTAAAACAATTTTACAGTTTTAGTCTAAAACTAAATTTTAGTCTGAACATTCTTGTAACCTTTGTTGTTGATGGTGATGCTCTCTAAGATTTATAAATCTTGAAGTAAATTAGGAGCAAATATATGCTACAAAGTAGCACTTATTTCAACATGCAGAGAGAGACATGAGCTTTGAAATATTAGATATCTAACTATCGGTGAAACCAATGGGGACCGAGACCCATGCCATTAAAAAATGCAGAAATAATTATTCTACTGGAGATAGTGAAGTCTTTTGCTATCACAACCTTACATAGATTCACCTGAGTTAAATCTTTCTGCCCTCAACTAGGATAGATGGTGGATAAAAGTGGCTGTACACATGCCAGTACCAGTCCGACTTAATAACCGATGAAATGAAGTACACTGTGAGCAAGCTGTAGACCTCGGATAGTGGAGGAGAGAGTGGGTCTGAATCAACCAAAAAGACTCAGTCTTAGTTAAACGTGAAACCAGTTTCCACAGAACTAAGTGGAACAATGCTTTGATAACTTTTTCTAAAAAAAAGTTCAACTTGGTGATGAAAGCTTGCTGGAACAGTTTGTAGAGTTTAGAAATTTTTAGGCTGATGCTTGCATCAGCTTGACATAAAATTCTAAACTGTATTTGTAATCTTGTGAGAAGAAATTTATGAACTCCAGTGCTTTTATAGTAAGGGAAACTTCAGTATAAAGTCGAAATCACCCAAACATCCAAATATCAAAAGTGTTCGGATTGTAAAGCTGCTTGTGTACAGCATGTTCAGAAAGCTGGCCAACCCGAAGCAAAATTGGTTCTAGTTAGCAATCGTGGATATGTAACTAAACTTATTCTAAACAGGTTCAATTTGAGGAGTTCTCTGATGAAGTAACTGGTATGTTCAACCAGCTTATTATGTGTGAAATGGGATTTCAAACCACGTATGTAGTGTATTTCTCCATTTTTCATTAATTCCATTAAGCTCAGTAGCCCTATTTTTGGGTCTAACTTAATGACTCATTATATACAAAGTTGGAATTTTTCAGGAGAACTCAAAGTCAGTTGTAAGTATTAGAGGTATAGTCTGAGTCTGACCGTGCTTTCACCTTTGATAGTATGTATTCATTTGCAAATCAAAGCATTTACATATACTTAGCATTAATGTAAATGACTACACAATGTGCACAGCAATAAGGAACAGAACCCTTTATTGTTTCCTACTGATTTTTTTTCCAACAACTCTCTCACATCAGGGTAAAATAGAATCATTAAAGAGCATCTGCTATTTTAGAAGAGATTTATAGTACCATTCTTTTCATTTAAAGGTTAAAATCTCTCTATTAACGTTTAGAAGAATTTGGTTGAAATATTTCTATTATACATAGAATCACATAATCATAGGAGTTGGAAGAGATGTCTGGAGATCATCTAGTCTAACCTCTCTGTTAAGCAGGTTCTCTAGAGTAAGTTACACAGGAAAGCACCCAGGCAGGTTTTGAATATCTCCAGTGAAAGAAGTTCCACAACCTCTCTGTGCAGCCTGTTTCAGCTCTGTCACTCTCAAAGTAAGGGATCTTTTTCTCATGTTCCTATGGATTTTCCTGTGTCTCAGTTTGCGCCCATTGTCCTTTGTCCTGTCACTGGGCACTTCTGAGAAGTGCCCGGCCCCATCTTCTCTTTTTCTGCTCTTTAGGTATTTACATTGATTACTAAGATATGCATAATAGCATCCTGTAATAAACACAGAACTAATATGGTTTGAACTGCCTTAAGAGAGATTTTGCTCTGATGTCTTATTTACTTTTCAATTTGTTTTTATCATATCTCAGAATATTTCTTGTTGTGGAATTGTGCTCATTTCTGAGGCAGCCTTTAAGAGAGATATGCACAGATAGTGTGTTCTTACAAGTGACAGTGATTAGGGAGAAAACAAACAAATAAACAAAACAAAAAAAAGAAAAACAAAGAATAAAATGCACACAGCCATTACATCTAGCAATAGACTACAGAAATATGTAAGAAAATGTTGTTCTTTTTGCAGTATATTTATCAGCCCTTTAAGATTCAGAATAATTTTATATGATCTGAAGAAGTTTCAGGATAGACAAAACATGGGTGAGAAATATTTTTTCCACTATAAGAATACTTCTTAATTTCAGTTCATACTCTGATATGTAATGAGATATCACTGTCAATGAGTAAAACTGCACTTCATATAGATTGATTCATTTAGATTCAATCCATCCAAATCAAACAATATGTAATTAACCAGCAATCAGTAAACTGTACATTCAGAATGATTATAAAAATCTCAACAGGTAAAACAAAATACTAAATAATATAAATATATACTAAATATTTCTAGAAACCCTTCTATAACTAATCCTGATAAGTTTTACCCAGACACGGATATGCACAAACACATATGTACATGCACGCAAGTACGAATCTTGTTTCTATTCTCTCCTGAACTGTAGAGGTTACTGTCAAACCCTGAACTTCTTTGTTTGCCCACCCACCATCAAGGAGAATAGAAAATATAACTTCTGTTTGACATTGGAAAAAAATGTTCAATAACTTATTATAGTAAAATAGGTGAGATTTTCACATATATACAAGAAGTCTTGTCTTTTTTGCCATATACTAACTTAATTTTGACTCATGTTTTTTCTATTATTACACTTCAATAATAACAGTAACAAGCAAAAGTCACATTACTGAAGTACCTATATATGTCAAATATGGATGGTATTGATATGCAAAGCATGTTGACAAGCTACAACATCAACAGTTCTATGGAATGCATTCAGTGTATCATATTTATTATATTTTAATCTGTGAAAAATAGCGTGATCTTACTTCTAAAACGAATTTCAGAAAATTAAAGATGGGTAATTCCCCCCTCCATCATTACTCTTTTGCCTTATTTTTCCTTATATAACATAGCATACAGGCACATAGCTATACTCTGTAGTAAATAATATTCCTATAAAAATTTCAATTTGGAACTAATTACAGTCAAGAATATCTTTCAGAATTGTTCATGCCTTGCAGACCAAAGTTTTATAAGTCTTTTAGTATGTAATGCTCCAATAATAATGATGGTTGAAGACTATTACTTTAACAGCATAATTTACCAGCCTTAGTTCAGCAGTGAATATTTTCATCCCAGATAAGCTCCCAAGGTCCCTTCCCACTTGAATAATTTCCTGAATTCCACAGGCTGACTTTTCTGCAAGTCTCCTTGCAAATCTTCTGTGTACAACATTTGCTGCTGTCCTGATGTCATACTTGGTTCAGTATCATCCTGAACCACGTCTTCATTTCAGCATGCACTTTGCTGGTTTCAATGGGATTATTCAGTAAACTGGGGTTTCATGCATGTTTAGTCATGCTGCTATAGTAGAGTCTCAGGATTCTTCTGAAATTTTTGGAAATAAGCAAACTCTATTTTAAGGTCAGTATTCAGATAGCATTTCAGTCTTGTCATTTCCTAGTGTACAATAAAACATATAGAAAGTACAATTTTCTTGTGTAAGTTACTCTTTTAAATATTTTTATGTTCAGTTCAAACTTGTAAATATGATACTGAATGTTTTTGGCTTCATGTCTCTATGCTACAGTATAGATGGAAAGCTACATTATTTCTGTCCTTTTTTATTCTTGCTATTTTATTATGTTCACATAATATATTGAATATGTTTTGGAATGTTACAACATTTCATTTTGAAAAGTACTTAATAAATCCTCACATATATAGCTTGACTCGATGTTATATGGGAAATTCACTGGTAAAGAACATTCTGCAAATTATAGAGAAATTCATGGACATCCATCCAGAAGGTTTTACAATGGTCAGCAGAAATATTTCTGTGTGTGTCAGTTCTAGTTGATGTTACCATTATTTACAGAGAGTGGGCACATAAAGGGAACATATAAATCTTCTGTAGTGATTTTGCAGAATTGGATACCTTCTATACAACCATAAATATATACACTTTGAATTGATGTAAAGAAAGGTCACTACTCAGAGCATGCCTGTAAAATTCTGGAATAAAATGCATGAAAATTTGATTTCCTTTTTTACTGAGAATTATTAAAGAGCCAAGAACATCAGCTAGTTTTATGATAAGTACTGCTGGGGGGACCAGTCAATATACTGGAAGGCAGGGCTGCCATTCAGACAGATCTCAGCAGGCTGGAGGAATTGTAGAACAAGAAAACTCATGAATTTTGGGAAGGGCAAATACAAAGTCCTTCCCGTGGGAGTGAAGAGCCCACCCCCTTGGCAACCATGCAGAATGGAGATTGATGAGGTGTGTAGCAGCCCTAGGGAAGAAAAGGCTCCAGAGGCAGCGAGCTGAACATGAGTCACAGGTGTGTCCTGGCAGCAGTGTCAGGGGCTCCACAAACACAAGCAATTTATCAGAAAGATGTTATGGGCAGAAAGTGGGCATATGGATATATGCCACCCTGAAAGTTATGATTCCTGGTTGTTTTTTTTGTTTGTTTGTTTGTTTTTTTTTGTTTGTTTGTTTTTGTTTGTTTGTTTGTTTTTCATGGAGACTACAGTAGATACAAAGATCACAATAACACTATTTGATAGAGCAAATTTTCAGCTATAAAAAACTATTTCTCAGCATAATCACCATCATTAGGTATGTATATTCACCAGCAATGAACAAGAACTTTCAGGCCACATTCGTAAATATCTGCACCAGCAGAAATGGCCCACTGGCATTGTCGCCACTGCTGAAATGCACAACCACTACCTTACTGTGCTCACATCCAGTATTTGGTCTCCACAAATGTTCAGCAAGTATCAATGAATGTCAGTGGGTACATTTTTTTTTTCTGCATGGAGGAATTCAGTGTCACACCTTTGCTTCATTTGCACTTCCGCATCATACACCATTGTGTCAGGCTGCCCCTCTGCTGCCATCTGCTACACAACAACAAAATGTAATGGAATATTAGTGGGAAGGTACAATCTTTACTGCCATATCATCAACACCTGACACTGTTATCATGGGTCATTATAATAAAATAGGAGGAATTACTACTGGAGCAGACTTCATATTATATATATAGTCAAGGTATTCTTAATTATCATTTTAACAGTCTAATTGTTCAAAGGCTCTAATTAATAAGAAAATGTCATTAGTTATGAGAAAAGATGTTTACATATACAAATGTGCCGTGTATCTTTCCCCTTGTGCAGTGCTGTAATTAGATCAATGTGGCAGTAAAGGCAAGGGCAGCTGTCAGCCTTCATCCACTCCCGCCTGCAGAGTGCCTTACTTGTAGTGGATATTTACCCCTCTACTGTCTCAGGAGCACAGGCACATTTAGCACCTTCTGCAGTTACGATTTTTGTTTTTAAATTCTTTTGCTGCCCTCTGGGGGCCCGGCTGGGCCAGGGCGGTAGGATCCAGAAAAGGCCCCCTTGTCCCCCTTGTTCCATCTGTTAAGTCAGTTGTCACCCCTCACTGAGCGCTGTCTGGGCCACAGTCATGGGAGTGCAGGGGCAGTGGGGGTAATCGGCTCCAGCTAAGCCGCCAAAATTCCTCTAGCTAGGAAGAGATTGGTGATACTTCTGAATGGCTGCTGACCCTCCATTTCAATCTTCTTGAGGAAGGCTAGGGTTATTGACCTCAGAAGCCAGATGAGCTGAGGTAGAAAGGCACATGCACACAAACAAAAACAGCAATAACAACAGCAAGTATTTTCATGTGAGTTTTAGTACCATTTTAACTGAAGTAAAAATTGATATTTTGATTAAGATTTTAAATACTGTAATGTAAATTCTCAGCTTTGCATGTAAAATGAATTTGACCCACATTAACAGCACAAACTGTATTCCAACAAGAAAAATATCAATGCAAATACTGAGAAATATAAGGATTTTTATTATGCTTTTCATATTCCTTGTAAAGTTAAAGTTTGTCTAATTAGTAGAAAGAGAATGCAAAAAAAAAAAAAAAGTATGAATATATATAAATTATGATCTAAGTATGAGGGCAAATCTTGTGCAAGCTGGTGAAATAAAACAAACAAAATCACAACAAAACAAACCTCACATTAATTATGCAGCTGATTTTAGCTATGATGTTTGAGGAAATGAAAGATAAGAAATAAATAGTAACTGGTTAGAGAATTGTAGAGCACAATCTAAAGGAAGTTTGTTTGAGATAGAATGCTTAGCATTCAATTATTATTCATTTTGAGAATCTGATTTTAGAATTAAACAGGTATTGTATCTCTGGATTTTTTCAAACAATAATAAATCACAGAACCATAGAATCACAGAATAATAGGGGCTGGAAGGGTTCTCTAGAGATCATCTAGCCCAGCCTCTCTGCCAAAGCAGGCTCCCTAGACCAGGTTGCACAGGTAGGCGTCCAGGTGGGTCTTGAACATCTCCGAAGAAGGAGAATCCACAACTTCTCTGGGCAACCTGTTCCAATGCTCCATTTTAGAATTTCACTGTTTGCAAAAATATTTGTATGTATCTGTATGTTTATGGGTAAATATAGATATAAATTTTGTAATACATGTTACTTTTCTTCTTTCCTTGGCTCCGAGATGACATTTTCCCAGACTGTATTATCATCATTCAACAACTCCAATGAGACAACAAGTAACGTACAGGTGCACAGTGAGATACAAAGGTGAATTTATGCAGCCTAACATTGGTGCAACAGTCATGCACTGTACTGTTGTTTAAAAATACCACCTTGATTTTTTATAATCAATAATCTTCACATATAGGGAAAAATTTTATTTGAATTAATATTAGCTTGCATGGTACTCTGATACAATTACACTAAAATCACAGAATCACAGAATGTTTGATGTTGGAAGAGATCTCTGAAGGTCCTCTGGTCCAATTCCCCTCCTTAAAAAGGACACCTAAAGCAGGTTGCCTAGGACCATGTCCAGATGGCTTTTGAAGAACTCCAAGAAGGGAGACTCCATTACTTGTTTGGGTAATCCATGCCAGTGTTCCATCACCCACACTGCAGAAGTGTTTCTGATGTTGAGATGGAACCTCCGGCATTCCAGGTTTGTGCCCATTGTTTCCTGTCCTGTCACTGAAAAGAGCCTAGCTGCAACGTCATTTCATCATCCTGTAAGATATTTATATATACTGACGAAATGTCCCCTGTTCTTTCTCTTTTCCAGGCTGAGAAGTCTCAACTCTCTTAGTCTTTCCTCACAGGATAAGTGCTCTAGTCTCTTCATCATCTTCATGACTCTTTATTGGATTATTTCCAGTATGTCCCATGTCTTCTTGTACTGAGGAGCCCAGAACTAGACAGCTAGGTCCCTCTGGTGAGTCAGTCAATCCCCTCACAGAATCACAGAATTGTAGTGATTCTGTGATTCATTCTTCCAAGAGAAGAGTGACTGAAAAGATGAAGATCATCTTGTTTAAAGACATGTTTGAAGATCATCTAGTCTAGCCTCTCTGTTAAAGCAGGTTCCCTAGAGTAGGGTTCATAGGAAAGTGTTCAGGTAGGTTTTGAATATCTCCAGAGAAGCAGTTTCCACAACCCCTCTGGACAGCTTGTTCCAGTGCTCTATAACTCTCGAAGTAAAGAATTTATTCCTCATGTTCCTGTAGATTTTCCTATGTTTCAGTTTGTGCCCATTGCCCTCTGTCCTGTCTCTGGGCACTGCTGAGAAGAGCCTAGCCCAATCCACTTGACTCTCATTAGATGTTTATAACTATTGATAAGATCCATCCTCAGTCTTCTCTCTTCCATGCTGAACAGTCTCAGGTCTCTCAGCCTTTTCTTTTAAGAAAGATGCTTTGTGGCACTCCAGGGAACTCTCTCTCTAGAATTCCCTCAATATTTTATTTTATTTTTTTTCAGCCGTGAAATTACTAAGGATGTGTTCTACCTCATTGCCTAGATTAATTATCAAGATATTCAGCAGGACTTGACCCACTATTGATTCCTGGGATGTTTTGCTCATTACCACCCACCAACTAGACTTCACACTGCTGACCACTATCTTGTGGATCCAGCTGTTCATACAGTTTCAAATCCATTTCATTATCTGCTCATTCAATCTGTAAATCTACAGCTTCTTTATGAGTTATTTATAGAAGACAGTGTTAAAAGTCTCAGTGAATCCAGGAAGACAATATCCACTCCTTCCTTCCTCATCCATAAGGCTTGTGATTTCATACCTTTCTGCTGAGCTGCTCTCCAGACACTCTTCTCCCAATCTGTAATACATAATTATTTCATCCCAGGTGAAAAGCATGACATTTATCATTGTAGTACTTCATGTCAATGATGATAGTCCTTTTCTCCAAGCAATCTAGATCCTTCTGCAAGGACTATCAACCCTCCAGAGAGTCAACAACACTTGCCAGTTTAGTATGGCCAGAAAACTTTCTAAGGATGCATTTCACTCCTGCATTTAGAACACCGATAAGAAAGATAAAAATTTCTTTAAATAAATAAATAAGTAAATAAAGCAAAACCAAACCAAAAAACACCAAAGAGAGAAAATAGCAATCTAAAAGTAACCTTGAAATTAGGAGCCAAATATTGCTGTCATTCAGCTCACAGTTATAATATTCCAGCTGCAAAAAGCAAGAAAAGATTTTCTACTGTAACAGTAGAATTAGGATTCTATTACTTGATAGTATTTTGAAAACTAGTTCTTTATTAATTTCTGAATATTTTCGTGATTCAATTGTAATTTCAATAACTTACAATTGAGGACAATGTATATTTTATGTGGAAGAAAAATAAATGAGAAAAAGATCACACTTTCAATAGCCTCCCCTCTCATAAGCAGTCCAAAGTAATATTATTAATATTTTTAAATTCGACTGTGAACAGAATCATCTGAACTGAATTGTAGTTTTTGCCTATAAACATAAAAATATATACTAACGTAGTTAACTTAGAATGCAAAAACATGAAAAGACAAAATACAGCAACAATAACAAGAGAGATGTTAAAACTGTAACTTTTCAGACATATCTGCACTGCAGCAGCTCATTAACTTAAATGACATCTTTTTAACAGATAAGTTAAACTTCATTAAATTACTGGGAAAATATATAAGTTCAAAATTAAGTAGACATAAATTTTGTTCAGTTCATTCACAAGTATCCAGATATTAAAATAACTTAAGATGTTGTAAGGAGCTAAATGATTTTTTTTTATTCTTTCTTATTAAGATAATTTTGGGAAAACTTTCTACTGACATGCATGTAAAAGCTCCACTGCACTTGTATGTCTGTTTACAGTATGCTATTTTGTATACTATTATATGACACATGTAATCTTAAATTTTTTACTCACCCTCCTCATATCCATTTCAGATAATCCATAGCCAGAAGTCCAAAAGCAAGAAGATTAAACTGTAACATAATGTGATAAAAGAAGAAGGTAATTTATTTGTTTTTGCCAGTTTTCATCACAGATAACAATTATTTTCATTGTCCTGAGAAGTAAACTGTCTTGTTCATCAGAGATGAAGGATTTTAACAATGAATCTTTTATAATGAAAATGACTTGTTTTCTTGTGGATAAGACTGAGTTAATCTTACTAGTTCAAATTTTATTTGAAGACATTGATTTCCCTTATATCTCCATATTGATCTGATAGGCTTTTTTGCACTATCTTGTTAGAGTTGAAAGCAATTTTTTTTGTAGGTATCGTTGATTTGAGAATGGATAGAAGGCTGTTTCATACCCATTTTTACAGTAGTTCTAATATAGATCTGTTGTATGCCCATAGGTGTTTATCAGAGCTTTGTGTTTGCACTGATCACCTGCAATCTTCGTTTTGAATCATTATATCTTCTCTGAGGATTTCAGATTACAACTGAATCCAGTGTGTGCTAACTATTCCCTTCCCTAGAACTTCTTCTTTCCACAGGAAATTTAGTATTGTCCTCTGTATGATATTCAGTTTCAGAAATGTTGCTTCAACTTTAACTAGTAAAGACTGCTGCTCTTTTTCTATTTCTGAGAAATTTGGAAGTAGGAAACATTTTGTTTTATTATCAATAATACATGAAACAAACAACCACAGGCCTTCAAGAGAGTCTGGAGGAATTTTAGTGGGAACTGAAGAACTGAAAAAAAACTGTTGCCTGACAACAACACCAACAAGGTAAATTTCTTACAAGAAACAAAAGGATTTTAAGAAAAAGTGGGAATAACATAAAACAGTATTTTCAAAGTATGATATATTGTCCAATTTCAGAACTTACCACAAATTCATAAGATGCGTCATTATTATTATTTTTTTTTCCCATGGATTTTCCCGTGGAAATCACATGCAAAAAGTAAGACTATTTGCCCATAGTAAAAAAAAAATACAAAAAAAAAAAAAAAAAAAAAAAAAAAAAAAAAAAAAAAAAAAAAAAAAAAAAAAAAAAACAAAAAACACCCAGTCATTAAGCAATGTTTTCTGATCCTGTAAGGATGTAAGTTTTTGCAATTTGTTTTTCTTACTGCTATTTAACTTATTTTTAATTTGTTTTTGTTGTAGTTATTTGTTTGTGTGTTTTACCTCCAGTCATGTATTTATGCCCTGATGAATGGAGATTGCGTTGTGTGCTTTGTAAAACTATTTTTTCTATGAAAAAAAAAAAGACATATTGGTGAAATCTGAATACATAAATTAAGTAGTACAGTGATTGCTTAGCTTATCCTTTTGGTTGTTTTTCTGATTCCACTGATTTTACATTTCTGTTAAGTATTTTACTAGTGTTTCTAGCTTTTTGACAAAACGTCTTTTCAAACATGAACGGCATTAAACTTCACGAAGCATTGTTTCATTACAGAGAAAAAAAGCCGCATGTAGCAAAGGCATTTATCCCTTGGTCACTGTTACAGTTCTGTTTTGGTCACAAGTTTCCAGCTCTCTCCCCTTACCCCCAGAAGAAAAAAGAAAATAGAAACAAATAGACAAATCAGCAACAACAACAACCTAACACAAAAACAGACAAACGAACAAATACCCTCCAGCTCAGGATCTAGTAAAGAAAAATGGGAAAATAAAATCCACAAATATTTATAAGTGTTATTTTATAATTAAATACAAAAAATACTTGGCTATTACCATTTGCCTAGGCCCAGAATTTAATAGCACTGTAATCTTTCCTATCATGCAATGAATTTGACATAATGAAGAGACAGAATAGGATGTATAAAAAAAATAATCCTAAATTTCAGTTAAAGACAAACCTTTTATATAGCAACCAGTAGCATAAAGTATATTCAGGGATCTATAGTGAGACATTTCTTCTCAACTAAGGAAGTTTTTCATTTTGTGAAGGTGAAAAACGAACTGGGGTTGATTATATATTTGATGATCTTGTTGGCAAGACACTAAAGTTATTATCTTCTTACCTCCATCAGAATTGGCTTCTCACAAGGATTTATTGGCTGTACAAACTTGTGTGGTTGTAATCTCAAGTCTGTCCATGAAATTGCAACTTCCTTTGTATTCCACAAGGAATGAAAGAAGATTGTTAAGAAAAAATAAGATCAAGGATAATTTTCCAATCTTTGATCATATAGAGGTGATTCCACAGTTGAAATGATGTTGAACACTGAACATTGAACTCCAAGTAGAATTATAATTTTGGGGTTTTACATTCATTAGTAAGTTTTGTATTACTATTACTGAAAATACTGAACTTTCAGTGTGTCCTTTAATGGCTTTTTAAAGACTGTCAAACCTATAGAGACTTATCAGACAAAATGTAGATATGTGCTATTTATTATTGTATGGAAGAAAAAATTACAGATCACAATGCATCTCATCTTAAAATCAGCTTCCAAACTACAGCAGATTAATCCTGCTCTAGGAACATCTGCCTGTGACTAGGGTAACAATTTCATATTTGCATATCTATGGACTGAAAGTAGCTGTTCATGCAAAGCGCTGAATAGTTTTTGAGATATATCAGCATATTCCCCTTGACAGAAGATTCCTTTAAAATGTGACAAGTCTATCATCCCTTTGTGGCTATCCAAGAGGACAAAAACCTAACTGAAATTTCTCTGTTCATTTTAAATGTCATATAAGGTTCCATATTAAAATTCCTAATTTAGATTTTTGCTTAAGAACTCGGTCACAAGGGTCCCTGCTGTTCTCCTTACAGATCTTGCCAAAATGGATAATAGATCAAATGGAGGCATCTACTTCTGAACTAGTTAATCAAAATTGCTTACATAAAAGTGCCTTCATGTAGATGATATTTTGGAGTGGGGGTAGGGGTAGCTGAATCACATCCTCTGGACTGAGTATAAAACATAAATAAAAACATCCAGAGCTGTGTAGTATCTTTTGAGTCCAGCTGGCATCTAGACTCAATAAATAAATCTCTTGTAGGACCTGCTTCAACTCTATCAGACTTGTCTCAGATACATACTGCATCTCAGATGGCAGCGGATAAATATGATTAGGCAATTGAATCCTACAATGTGTATGCAACTTATTTATTGTAATGCCCAGATAATAGACATCTGGGCATACAAAGTTAATGGGAAGAGGGGATTACCTTACTGAAATGAAGAGATTCTTGACTTCATAACACATATGTGGGAAGACTGAGGGAATCTCATTTGTTAATAGATCATATAGTTGTGTAGAGAGTCAATAAGAAACACTGACACAGAGAATATCTGAATAATTTCAGAATTGTTGAAGTCCAGAAACATCGAATCATTCTCTGAAGTTTATAATCAACTCTTATGAAATTATTGTGATGGAGTAACAGGGGAAAAAAAACAGAACAAAATAAAACAAAATTATTTGGCTTTTGAAAGAACTTGCTAAGAAAGCTGGAGAATGGGCTTTAGACATACTTTGTAATGAAGGAATTAGAGCACATTGTACATTATTTCTCTTTCACCATTTTTTCACTGCCATAAGGAAAAATTTATTTGTGATTAATCAGTTTTCTGTCTTTCATGATGAAACTAATACGAAAAAAAATTAAGATTTACAGACTCAAAATGGGGGGGNGGGGGTGTGTTAGGGGCTGAGGGGGATTCACTTTAGTTCTGTGATGAACCACTTTGCTAAGAGGGGAGGAGAAGGATCCTGGATCCTGATTTATTTTCACACTACTGTTCATTTACTTTACATAATATTTTTCCCCCCTAACAGAAATATGCACAAGTCCCCAAAATTTGAAAATATAGATAATTCTTTATCATCTCACAAGGTTTTATCTATGTAATTGACCACTTTTTAAATATATGTTCCTTTTACAATCTCATTAATGATCTGTTCTTTACCTAATAAAGATTTGACTTCAACAATAGTGAGGGAAGAATTATTATAGCATACTTGGAAATTATGCCTTGGATTCCAACTTTGTTCTAGTACTCAAATGTTCCACAATATTGATTAATGTCTTGTTATTAAATTCTTGTAAAAAGTTAAGAAAATAATCTCTGTACATATTTCAAAATAAAAATCTCTCCAGGTACTGTGATTGAGACACAACATAGTATGCAATATGAAGGAAAATAAGAAGTTATGTTAATCATCTTAAGTAAATGGACACTAAGCAGGAAATCTGTGCTATCAACAGAAGCAAAGGACAGCTGAGAAGAAAATCCTGCTTCTGAAGCTGTTTTTTTAAAGGAAATTCTGTTAATATATCACTCAATGATACTTAATCTATATGGGATGTTTCCTGTTATTTAGATTGTGCATATATGTTAAATTAGCAAGTACTGATCATTTTGTTTTGGTTTAAGACGTGGAGTCTCAGTCCATTATAACTATTTTGCACTGTTGTCTGTTAAGAAAAAGTTTTATTAGTAGTGGAAGGAGACTAAATCCACAAAGCTCAGTGTACCAAAATTTTTAGGGAAGGGGAGAGCGTTATGTAAAATTCACATGACCTAGCCTGAAAGCCATGTTAAGATTTGCTTACAACTCATGAGAGGGCTATGAATTGCTTAGCTAAGCTTGTATGTTCAGTGATGGCCTTCATTGCCATCCAGTCACTCTTTTGGAAAGAGGAACTATGTTCTCTGGGTATGCTTCAGGATAATTCTGAAATAATATAAGGGCTGGGTAGAAGGGATTTCTACAGTATAATGCTATAGACTTTTTTTAGACTCTCTGATTAGTCCATCTTAAAGTTCACTGCACACATGCATGCACTCATGCACTCATCCCTCATGCAAACCACATTTGCAGACCTTCTGGGCATACCTGCATGGACTCCTTCCCTTCTTAATGCCTCAGCCTGGACACAACATCCCTGCTACTCACTGTCTGGTCCAGCTTACTGTTTGTTAGTGAATACACAAATTCACCCCACACATTCTGCATTGGGAAAGACACAAACACTTGTCTGCCCATCCCCGCAGCTTGCACCGGGCACTGTAACCCACAGTCCTGCCTGAGCTGTCAGTGCAGAGCCCTGTACTTGCCACTCTCACTCCAGTCCCCTCAAATAGCTGTTTTGGGACTAGACACTGCTCCCGCTCCAGGGCTGAGAATGGGAGACCCCCACTTGCTCCAGTAGCTGGCAACAGAGGCCAGATTCCTACACCCCCAGTCTGACTCTGATATCTGTCACCAAGCCCACTCACACAGGCCTTCAGTAGCTGAGCACTTCCTCTGTGGGGTCAGACGGAGATTTGCAGCTCTCCAGCCTGGAGTAGAGAAGTCCCCAAGGAGATTTTATAGTTGTCTTTCAGTATTTGAAGGGGGCCTACAGAAAACTGGGGAGGGGCTTCTTACAAGGGCATGTAGGAACAGGACAAGAAGAAATAACTTTACACTGGAAGGGGGTAGATTTAGACTAGATATGAGGAAGAAAATTGTTACTGTGAGGATGGTGAGATGCAGAAAAGTTGCTCAGAGAGGCTGAGGATGCCTCTCCTCCCTGGAGGCTTTCAAGGCCAGGCTGGATGGAGCTTTGAGCAGCCTGATCTAGCGAAATTTGTCCTTGCCTACAGCAGGGGGGTAGAAACTAGACAATCTTAAAAGTCCCTTCCAACTCAAACTATTCTATGATTCTATGATATTCCAGGCTCAAATTCTGCAGGACTCTTTCAGATCCACAGAGCTACAGCTCCTTCAGCTACTGACACTGGGACCCCTCACTCACTCCAATAGCTGACACCACAGTATGCAGGGAAACCACACTCCTGGCCTGCCTCAAGTAGATGGCCTCAATTACTCTCACATGCACACACAGGTCCCATCAGCACGTGATGCTGAGACCTCATGTCCACTCCAGCAGCTGACACCACAGGCTGTGGTGCCCATGCCACCAGTCTTCACACTCCCACACGTAAGTCTCGCCAGAAGCTGGCACATAGTCCTTGCTGCACACATACACAAAATGAGAGAATGTAAATATACAGAGAGAGAGTTAATGAAAAGGTTTACTGAAAAAATACAAGAAGATAGAACAGAATGCAGCAGTCAGGCAAGAGCTCAGCCAGCCAAGTGTACTGACTGGCCCTGTTTTTAATTCAGTCAGCCCTTTAATACCTTTTCTGTCCCCACTTTGTTCCTCCTGCTTCTTCTTTCTTTTGTACACTTTCCATGAGTTTGCAGATCTCTGCAGTTTTCTGCACCATCCTAGTCCAGATCATATGGTCACAATCTTATTGCAAGGTTCTTTCTTTCTAGAAGCACTGTCTGTTTATTGCTAGCCCATCAATTACTGTGACTGCAAGGTCTGTTTCTTGTGAAAAGGTTTGTTTCTTGTGTTTCCTAGTTTAGTAGTGCTCAATCAGATAACTGTTCTGGAATTCCTACATTCTCACATGCTGTCATGACTGAATGTGACTGATCAGGCATTCAGTTTCTGTCACTTCATTTCTTTCTTAGTGTATGCTGCTGCCTTGGAAAATGTTCTTGACCAGATACCTTTATAGGAACAGATATTCTCTTAGTTACCTTTACACTAATGTCAAAGTTAACATGAGGATGGAGGGGGCTTTTTAATTCAAATTTACCATTTATTACTTGTTGTCTACCAAATTGGCTTTATACAGTACTTTAGAGTTACAATGAATTGTTTCATTATAATTGTGCACAATTTTTTAACTTATTTTTGCCAGAATAGAAACATTCCAATAAACATACTGCAAAATACTCATTATAGCAAGATATATGAAACAAAGATATATTGGGCAAAAAAAGAATTCATATTCTTCTCTTTGCATTTACACATCCATTTTTATCTTCAGATAAGCGGTAATAAATTTAGGTTGTTGAAAAAAGGAAGAGAGAGAGAGAGAGAGAGAGAGAATATGAAAGAGAAAGAGAATATGAAAGAGAGAAAGAAAAGAAAAAAAGAGGAAAGGAAGAAAGAAAAGATAGACACCTGCAGAAATACTTGTCCATTCCTTTAATCTATTTGAGCAAGGATAGTATAAAATTATTCATATTAGTGTCAAGCTGAATTTGATTACTTTCTGCATTAATCTGACGCTTTTATAATTTGAACCTATTGATTTGTGGATTCAGTCTTAAACATGGTCTTAATTTGACTTTTGTACTACTACATCTTTAATTAACTTAATAAAGTTGTGGTAAACTACAATAGCTAAATGTTTCCTTCGGTGTGTTTTCCTATCAGATCCATTTTAATAAAATCATAAGCAATATGAAAACTGCTCTATTTAGTTGCATAGAAACCTGGATTGTGAGTTCTAATGAAAATACAGAACTAAGTAAGACATCCTAAATCTTTTCTTTCTTTTTTCCTTTTTTTTTTTTTTTTCCAGACTCATCAATTAGCATAAAAAAAAATTGATCTACAACATATTGCATTAGTCATACAGTACTGAATTCAGGGATACTTGAATCCTGTAATAACATATGTAGCCTGGTGTCAACCAGGTAAATTCCATGGAAGCAGAGAGAGCAGATAGTGCTAGAGACTGCAACCAGAACAACCAGAATATTTATTAGCTGACTGTCAGTTGTCTAGAACCTGGGTACCACCATCACCACATACTTCTCTGAAATTCCTGTTTACTAATGCATGAAACAACAAGAACATGAATTAGGAATTAGGTGTCATCATACAGTTGTAAGGCTGTGGTTTCATCAGGATAACACTGGTGTGGTGGCTTACATGGCTGGAGTGAAGTACTAGATATAGAATTATTAGAAAGGACAGGCAGAAAAATAGTGTGGAGACTGGCCTTTCCTGTGAGAAAACAGTAGGAGTGTGTGGAGATTTACTCTGGGAGGAGATGATAAACCCATCGAAGTTAAAGGTCATGATTAGCGCACAGACTAATGCATGTACTGTTATAATGAGCTTCTGATAAAGACCTACCCAGGGAGAAGAGATAATGCCACCTTGCAGCTAAGGTCTCCCATTCACAGTTCTTGATCGTCAAGGGAATTTTTATCACACTTAAATCTGCTGAGGAAGCAAATCAACAGGGTATAATGGATCAACATTACCCAGAAGATGTCCACTGAGCTACTATATTATATTCCACAACAGAACAGAGGGAGAAAATGAGAAGAGAATATTCAAAAGTCAAACAATGCAGGTAAGTTTCTTACTAGTTACCATCATTTGCAGAACAGACTCAACTTTGGGAAAATTAATTTCATTTCTTACCAATTAAAATAAATTCGTGTACTGAAAAGCAGACTAAAAAATTAAAACAGCACCTTTCCTGCTCCCCATTTCACTCCTTCATACCTGGTTCCTTTGCTCTTCTGAGTGGCACAGGGGTTGTGGAGAATGGGAACTGTGATCAGTTTGTATGTTTGTCTCTGCCATTTCTTCCTCCTCACACATACCCCTTGTTCCAACGCAGGCCTCTCCACTGACTACAGATCTTCAGGAAGAAAATCTGTTACACTGTGGCCTTTCTACAGGCTGAAATTCCTTCAGAAAATACTCAACAGTTACAATGTGATGTTTTCCATGAGGTTCTGTGTTTGTATCTGCTCTTCCATGGGAAGCAGGGCAAAATCCGCTCCAGCACCATGGAGCACCTCCTCTCCCTCCTCCCTCCTTCTTCTCTGACTTTGGTGATCTTGAGTTGTTTCTTGCTTTCTTCTTCAACTTATGTGGCACTCTTTCTCTCTCTTCCCCCCCTCCCCCTCCACACACACAGGGATGTCACCATGTTTGCTGATTGGCTCAGCTTTGGCCTGTGATGTGTCGGCTGTAGAGCTGTCTGGATTTGGCCACGTCTAGCAGAGCGTACTATCCTCTCACAGAGGCTATTCCTGCAGCATCCCAATACCACAGTACAGCCTCAATACAACAGTCTTGAAAACAAAACAAAACAAAACAAAACAAAACAAATCACAAGGCAAAGCAATCTTAAGAAGTTTGTTTAGTAATACTTACGACTATTTCCTGACACAAAGAACTGGAATGACTACGAAGCCCTATGCTGAGTGTGTTATTCACAAAAAAAAAAAAAAAAAAAGGAGTTACTGTTTGTGATATAAAGTGATTGTGAGATAGCTGATGAAGTTCAGGATCATGACAAAGAGGAGCAAAGTAAATAATGAGGTGTGTTTATGGACTTTCTTGAAAGAATCTCAGGAAAGAAGAAAGGGCCAGGAGAGAAGGGTCTAAAATAGCTGATTGATTTTCAGGGATCACCTGCTTCCAATCTCAAGCATGATCTATCTCAATGAGCAGAAAATCAAGCAAAGATGGGATGAAGCCTGCATAGATGAACATAGAGCTCTTTATTAAACAAAATAATTGAAAGGAGGCATAGCGGAGGTCAAAACAGGTGACATAGATGAAAATCAATAGAGGTGTTATCTGAGCATTCATAGGTAGGTTAGGAAAGCCAAAAGTTATCTATTAGTAAGATGAGGGAAAGTCTGAATCAAGAAAGACTTATCCTTAGTGGATAAGGATCAAGTTAGGGAACACGTAAACAAACTGATTATAAAGAAGTATATGGAGGAAAACAAGATGCATCCATGAGAACTGAGCAAGTGGATGCTATCTCTGCAAGCTCATTCTAAATTATTTCTGAAAGATCATGGTGACTGAGGGAAGATCATAAGGTTTGGAAGAAAAATATTACTCTGAACTTCAAGAAAGGTAAGAATGAACATCTGGGAAACTACAGACTGGTCAGTGTTTCTTTTACTCTGAAAGGAGTCCTATCCAGCCTCAGTTATTCTGTGACTGTATAACTGTCCTTTAAAAGCCTGAAATTAGTAATTACTCAGAGTACTGAAGCTGTTAAGCTAATAACTTTTTAGCCTGAAGGGACTGAAAAAGAAAAACCTCTCAAGAATCATTTAATTCAGGAAATAATTATGCAGAAAAGGCAATATATAGTATAGTTCTAATAATTAAGACTTGTGAGCAATATTTTCAGCACTCAGCATTTTAAAGGTGAGAAAAAACCTAGTTGGAAAAATTTGCTTTAACATGTAACATCTAAGCAACCAATTTTGTTTGTTTGTTTGTCTGTTTCGTTGGTGGTATTGTTTGTTTTCCAGAATTACAATTTTAAAAGCAGTCACATTGCACATACATCCTGTCTGAGAATCTGTATTATGTTCTAGTGGGTCTATCTGTAAGTTAGCCTCCTGTATTTGGCTTTCAGCTATAGAAGATGGAAAATAGCTTTGCCACATCGCTACTACCTTAGATATATCTCAAGTATGATTATCGAGCCTTCCTCTCCTGAAACATTCTACAGTGTGCTAGCTTTCAGCAGTCATATGTTCTCAAGTTCCTTTCAATATTTTAGTTAAAATAACATTAGCCACTATTTCACCAACTTTCTTTGAACTGTTTCTGTATTTTCCATTCTCCAGTGAGATTTAAAGGATGACTTACAGATCTCAATTTCCAAATTCTTTGGTTACGTTTTAGGTGTTTTTACTTATGTATTGACTTCTTTACATCATTCTCTATGTTACAGTTATTCCTTCCTTCCTTCCTTCCTTCCTTCCTTTCTGTAAAGGTCTTCTCATCTTCATTATTCTCATTCTTCATCATCCCTTGTTGGATGCTGAAGGCAACTTAGTGACCAAGGATCAGGATAAGGCTGAGGTACTTAATGCCTTCTTTGCCTCAGTATTTAATAGTAAGACTTGTTACTCCATGGGAACACGGCCCCCTGCGCTGGTAGATAGGGATGGGGAACAGAATAAGCGCTGCATGATCCATGATGAGATAGTTTTGGACCTGCTCTGAAACCTGGATGCTCACAAGTCCATGGGTCCAGATGGACTGCACCCTAGAGTGCTGAGGGAATTGGCAGATGTGGTTGCCAAGCCACTCTCCATCATTCTTTGGCAGTCCTGGCTAATCAAGGATGTCCCAGCAGACTGGAGACTGGCAGAAGTGACGGCCGCATTCAAAAAGGTCCAGAAAGATGATCCTGGTAGCTACAGACCTATCAGTCTCACCTCGGTGCCCAGGAAGGTTATGGAATGGATAATCTTGGGAGCCATCATGGACCAGCTGAAGGTCAACCAGGGGATCAGGCCCAGTCAGCATGGGTTTGGGAACGGTTGATCCTGTCTGACAAACCTGATCTCATTTTATGACAAGGTGACACGCTTAGTGGATGAGAGTAAGGCTGTTGATGTGTTCTACCTAGACTTCAGCAAGGCCTTTGACACTGTCCCCCACAAAATTCTTGTGGAGAAGCTGGCTTCCCATGGTTTGGATGGGCGTATGCTCCGCTGGGTGAAACACTGGCTGGATGGCCGGGCCCAAAGAGTTGTGGTCAATGGAGTTAAATCCAGTTGGCGACCAGTCACCAGCGGTGTCCCCCAGGGCTCGGTACTGGGGCTGCTTCTATTTAACATCTTTATTGATGATCTTGATGAGGGGATTGAGTGCACCCTCAGTAAGTTTGCAGACGACACCAAGTTGGGAGGGAGTGTTGATCTGCCTGAGGGGAGAAGGGCATGTAAGAGATTATTATTTTATACCATTGCCTCAAATCTTGCTGAGGAACACTGATGGACAAGTCCAGGCAAGTCCTGGGCAAAGGTTGAGAAATCTTTTGTCTGAGGGGCACGGATGGACAAGGCCAGAGGCAACGACAGAGAGAGATAAGCTGCAGATTAATGGCTGGGAAGCGGTCTTTTGTGTGGGCTTATCTCGAAGGAGATAGCCCTCTCAGGAGGTGCTGCACATGACTCTTACCCAAGCGCTCGGGAATGCCGCATTGGCAGAAGAAGAAGGATAAAAAAGGGACAAGCAACCATGGTTTTTAGGGTTTTCTGACAACAGATTCCTCATGAAGAACAACAAGGAGAGTTTCTGACATGAGAAGCCTCACAACCTGCCTCTCTCCCTCCTGGACTTGCTCTGCATTCTACCTGCTTGCTTCCTAAGGCCGGCCATGCTGCTGCTGCTGCTCTCTCCCGAAGAAGAAAGGTGTCTGCCATCAGATTCCTCACTACGGAATGCCTGCATGCTGACGGACTCTCCTGGGCCTGCTACTGGAGACCTGCTGCTTCCTCCCGGACTTACCTCGTGGCTTCTTCCTGGACCTACCCGGTAACTGCACCGTCTTGCTGCCTAAGACTGGCCATGCTGCTGCTGCCCTCCTCCCCTGAGCCTCTGCCCCGGACCATCAGACAACGGGACCTCTGCTGGATCCTGGTGGTGACTATCCCCGCTTTACGCAATTCTTGCTTCATTCCTATCTTTTCTATCGCCCGCCTTCCCTTCCCCATCACCTTAATTAGTAATAGTATTCGTCCTCCACTTCCCCATCTCCCTAATTAGGATTTGTAATAAACCTGGTCGGCCCAACATTTGAACCGTTGTTTCTTAATCTCACGTCGGGTATACATACATTAAAAGAACCTCATCTCCCTCCTATAAATTGGAGTGAGACAGGGCACTACAGAGGGACCTGGATAGACTGGATCAATGGGCCAAGGAAAACTGCATGAGTTTCAACAGGGCCAAGTGTCGGGTCCTGCATTTTGGTCACAACAACCCCAGGCAACCCTACAGGCCTGGGGAGGAGTGGCTGGAAATCTGCCTGATGGAAAGGGACCTTGGTGTACTGATGGACAGTCAGCTGAATAGGAGCCAGAAGTGTGCCCAGGTGGCCAAGAAGGTCAATGGCATCCTGGCTTGGATCAAGAATGGTGTGGTGAGCAGAACTAGAGAAATCATTCCTGCCCCTGTTCTTGACACTGGTGAGGCCTCACCTTGAGTACTGCATTCACTTTTGGGCATCTCAATACAGAAAGGAGATTGAGGTGCTGGAGCAGGTCCAAAGAAGGGCAACAAGGCTTGTGAAGGGCTTGGAGAATATGCCCTACCAGGAGCAACTGAAGGAATTGGGGCTGTTTAATCTGGAGAAAAGGAGGCTGCAGGGAGACCTTATTGCTCTCTTCCAGTATCTGAAAGGTGCTTACAGCGAGACTGGGGCTGGTCTCTTCTCACTGATGACAGGCGACAGGATGAAGGGAAATGGCCTCAAGTTGTGCCAGGGTAAGTTTAGGTTGGATATTAGGAAACACTTCTGTACAGAAAGGGTTGTTAAGCACTGGAATAGGCTCCCCAGGGTGGTGGTTGAGTCACCATCCCTTGATGTGTTTAAAAATCATTTGGATGTTGTGCTCAGGGACAAGATTTAGTGGAGGGTTGTTAGAGTGAGGGTGGTATGGTTAGGTTGAGGTAGGACTTGATGATCTTTAAGGTCTTTTCCAACCTGACTGATTCTATGATTCTATGATCTTAACTGATCCCAAGGATTCCCCCTTCCTCCTCCTTTTGCTGAGATTTTATCACTGAATATGATAGGGTATGGACTATCCATTTGGTCAGTTTGGATCAACTGTCCTGTCTGTACCCCCTCCCAGGCTATTGAGAGGAAGGATCAGAACAGGAAAAATAAAATGCTTCGATCCTATGCAAATGCTTGGCAATAGGAAAAAAACAAATTATATCACAGCACCACATGGACTTTTATGAAATAAATTAATTCTATCTCAGCCATACTCAGTGCATCAGCTCACTGTAAAATTGGCATGAAGTCTGAGATTCAGCTGTGTAAACATGTAGTGACATTTAAAATATTTGAACTCATCATGTGTGACCTTCTATATGCTGTTTACAATGCTGAATGTCTTTCTAAGGTTCTCAGCTACTGCTATGAAGATGCTTTTGTTACTTTATAACACATAAAATTTCACCAGATACATATGTTAGGTAATTTATTCCCACTACAGACACCCATTTTAGTAAGCTGATGAAAAAATGTTTTTAGAACACTCCCGAAGCACTATAGAAAGGCTCAAATTTCTCAGAAATTGCTGTATGGAATTGTTTTCCAAGATTTGAGAGACTTGAATCAACTTTGTTCAAAACAAGCAGGTGAAGAGTCCTGCATCTTATTTCTTAGATATCTTTCACCTTCCTACTGTAACTCTTGTCCTGTCATGACAGATACTTTTGAAATGTCTCTCTCAATCTTTCTTATTTGCCCCTTTTAAGAATTGAAAGTCTGCAATAAGGTCTCCTCAGCTCTCTTCCCCATGCTAAATAACCCATACTTTCTTAGCCTGTGTTTGTAGGAGAGGTGCTCCAGCCCTCTGATCATTTTTTTATCCCTCTTCTGGACTCACCCCAATAGTTCCACATCTTTCTCATATGGAGGCTGGAGCTGAACATTGTACTCCAAGTGTGGTCTTATGAGAGTGAAGTAGAGAACAGCAATCACCTCCCTTGACCTGCTGGCTTTCTGGGCTGTAAGGACACACTGTTGGTTCATGTCCAAATTTTCATCCATCAATATTCCTAAGTCCTTCTCCATAAGGTTGTTCTCAATCTATTCATCCCCAGACGGTACCATTGTTTTTGATTGCCTCAGACCAGGGGCAGCATCTTACACTTGGCCTTCTTGTAGCTAGAGTTACAGAAATAATTTATATTGTCTCCAGATTTTTATTTTGTGTGGGAAAAAGTATGTCAAGCTTATTCTTACACATATAATCAAAATGATGCTAAGTCATGTACTCAGTTGCTATGTATGGAGTGTTCAGACAACATAATTTGAATTTTATTATCTGTTTACTAAGACTTGTCAGAGTTTTAAGGATACAAGACAAAAGGACTTCTTGTTGTACAACCTCAGTGGTAATAAAAGAAAAATATATTTAGCCTCTTGTTCACTATTATTTTGCAATTAAAAGAAATAGTATTGCATCAAGCCAATACTGGGAACATTTTGTTTCAGCTTAGAAATTATGTTTTATTCATAAAATACTTATTTTAAAACAATGAAAACACAAAATAGAATGAAAATGACTGTGGAATAGTCCTTCATTCTTGAGTCCAGTATGATTAAGTACAAGGGAGAAAAAAAGAAAAGAAACCATATGGCAAATAATCAAATAATTTATATATTTTCTATGATTAGTGACTTATGTAAAGACCCTTTCCTTTCATTTGGATAAAAAAAGTCATGAAGACTAATGAAATAAGAGCAGGAGATATTTTGGTAGGTATTTTGGTGTTTTAACATAACTTGCATTTTTTGCTTTCTACTTCCTAGAAAATGAACAGAGCACAGATAGAGACGATACGATGGTTCAGGCTTCAGATCTTGGACTTCTTGTACTAGATAAATATGACTGATCATCATGTCTACTACTGTATCTGATAAAAATACAAGGATATGGACTCAGGCACAATTGTCACCAGCTGTTACATGCTAGAAGCCTTAGTAGGAATGAAAAAAACTAAGTAAAATTAATATGTATGTAAAAAAATATAACAGATTACTAGAAATTAAACTAGGATAATTATGTTCAAAATGCCTGGGTGGGATATTTAGAAGTCTAATTTAAAACTCTAGGATTCTCTTAGCTCTCTAGGAGTTACACTGCAGCAATACAATACTAAGCAAAGGCTACTCGTGAGGGCTGTTACTGAAATTCAATAGTTCTCTCAGGTATTTTAGGATTCTTTAGTAGAAATTAAAGCAAGAGCAATGGAACTAGTCCATGACAGTGTTGTTGCTTACCTTCCTACCCTGATTTTGTTCCCCAATGAGCACTCCTAGGTATATTCTCATGAGCTTCTAGGACCTGCTCTTTTTTCAGTGAAGTGTAAGAATCACTGAGTTGTAGGGTCATTATATCTTCTGCTCAATGCCTTTGGATCAGTGAATTTCCCACCCTTTTTTAGTATTAACTATGAAACAGCAGAGACATTGAAGTATCACTTCTTACACTAATTTACTTTTTATACTGGAACAGTATCAATAGGAGGCTAGACAAAACTAGAGCACCTCAAGTGCCAGCTTTGGGGCAGACATTCAACTTCTTCTAAATGAATAAATATTAAATAAGCAGTCAGCATTGAAAAATGCCAAAATGTTTGAAATTCAGTTTCCTAAGCACAGATGGCTTATGTTAGTATATATGATTAATTTATTACTTCTGACTTCATTTTGTGATCTGTTTTAATAAGTTAGGCTACTACATTCAGCAATTAGAACTGGAAAGTTTGTCTGTAGATGTTATCAATGCTGGAGCTAAACATGAATTAAGAAACTAAAATTCTTAGTCTTGTTTTGAGTCAGAGTCCATAATTTATTTTGTTCAAGATTTAGATCTTGGCTCTGTTTCCCAAAGCTGGATACCTAATACTGCTTAAGATTTCAGTGGTTATTCTCCTGGATCTACTGCTCTTGGTATGGAAATTTGTATGTTTCCAACAGGTTGTGTGTCATAAATGTCAGTCTCCTGCAGTTATTTCAAATGTACTAAAATATCTCAAATATCACTAAGCACTTATGTCTAAAGAATTTAATTGAACACTTTTTCATCAGTTATCTTCCTATCAATCTCAATATTCAAATAGTGAGTATACAGAAACAAAATATTCAAGAAAATATTTAAATATGATTCATGTTAATAATGATGGCATTGCATTTTCTAAACAATATGCATAGTCCTATGCAATTGTGTTCTTGTTATCTTTTAAAATATTCAGTAGATTACATTAAGACAAAAGGGAAATAGACAAAGATTCATTCATAAAAACTGAGTGAATTGCAGTATAGCTTCCTATTGTTCTTAAAGAAGAGAACAGAAGAAAAACCTTAAGTTAGAAATTTTGAACATTTGTAAAAGACAGACAGACGTGCTGCAGGAATTTCTGCATTGATTGTACAAGACAGATAACCATATATGGTACTCACAAAATCTTTTACCATGCTTTTTCTACTGTTTCTATGAATGCTAGAAAGATTTCAGCTATGTGTTTTTTTTTCTTGCTACACTCAAATCTCCTGTGTGAAACATCACATTCTATTTATTCAAATGCTTAAGTGTATAATTATAATTTCTACTTTCAAAATCAAGATCTCAGATGAGTGAGACAGATATTTAACTGTTTAATAGTTTTAAACCTTCAGATATACAGAATCTCAATGGAATACTAAGACATAGACTCTTCTGCGTAGAAATGGCAAGATCTTGTAAATGAAAATGTACCTAGAGTGAAAAAAATGCAAGATGATGTTCTACATTCCAATTTAAAAAATGTTAAAATATGTTTCCTTTATATTTTTATCATTTTTCACAACTGCAGAATTTTAATTTCTGACCTTCAGTATGATACTCTTATGATATATTGCTACTTGCCTCCAAATGCTTGTATTTGCCAGAGGTCATGTATAAGATCTTTTAACTGTTGCATCTAATATGAGATTAAGTACGTGTGTTTAAGCTTATGAATACCATATTTAGGATTATTGTCATCAAAAGAAGAAAAAAGGCACTTATGCATTTCTTTTTATTTCAGTGCAGACTTTGAACTTTAAATTAGTCTAATGCTATCCTAAAGGCTTTTAATTATTAGAAGAAATGTATCTTGTTTTTTGAGCAGAATAAATATATCACATTTTTATACTAAGAAGGCATTTACCATGATTACATAAAATGAGAATCATTCTACTCTCATACTTTCATTGCATAAATATTCACTGACTAAGAACAATAAATGCAACAAGGTAGGGAAATACATAGGGCAAAAGTTTTACACTAATTCAGAAAAATAATAATACGAAAACTGATTTCTTTTTATTAAAATTGTGTATCAGATATTTATAGATTACTTATACCATAAATAATAGATATAAATGAGGAAATATAAGCAATTTCTTGTTTCGAGCAACACATAGGCTAAAATTATATTTACTTTAAAAAGTATCTATCCAACAGTTCTTTATTACACAAGGAATTATTTCACAGAAATATTCAATTAATTACTTGTTGATTTCTTTGAACGTAACTTTGTTTCTAAATACTTTAATAATTCAGAAAGCTATCTGAAAAATGGACCGTCTGTATACACACTAGATGCAGTCCAGTTTTCATAGGTGTAGTTTGTGGGTGTACGCACATAAGTGTTCTCTATAAAAAAATATATAAAGATCATTGTGTTCATACACATACATATATTGTATATTTTAATTAAGTTTCATAAATTCAAGCAAAAAAAAAAAAAAAGTAAATGAAAAAAAACAAATTTCAGTTCTGCTGAAGTTTCTCATTCCTTATGCTTCCAAGAAAGTATACATGCTCTGATTTATTTTCCAGTTGATTCTTGCTTTCTTATTTTGTCTTCAACTCTTAAAGCATCTAAGAATCTTACTTTTCGTCTAAAGGTGGGAAGCTGTTATCATATGAATCTCCTACAGTAGTTCCCCAGTTTGAATTATTAATTCAATTTCAGATTATAGATCTTTACTATGCCTTTACAAAAATACACTTAAATAAAATTTTTTAAAAAGTATTTATTTCTTTTGGTTTCATTCAATTTATTCTGAATGAAGCACAATGAGAAATATCCTTTCTATGTTTGTACTTTTGCCCTAAAAATACTTCACAGACTCACAGACTCACAGGTGTTAGAGGGGACCTCTGGGGATTATCAGGTCCAACCCCCTGCTGAAGTAGACTCCCTTTAACAAGATACACTGGAAAGTATCCAGGTGGGTCTTGAATACCTCTAGAGAAGGAGATTCCACAATCACTCTGAGGAAAAATCTTTCCTTTAAGATTCATTTTGGTATATCACACCTTCCTGAAGATCTGTCTACAGTGATTCTAATCTCTAACAGTTTTCACAATATAAATCTTCTCTTTGCTGTTCCACATTATTCTGTTTTTTGTTTTTAACTGATTTTTCCAATGTATTTTTTTTGTCTGCTTTTCATTTCAAAGATAAATTTTCAGTGCTTTAAATTTCTATATGCAAATCCTGACTTTTGGAACACTGTTTTCATAATGCAATACAAAATGGAGATGGCGTATTCCATTGTGGTTGCAATTAATATTTGATTTACATACTTAACTTATTCCATATTCATTTGTTATAATATGGAAAGAAAATGAGACCAGAATTTTCAAAAAGTTAGATAAAATAAATGGATTATGATGAAAAAAAGAAAAAGCACACAGAACACATCAGAACATCAGCATTCCCTCAGGAACATATTGGGAAAATGTACAGAAAAATATTTTTATTATTCTCAACAACACTCTGATTGAAGGACTTGGGTTAAACTGAGATATCATTATCACTGTTACTTTGTCATAAGAAAATATTTGCTAGGTAAATTTACGATCTGGCCTTAGGAGTATTTAGGGAAATATTTTGGGAAATTAAACAAGTTTTGAACCTTTTGCAACTAAAAGTTCTCACATTTCAGTCATATTTTCCGATCTTTCCTACATGCTTAATATATATGAATGTGGCTGCAGATCTTCTTTTCTTTTGACTGTATTATTCCGCATTTGTCAATTTTATGAAGTTTTTTTTTTTTTTTTTAATTCAGTTCTTCCAAAATTTATGCAGCATGAGTATCTTTTTACATTTCAAAAGGTTTTGAAAAGTTTCAACCTCTCTCCAGTGTGGATTCTTTTTCATGTATTTGTTACGTGACACTATTTACATAAGAAGCATAAAAGATACCATCAAAACAAAATTGCATAAGACAGTAACATGAGATTGACGTATAAGTAAAGGATACTAGTCAGACTCTAAAATGTCTTAATCTTTAAGATTAATTTTGGTACTCTATAATCATGAGTACTTCAATATACCATTGAAAAAAGATGAATAAGTATATGGGATAGAAATGTCTTATTAAATTTTGACATTTATTAGCTTTAAGTTGGAAATTACTTACTGAATAATGAAATATCAAGCATATGAATAGTAGATTTTCAATTAAAGATTACATTTCACTATAAATTTACAATAGCTATTACAGGTATCTATTTAATCTACAGACATAAAATCTTCAGAATAAGTCACATTTAATACATAAGCAATTTAGTGAATACTCCATATACTGATAATTAATTCTGATGAACATTGTAGAATGAACTATAAGTAAAAGCCGAATTAACAACAGAATAAATATGAAAAACTGTATGAAATTATGATGCATATTTAGTATTGTTTTTCTATAACTCCTTAGACAACTCATTATGCTATTGAGATTTCTGCTTTAAAATAATTAAATATAAGTTTCCAAAAAAGTTTCACTCATTTTGAAAGAGTTTTGGCTTTTTCAGCATTTTCACAAAATTTTTTATGGTCACAGTATCTCTTGTTAGGATTCCTCCATTTGGTAATGATTAATGAAGGATATTTGCACCAACAGATTTGCATAAGGCTGTGTGGAACTTCTGGTCTGTCATGTGAAACAGTCCCCAGTGATCTCCCAGAGTACTGAAAATAATATACAGTAAGCTGTTTACACATACAGAATTCTTGTGCCTTATTTTCATATCTACTGGATAATTCATGTAGGAGATTCTTGATGTTGCAGAAAAATCTTAGTTTTTTTCTTTCATAAACAGCCTCCTCATCAATTTTCAAGTGCTAGAACAGATGCTATTGCTATGTACAGCCTCTAGGATCTCAGGAAAATCCCAGTCCTTTTAAAGTACACACCTTTCTCATTCAAATATAACAAGAAAAGATTAGTAAATGCAAAATGCTTTAGAACTAGGTTTGAATTTTTATATCCACTGCACTATCATATTGCTTCTTGGCAGATGTTGCTATTATCAAATAACAGGAGAAGATTCCTATTAGTTCAAAAGTCTCCTATTAACAGAAACACAAGAAGTGTCTATCAGCATGCCTTCCATCCAAGCAGAATGTCTTTTAGTTTGACTACTGCTAGAAAGATAACTTCAGAGGAATATTAGTACTTTTTCCTCCTGAGAGGAGGAATCTACCATTAATCTATTAAGAATTTTTATATCATTACCCCTCAAGCAGAGTGGCTGTATGAGATTCACCTCTCACAGTACCATGTCAGAAGCAAGAAATGTTTCTTGGGCAGCTGTCATTGTATTGATGCTGAAGTCAAGAAGGATAAAAGTAGTGTGGGGTAAATATACTTTGTGTACCTGTGTACCCTGGGGAACTGTGGTATATTACATTTGTGATAGAAGGGAGAAGCACTCACAGAAGGACATCTGCAGCATTACTCTAAAATATTAAAGAAGTGGACAGATCATACAATAGAAAGGTAGGTAAGAGTTCTCAGAAATATTTAATCTGTGCTGATGTGGAAGGAACTGTCTGATGTGTTTGCCAAGCCACTCTCCATCAAATAGAAATGTCATGGCTGTCAGTTGAAGTTCTTTGCGACTGGAAAAGGAAAACATAACTCTTATTTTTAACAAAAACAGAAAGGAAACCCTTTCTGTTTTGGGGAACCATTCTGAAGGGGGATGACAGGCTGATTAACCTCACATCTGAGCCAGAGAAGATTACTCGGCAGATCCTGCTGGAAGCTATGTTAGGGCACATGTGAGGAAAGGAGGTGATCCAAGACAGCCACCAATGGCAGATCATGCCAGACGATTCTAGCAGCCATCTAAGCTGGAGTGACAGCTTTGGTAGACAAAGGGAGGTAAAGAGTGGTGTCCCTCAGGAACCTGCACTCTTTAACAACTTTATCAATTACATAGATAATGGGATTGAGTGTACACTCAGCAGGCTTGCTGCTGACACCAAGCTGAGCGGTACAGTTGACACAATAGAAGGAAAGAACACCATTTAGAGGAACATGGATAGATTCAGAAAATGGGCCCACGAAAACATAGCGAGGTTCAACAAGGCCAAGTGCAAGCTGTTGAACTTGTATAGGGGCAATCCCAGATATGCGTATGAACTGGAAGAGGAACTCACTGAGAGCAGCCCTGCAGAAAAGAACTTGAGGGTTCTGGTGGAAGAAAAGTTGGACATGAACCAGCAGCAAAGCCTGGAAAGCCAACTGTATACTGGGATGCATTAAAAAAGATGTGGCCAGCAGGGAGAGTGACTGTCCCCTTCCACCCTGGTAAGGCCTCGCTGGGAGTACTTCATTCATGTCCAAGGCCCCAAACACAAAAAAGATGCAGTGCTGTTGTAGCGGGTCCAGTTAAGGACCATAAAGATGATCAGAGGAGTGGAGAGCTTTTGATACAAAGAAAGGCTAGGGGAGATTGACTTGTTTAGGTTGAAGAAGAGGAGACTTCATTGTGGCCTTCCAGTACCTAAAGGCAGCAGGAGGGAGATCAACTTTTTATATGGCCTGATAGTGATACTACAAGGGGAAAAGGTTTTAAACATAGAGAGATTTAGATTAGATGTTTGGAGAACGCTTTTTACTCTGAGGGTGGTGAGGCACTGGAACAGCTTGCCTCATCCCTGGAGGCATTCAAGACAAGATTAGATGGGGCCCTGACTAGCCTGATCTTATGGATGGTAATCCTAACCACTTCAGGGGGGCTGGAGCTTCCAACCTAAGCCATCCTATGATTCTATCTTACAGTTGAGAAATTTCCACTTCCAAATTCCAGAAGATATCAGAATGCTTGAAAATGTAACTATAATACATCTTCTTGATTCCATATCTATGTTTTGTCCTGTGCTTCAATCATGTCTGAATCATTCTTAAGAAATGATTCTTAATAAATTCTTACATACTTCATAGAGGTAGAGGACAAAACTGTAAATGTTTCATTTGGATTGGGTACTACTGTGCATGTTTAGCAGTAAATTGAATTAAATTATTTCTTCACATCCTTACAACATCTTTATAGCTGTGTGTAATTGAAAACAAAATACATAATCTATACAAGATATTGAGAAGGATACTGCCCACGTGGCTTAAAAATTAACTAAAAATCAATAACAATTGGCAACCGATCTTCTGTTGGAAAATGTTTCAAGCACATTATCTTTAATTACTACTTTTGCTACTCTAGCCATTCCAAAATGGAGAAAAAACTAATACATTTTTTCTACACTGAAATCTGAAGTGCCTAATTATAACATGAATTACCAGAAGAGAAGCTAGATTTTAAGTAATATCAATATTCTGTTTTTTTTTTTTATTTAAATCCTATTTTGCCTTTGTTTCAAGTATTTTTAGTGTACAATATGAAGTACTCAATTACTTGCAGCTTTCTTTAGCCACAGTCCTGATAATAAATATTATTTATTTTAACTTAAAATTTAATTTTGTCTTATGCATCTGGACCATTTCTTCATATTATCAGATGGTAATCATTCATGTAAAAGTAATAGATACAAATGAACAATGAGCAAAATTAGAAGTTTAACTCATTGTAGAGTGTGCAAACTATAAAAATTGCTGAAAAGTTACTACTATATTTGCTTTACTGGAAATCCAATTTTCTTAAACTTCACTTCTTACATTTAAGAATAGACATCATCCACTAGAAGTTTAGTTGTTATAAGGAAAACAATCTCTATTATGCTCAAAAAGAAGTGAAATCACATATCATGTTCTTGGCAATACCAGATGAAGTACTCACAGGTAGACCCATAGTTACATACAGCTAAAAGATTTAACTTTCCCTACTGATAAAGGAACTCCTCAGCTATGCATCACTCTTCAAAAAGCAGCCAAGGTCCAAAAAATATTCTCCTTGCAGTGGTTTGCTCTTATATAAGCCCATGGCGGCTCCACTTGGGTCCACCCCTTCTGGTCTCATGAGGAACACAGGTGCAAACAATTTACCTGTGTTCCCTAGGCCAGCCACACCCTCTCACCAGGTGCTCAATCACTAGTTCAAGTGGTGACCTAACAGTTCCCCAACAAGCTCTAATTTCAGTGAGCTAGAGTTATACTTCAGTGTGACTTTTTTTTTTTTTTNTCCAGACTCATCAATTAGCATAAAAAAAAATTGATCTACAACATATTGCATTAGTCATACAGTACTGAATTCAGGGATACTTGAATCCTGTAATAACATATGTAGCCTGGTGTCAACCAGGTAAATTCCATGGAAGCAGAGAGAGCAGATAGTGCTAGAGACTGCAACCAGAACAACCAGAATATTTATTAGCTGACTGTCAGTTGTCTAGAACCTGGGTACCACCATCACCACATACTTCTCTGAAATTCCTGTTTACTAATGCATGAAACAACAAGAACATGAATTAGGAATTAGGTGTCATCATACAGTTGTAAGGCTGTGGTTTCATCAGGATAACACTGGTGTGGTGGCTTACATGGCTGGAGTGAAGTACTAGATATAGAATTATTAGAAAGGACAGGCAGAAAAATAGTATGGAGACTGGCCTTTCCTGTGAGAAAACAGTAGGAGTGTGTGGAGATTTACTCTGGGAGGAGATGATAAACCCATCGAAGTTAAAGGTCATGATTAGCGCACAGACTAATGCATGTACTGTTATAATGAGCTTCTGATAAAGACCTACCCAGGGAGAAGAGATAATGCCACCTTGCAGCTAAGGTCTCCCATTCACAGTTCTTGATCGTCAAGGGAATTTTTATCACACTTAAATCTGCTGAGGAAGCAAATCAACAGGGTATAATGGATCAACATTACCCAGAAGATGTCCACTGAGCTACTATATTATATTCCACAACAGAACAGAGGGAGAAAATGAGAAGAGAATATTCAAAAGTCAAACAATGCAGGTAAGTTTCTTACTAGTTACCATCATTTGCAGAACAGACTCAACTTTGGGAAAATTAATTTCATTTCTTACCAATTAAAATAAATTCGTGTACTGAAAAGCAGACTAAAAAATTAAAACAGCACCTTTCCTGCTCCCCATTTCACTCCTTCATACCTGGTTCCTTTACTCTTCTGAGTGGCACAGGGGTTGTGGAGAATGGGAACTGTGATCAGTTTGTATGTTTGTCTCTGCCATTTCTTCCTCCTCACACATACCCCTTGTTCCAACGCAGGCCTCTCCACTGACTACAGATCTTCAGGAAGAAAATCTGTTACACTGTGGCCTTTCTACAGGCTGAAATTCCTTCAGAAAATACTCAACAGTTACAATGTGATGTTTTCCAAGAGGTTCTGTGTTTGTATCTGCTCTTCCATGGGAAGCAGGGCAAAATCCGCTCCAGCACCATGGAGCACCTCCTCTCCCTCCTCCCTCCTTCTTCTCTAACTTTGGTGATCTTGAGTTGTTTCTTGCTATCTTCTTCAACTTATGTGGCACTCTTTCTCTCTCTTCCCCCCCTCCCCCTCCACACACACAGGGATGTCACCATGTTTGCTGATTGGCTCAGCTTTGGCCTGTGATGTGTCGGCTGTAGAGCTGTCTGGATTTGGCCACGTCTAGCAGAGCGTACTATCCTCTCACAGAGGCTATTCCTGCAGCATCCCAATACCACAGTACAGCCTCAATACAACAGTCTTGAAAACAAAACAAAACAAAACGAAACAAAACAAATCACAAGGCAAAGCAATCTTAAGAAGTTTGTTTAGTAATACTTACGACTATTTCCTGACACAAAGAACTGGAATGACTACGAAGCCCTATGCTGAGTGTGTTATTCACAAAAAAAAAAAAAAAAAAAAAAAAAAGGAGTTACTGTTTGTGATATAAAGTGATTGTGAGATAGCTGATGAAGTTCAGGATCATGACAAAGAGGAGCAAAGTAAATAATGAGGTGTGTTTATGGACTTTCTTGAAAGAATCTCAGGAAAGAAGAAAGGGCCAGGAGAGAAGGGTCTAAAATAGCTGATTGATTTTCAGGGATCACCTGCTTCCAATCTCAAGCATGATCTATCTCAATGAGCAGAAAATCAAGCAAAGATGGGATGAAGCCTGCATAGATGAACATAGAGCTCTTTATTAAACAAAATAATTGAAAGGAGGCATAGCAGAGGTCAAAACAGGTGACATAGATGAAAATCAATAGAGGTGTTATCTGAGCATTCATAGGTAGGTTAGGAAAGCCAAAAGTTATCTATTAGTAAGATGAGGGAAAGTCTGAATCAAGAAAGACTTATCCTTAGTGGATAAGGATCAAGTTAGGGAACACGTAAACAAACTGATTATAAAGAAGTATATGGAGGAAAACAAGATGCATCCATGAGAACTGAGCAAGTGGATGCTATCTCTGCAAGCTCATTCTAAATTATTTCTGAAAGATCATGGTGACTGAGGGAAGATCATAAGGTTTGGAAGAAAAATATTACTCTGAACTTCAAGAAAGGTAAGAATGAACATCTGGGAAACTACAGACTGGTCAGTGTTTCTTTTACTCTGAAAGGAGTCCTATCCAGCATCAGTTATTCTGTGACTGTATAACTGTCCTTTAAAAGCCTGAAATTAGTAATTACTCAGAGTACTGAAGCTGTTAAGCTAATAACTTTTTAGCCTGAAGGGACTGAAAAAGAAAAACCTCTCAAGAATCATTTAATTCAGGAAATAATTATGCAGAAAAGGCAATATATAGTATAGTTCTAATAATTAAGACTTGTGAACAATATTTTCAGCACTCAGCATTTTAAAGGTGAGAAAAAACCTAGTTGGAAAAATTTGCTTTAACATGTAACATCTAAGCAACCAATTTTGTTTGTTTGTTTGTCTGTTTCGTTGGTGGTATTGTTTGTTTTCCAGAATTACAATTTTAAAAGCAGTCACATTGCACATACATCCTGTCTGAGAATCTGTATTATGTTCTAGTGGGTCTATCTGTAAGTTAGCCTCCTGTATTTGGCTTTCAGCTATAGAAGATGGAAAATAGCTTTGCCACATCGCTACTACCTTAGATATATCTCAAGTATGATTATCGAGCCTTCCTCTCCTGAAACATTCTACAGTGTGCTAGCTTTCAGCAGTCATATGTTCTCAAGTTCCTTTCAATATTTTAGTTAAAATAACATTAGCCACTATTTCACCAACTTTCTTTGAACTGTTTCTGTATTTTCCATTCTCCAGTGAGATTTAAAGGATGACTTACAGATCTCAATTTCCAAATTCTTTGGTTACGTTTTAGGTGTTTTTACTTATGTATTGACTTCTTTACATCATTCTCTATGTTACAGTTATTCCTTCCTTCCTTCCTTCCTTCCTTCCTTTCTGTAAAGGTCTTCTCATCTTCATTATTCTCATTCTTCATCATCCCTTGTTGGATGCTGAAGGCAACTTAGTGACCAAGGATCAGGATAAGGCTGAGGTACTTAATGCCTTCTTTGCCTCAGTATTTAATAGTAAGACTTGTTACTCCATGGGAACACGGCCCCCTGCGCTGGTAGATAGGGATGGGGAACAGAATAAGCGCTGCATGATCCATGATGAGATAGTTTTGGACCTGCTCTGAAACCTGGATGCTCACAAGTCCATGGGACCAGATGGAATGCACCCTAGAGTGCTGAGGGAATTGGCAGATGTGGTTGCCAAGCCACTCTCCATCATTCTTTGGCAGTCCTGGCTAATCAAGGATGTCCCAGCAGACTGGAGACTGGCAGAAGTGACGACCGCATTCAAAAAGGTCCAGAAAGATGATCCTGGTAGCTACAGACCTATCAGTCTCACCTCGGTGCCCAGGAAGGTTATGGAATGGATAATCTTGGGAGCCATCATGGACCAGCTGAAGGTCAACCAGGGGATCAGGCCCAGTCAGCATGGGTTTGGGAACGGTTGATCCTGTCTGACAAACCTGATCTCATTTTATGACAAGGTGACACGCTTAGTGGATGAGAGTAAGGCTGTTGATGTGTTCTACCTAGACTTCAGCAAGGCCTTTGACACTGTCCCCCACAAAATTCTTGTGGAGAAGCTGGCTTCCCATGGTTTGGATGGGCGTATGCTCCGCTGGGTGAAACACTGGCTGGATGGCCGGGCCCAAAGAGTTGTGGTCAATGGAGTTAAATCCAGTTGGCGACCAGTCACCAGCGGTGTCCCCCAGGGCTCGGTACTGGGGCTGCTTCTATTTAACATCTTTATTGATGATCTTGATGAGGGGATTGAGTGCACCCTCAGTAAGTTTGCNGCAGTGCCAAGGCAAAAATATCTGGAATATTGCATTGTGGAAACATATTGCTGCCTAGGTAAAGAATCTAATTGTAAAAGTATATCACATAGATATTTGTTTATCCAAGAGTTGTGCCACAAAGAACATCAAAGAAACCAGCAGGTGAAGTGGCTCAGGTGGATCTGGATTAGTAACAAAAGAGTTAATTTAGAGTTAATTTATAAAATATAGCTTGGTGGGCCCATGACACTTCAGATAATCAAGGAAGAGATGCAGCATATAGATGAGCTTGGGATTGAGGAGTGGACTTGACCATGAACACTATTATGTGTACGTGTATATATATATTTATGTATATCTGTGTCTGTGAATGAATGTATCTATAAAATGTATTCCTGCGTGAAATTTTTCTACCAACGTTTTATGGGCTGGTTTGGATTGGTTCCGTGACTAGTGGGGTGTGGGGGGGGGGCATGGATCCACAGATCCATGCCCCAGAAAGGGAAAAAATAAAGGAGAAGAGTAGAGAGATGGGCCTAAAAACAAAACAGCGGCAACCATCTGAGGAGAAACAATCTAATTTACTAAATAAGATATCAGAGTACAAGATAACACACTATAATACAAATACAATATTAATACAATATAATTAGAATCAAAGCTAATAAATCAAATTAAGTGAGAAAGTCCGAAAGCCAAAGGCCTTACTCTAATGCTGAGGTGAGATGGCGCCCACAACAGAGACAAGCTGGATTGAAAAGAGAGGGCCATCAGGTGACCTACGAAGGCCTTCTATCTTTTCCCCTGTGCAGAAATGATAACAGAACAGCGAACAATCCTCTGGGGGATGTAGTAGTTCTTCTCTTCCAGGACAGGTACCTGGACCTGGAGCATTAACTTTTTAACTCCGAGTGCACTACACGATGTTATGATGTGGAATACTGATAACCAAACATCATAAAACCATGACACATCTTCCAGCAGAGATTTCTGTAAGCTGCAAAGTTCTTCACATAAGAATATATTCATCAGATAAATTCTCTTACTGGTGATTGAAATATCGTTTTTGTTTGTTCTTTTATTTGTTTGTTTTACTAACGGTATGTGAACTGTTGAATCACGGCCTGAACTGCTGATTGATCACCTGAGGCAAGAACTGAGTTAGCCGTGGGAGTACAGGTGAAAGCAATTCAACTGTGTGACCGGAAGGGGTGGAGCCTGGCACCATCTCTCCTAGACCCCCCATTTAAGGGCTGTCTGGCACTAGGGAAGAATCTTTTTCTGGAGATCTCTCCTTTTAGAGTTTTCTACTGTGAGCCTAGGGTATGGGTGAGTATTTCATTTATTTTTGATTATTACTTTCCACTATGGTAGTCTTTTCTAACTGTAAAACCTGTAAAAATACCATCCTAACCACACCGCTCTGCTAACTGTCCATTTGTTGTTTATACGCTAACTTATATACGCTAACTTAGTGTGGAATTTGCAGTTGTATTCCTTTTTTGTCTTACTTCTCTAAGTATGTTTTAAATGTATACCCAGTGTGCAACACAATAATCATACTGATTATTTTCCTTGTTAAGGCTATTAATTTAACTTTGTCTATTCTACTTAGCTGTCACTTTTGACAGAAGTAGCAGACAGTAACAGATCTATAAGAAGATTACACTTTTACTAATGAAGTTAAAAATGGACAGTGAGCTTGAATGAGAGGCAGCAGACAAACATTTTTTTGGATTTTTTTTCAGTAAAAGTATACAAAAATTACGTGAAAATAATAATTCAAGTTACTATTTTTTAAAAATACTTTTAATTACTGGCTTGTTTAAAGTGTCTGTTGTTTGTTTTTCTATGATTCATAGGCCAGCTNCAGCCTCAAAGTATTTATATTTTCCCTTTTTGTATTTTACATTTTTAGAGATCTATTAAGAGGGAATTCTATCAGATGCAAAGCCTAGATTATATTTTTCTGATATAACAGAACAGTGAGAGATGTATTATTACACAAAACCATGTAACAGTCAATTAAAAATCCCAAAGGAAACATCTGTATTCATTAAGATATGTTTTCTTTCACAATGAAAGAGGCACAAACTACATTAACATATCCATTTGCAATTTGGAATTTGGCATTTTAATTCTATTTTACCTGCAAAACAGAGTTCACAAAATTTTCAAGAAGGCCCTTAAGTCTTCCATATAATGTAGGTAATCTACAGCAGTAAAAGTCCCTCTATATTGTTATTCTTCAAATGCATTGTGAATATAGAAATCAATATTAACATGTGGGTAGGAGAAAACAATAAATTATATCTGTCTAGACAGCAGATTTTGGAAAAAGAAATCCAAATTCTGAATTACTGCTGCCATTTAATTATATTATTCCATGGATACATTTACTTTCTTTGTTACATGTGTCAATTTTCCTCTGGTTCAGATCTTCCCTTTACACACTCAATTATCTATGACAAACTTCAGCATTTTACTCCCTTGCTACATATAAAACAAATCTTCAGATGTCATGTAATTAGAATATTTTGCTCAGTTTGAGTTATATACCATTAGAATAAAAGCTATATGATATCACTGCAGTTAAACTTTGTACTCTATGCCTCCGCCTCCTTGCCAGCCCCTGCTACTCTGTATTCCAACAGTTATTCAATTTGGTAAAGTGCTAATAAGAAATCTGAGGCAAAAGACAAGATTACTGCTTAAGTCAGTAAATAACCGCTCAACTCTTAACTGCTGCACTTAACACTCAAGAATTGATCTACTTTTCTGATTTTAAATGACAGGCTAATTTCATAGATAGACAGCAAGAATATTTTTTGTGCCTTTCATATGGCTATTTTTCCTTATTCATTGACACTGATCGTCTCCAGTCTTAATCACATGGCGTTGATGAGCTGAATTTCAGCAGTTTTGTGCCTGTTAGGAAGCCAGAAGCAGCTTTTTGATTCACTGCCCAGTGCTAACCCACCAGGAGATGCTGTAGACTGTGCAATGAACCATGCACCAGCTGAGGATTGTGGGGATGATATGCCAGATGGAATTTTTTCCCAAACGCTTAATGCAGTGAAATAAGCCTGTTGTGTATTTCTCTGTAGAATAGTCAGCCACTGGAATTCATGATCTTATATGAAATTGTCTTGAAAATTCTCTGTTAGGACAAATTATGATTATCACATTTTTCTTAAAATTATTATTATTTTTAAATATAAACTCTGTTAATTAGAGAATCTTGTTAAGTCTTCCTGTTTAAACAAGGCTACTCAGAGCTGGTTGCCCAGGAACAAGTCCAGGCAGCTTTTTAAAATCTCCAAGAAGAGGACTCCACAGCCCCTCTGGGTAACATATGTCAGTACTCTGGCATCTACAGAACAAATAAATGTTTCCTGATAGAGTGCTTCCAGCAGGAGCCACATCTATTCCTATCAATGCCCTTTGCCTCTTGTCCTGGCATTGATCACCAACGAAAAAAGTCTTGCTCCATCCTATTTGAACACTCCCTTCAGGTATTTATATTGTCTTCATAGTATTATTCAAGATTCATAGAATCATAGAATGGCCTGGGTTGAAAAGGATCACAGTGATCACCTAGTTTCAACCCCCCTGCTATGCCACTAGACCAGGCTGCCATAGCCAGAGCCAGGCCAGAGCCACATCCAGGCTGGCCTTGAATGCATCCAGGGATGGGGCATCCACAACCTCCTTGGGCAACCCGTTCCAGTATGTCACCACCCTCTGAGTGAAAAACTTCCTCCTAATATCTAACCTAAACCTCCCCTGTCTCAGTTTAAAACCATTCCCTGTTGTCCTATCACTATCCACCATTGTAAACAGTTGTTCCTCCTCCTGTTTATACGCTCCCTTCAAGTATTAAAAGGCCACAATGAGGTCTTTCTGGAGCCTTCTCTTCTCTAAGCTAAAAAAGCCTAGTTCCCTCAACCTTTCTTCATAGGAGAGGTGCTCCAGCCCTCTGATCATCTTAGTGGCCCTCCTCTAGACCTGCTCCAAGAGCTCCATGTCCTTCTTGTACTGGCCCCAGGTCTGAACGCAGTACTCCAGATGGGGCCTCACAAGAGCTGAGCAGAGGGGACAATCACCTCCCTCTCTCTGCTGGCCACCACTTTTTATTTTTTATAGTTGACCTTCGGAACTGCAAGAGCACACTGCTGGCTCATGTCCAGCTTCTCGTCCACCAGGACCCCCAAATCCTCCACAGGGCTGCTTTCAAGGAGATCTTCCCCCAGTTTGTATAAGTACCTGGGATTGCCCCAACCCAAGTGCAGCACCCTGCACTTGGCCTTATTGAACCTCATTAGGTTTTCACAGGCCCACTTCTCCAGCCTGTCCAGGTCCCTCTGGATGGCATCCCTTCCTTCCAATGTATCGACTGCACCACTCAGCTTGGTGTCATCTGCAAACCTGCTGAGATTGCACTTGGTGCCATCGTCTATGTCATTGATGAAGATGTTGAAGAGCACGGGTCCCAAGACTGACTCCTGAGGGACACTGCTTGTGACCGGCCTCCACCCTGACACAGAACCATTGATCACATCCCTTTGGCTGCATCCAGTGTCATGGTTTTATGATTTTTGATTATCGGTAGTCCACATCATAACATCATGTAGTGCACTGGGAGTTAAAGAGTTAATGCTCCAGATCTGGGCACCTGTCCAGAAGAGAAGAACAACTACATTTCCCAGAAGTCTGTTCTCTGTTCTGTTATCATTCCTGCTGGAATAGTTTGCCCCAGGGGTGGAAACACAACCCAACCATTTGCCATGGGTTGATCCAAGCTGCACTGGAACAGAGCAGTGCTCCTGAGCACTTACAGTACATTGATGACATTAATGTGTGAGGCAACACAGGGAGGGAAGTTTTTAAGAAAGTAGAGCAAATAATCCAGATCCTTCTGCATGCTGGTTTCGCTATTAAGCAAATAAAATTGAAAGGACCTGCACAGGAAATTCAGTTCCTGGGTATAAAATGGCAAGATGGACATAGTCACATCCTGACAGATGTGATCAACAAAATCACTGCCATGTCTCCACCCACTAATAAAAAAGAGAGACAATCTTTTCTGGGTGTAGTGGGCTTTAGGAGAATGCATGTTCCAAACTATAGCTTCATCGTAAGCCCCCTTTATCAGGTGACACAGAAGAAGAATAATTCTGTGTGGGGTACTGAACAGCAGCAGACTTTTGAGCAGATTAAGGAGGAGATAGCCCATGCTGTGGCCCTGGGGCCAGTACGGACGGGACAGGATGTAAAGAATATCCTCTATACTGCTGCTGGAAAGAAAGGTCCCACTTGGAGTTTGTGGCAAAGAGCTTTAGGAGAGACCCGAGGCTGACCCCTGGGATTCTGGAGTCGAGCGTACAGGGGGTTGGAAGAGCGCTACGCTCCAACTGAAAAGGAGATCTTAGCCGCATATGCGGGGTTCGAGCTGCTTCCAAAGTAATCAGTACTGAAACGCAGCTCCTTCTGGCACCTTGATTGCCAGTGCTGAACTGGATGTTCAAGGGAAAGTTTCTCTCCACCCTTGTGCTACTGACGCCACTTAGAGCGAGTGGATTGCGTTGATTACACAACGAGCTCAGATGGGGAACCTCAGCCATCCAGGAATCCTGGAGGTGAACATGGACTGGCCTGAAGGCAAAAAGTTTGGAACATCACCAGCAGAAGAGGTATCACATGCTAAAGAAGCCCCACCATACAGTGAACTATCAGAAAACAAAAAGAAATATGTTCTGTTCACAGATGGACCGTGTCGTATTGTAGGGAAGCATTGCAGATGGAAAGCTGTTGTGTGGAGCCCCACACAACAAGTTGCAGAGGCCACTGAAGTAAAAGGAGAATCAAGCCAGTTTGCAGATGTAAAGGCTGTCCAGCTGGCCTTAGATGTTGCTGAATGGGAAATGTATCCAATGCTTTATTTTTATACTGAGTCATGGATGGTGGCAAATGCCTTATGAGGGTGGTTACAGCAGTGGGAACAAAATAACTGGCAAAGAAGGGGTAAACCTATTTGGGCTACTGAACTGTGGAAAGATATTTCCGCCCGAATAAAGAATATGGTTGTAAAGGTGCATCATGTAGATGCTCATGTGCCCAAGAGTCGGGCTACTGAAGAACAACAAAACAACCATCACGTAGATCGAGCTGCCAAAATTAAGGTGGCTCAAATAGACTTGGACTGGCAACACAAGAGTGAATTATTTCTCGCTTGGTGGGCCCATGAGACCTCGGGCCATCAAGGAAGAGGTGCAACATATAAATGGGCTAGAGACCGAGGGGTGGACTTAACTATGGACGCTATTGCACAAGTTATTCATGACTGTGACACGTGCACCACAATTAAACAAGCCAAGAGAATGAAACCTCAATGGGGGGGAGGGCGATGGAAAAAGTATAAATATGGGGAGGCATGGCAGGTTGATTATATCACCTTGCCACGGTCTCACAATGGTAAGTGTTATGTGCTTGCTATGGTAGAGGCAACCACTGAGTGGCTTGAAACATATCCAGTACCCCATGCTACCACCCGAAACAACATATTAGGTTTGAGAAACAAGTCCTGTGGCAAAATGGCACTCCGGAAAGAAATGAGTCAGATAATGGGACTCATTTCAAAAATTCTCTTGTAAATACTTGGGCCAAAGATCATGGCATCGAGTGGATTTATCACATCCCCTATCATGCACCAGCTTCTGGTAAAATTGAACAATACAATGGGTTGTTAAAAACCATGTTGAAAGCAATGGGTGGTGGAACATTTAAGAACTGGGAGAAGTATTTGGCAGAAGCCACCTGGTTGGTCAACACTCGAGGATCTATCAATCGCGATGGTCCTGCTGGCTCCCAACATACTGTCAAGGGAGATAAGGTAGTACATGTAAAGGACATGTTGGGAAAAGCAGTTTGGGTCTTTCCAGCATCTGGGAAGGGCAAGCCTCTTCATGGAACTGTTTTTGCACAGGAGCCTGGGTCCACTTGGTGGGTGATGCAGAAAAAAGGGGATGTTCAATGTGTACCACAAGGGAATTTGATGCTGGAGGAGTGCAGTCAGTAATTCCCTGTTGTATGAATCCTTCTTTGTTCTTTCTGGCTCAAAGCTTGCTTCCTGAGGTATTCCTTGTGATAAGACTCTAGGAGATGAGGGGTGGGTGTTGCTGTATGGCAATCAACATCACTATCTGGACAATTTTACATTTGAAAGCATTTCTTTGGAGCTGTTTGCCTTCGGAAGGGAGTGCTCAGGACCGTTTACTGGACTGTTTACTGGTGGAAGATCTGTCCTGTGACCAGATAACTCCTGTCTGCTATGGGAGATTGTGGGGTGATACCATTGTATCCTGTGAAGACAAGATACAAGTTGGCGCCTCCATACTCCATCTTATCTGCTGGCAAGGCCTGGAAGATGGGAACAAAAGGAATTCCTGCTGAGATCCAAAAGCCAGAAGCTGTCACTCCAAAAAGAGCTGACTCAACCACTTTGGACTTATAAATACTGCCATTGGAAATCATCATGGTGTTCGGTGCTCGGATAGTCACCTTCATCGTCAACAGAACAACGCCCAATGACCTACCTCTACTGAAGACTGAACTACAAACCTCGCTGGATCCTTGGTGGTGACTATCTCCCTCTTGCTTCCTATAAAGACTCTTGCTTCTATTTCCTATCTTTCCTATCGCCCGCCTTCCCCTTCCCCATCTCCCTGACTAAGATTTGTAATAAACAGGTTGGACCAACATTTGAACCGTTGTTTCTTAATCTCACGTTGGGTATACATACATTAAAAGAATCTCATCTCCCTCCTATAAATTGGAGCGAGACATCTGTGTATATAGTTAGGTTTGTGTGTGCTTGTGCTTAATGCTTGTTAATTATGGTTTGTTTGTATATATTAAGCATGATGTAGTGATGTAGAATAAGGGGTGGAATGTCATGGTTTTATGATTTTTGGTTATCGGTATTCCACATCATAACATCATGTAGCACACTGGGAGTTCAAGAGTTAATGTTCCAGTTCCAGGCACCTGTCGGAAGAGAAGAACTACATGCCCCAGAAGACTGTTCACTGTTCTGTTTTCATTTCTGCTCAGGGGGAATACATATAAGGCCTCGGAGGTCACCTGGCTTCCCTCTTTTTGATTGTCAGGCTCTCTCGCTGCTGCTCATCCTGACCACACACCATTAGTGTAAGGCCTTCAGCTTTTTCGGACACTCTTTCTCTCGTTATATTTAGTTTGTTGGCTTCAATTCTAATTGTATTTTGTTGTAGTGTGTTATCTTGCATTCCAATACCATATTTAGTAAATTAGTTTGTTTCTTCTCAGATCACTGCCACTGTTTTTAATTATTTTGGGGTCCCCTGTTTCCCCTTTCCAAAGGTGCAGATCTGTGGATCCCTCCACCCTGCTAGTCATGGAACTGGGACAGACCAGCCCGTAAACTATTGACAGTCCAGCCAACCAATTCCTAATCCATCGAACAGTCCATCCTTCAAATCCATACCTCTCCAATTTAGAGAGAAGGATGTGGTGAGGGACCATGTCAAAGGCTTTGCAGAAGTCCAGGTAGATAACATCCATCACCCTTCCCCTGTCCACCGAAGCCATCGCTCCATCAAACAAGGACACCAGATGAGTCAGGCATGATCTGCCCTTAGTGAAGCCATGCTGGCTGTTCCAAATCACCTCTTTATCTCTTATGTGCTTTAACATGGCTTCTAGGAGTATCTGCTCCATGATCTTCCCAGGCACATAGGTGAAGCTCACCGGCCTGTAGTTCCCCGGGTCTTCCTTTCTCTCTTTCTTAAAAATAGGAGTAATGTTTCCCTTTTTCTAGTCACTGAGGACTTCACCGGACAGCCATGATTCTTCAAATATGAGGGAGAGTGGCTCGGCAACCACATCAGCCATATTTTCATTACCCTAGAATGGATATCATCCAGCCCCATAGACTTATACACGTTCAATTTCATGAGGAGTTCTTGGACTTGTTTCACTGTTACAGTGGGAAAGAAACCACTCCCTACACCTTCACCTAGAGGATTCTAAAAAAAAATCTGAAAACAGAACTTATATGTTTATACATTATCTATTATCTCAGAAGGAAATTTATCTAGAAGTACTAGCATTTAAAGTATTTGAGAAGTACTGTTTGTTGGTTGGTTTGTATGTTTGTTTGTTTGTTTTTAGAAAAAGTAATAAGGAAGCATACAAAACAACTTTTGTCTCCCAGGAGCAGCTGATGTAAATATTTTGTGGTGATCGTTTTTGACCTACTATGGCAGCAAGTTAACACTGATATTGGAATAATATGTCAGCTGCAGTGCACATAGTATTTTGTTGCTTATTTTAAACAAGATATATAAAGTACTAACAAAGGCCCATTAGCTCAAGAAAATGCACATTGAAATCACTAGCAAAGCAATTCATTCAAAACACAAACCATTTGGAAATAGAACAGAAAGAAAAAAAGAATAACAAAACAGCCTAAAACACCAATAATATTGTCACCAGCACTTAATGCATGTCTTAATCAGTTCAAGTGAGTGAATTTAATCATGAAAATTTAAATCAATATGATGCTGTTAGCTCTAATGAATTCATCCTTGATTTTTACTGATGTCACTAATTTTATCTCATATTCTGCTATTGACTATAATCCAAAATATGTGGGTTTTGATTTTGATTTCTTTAATGTTACAGACTTTCAGTAGTTTTAGACAAAAACCATGCTGGTTTCATAACATTTTAAAGTTTCAGTTTGAAATGAAATATAATCAAACAAAGTCTAACAGCAGCTTCAGATTTCTCATGAAAGTCTGAAATATTTTAAATATGTATTAGTTCCCTGATTCTTTGTCCATAAAAGATACATAAACATTTGACAACAATATCTTATTAAACTGACTAAAAATATAGACAAAAGTTCATTTTCTCTGTTTCTGATTTAAGGGTCGGATGTACTCTATTTTTACAAACAAAAAGTGACTTCCTTACTAGCACATCTTCTCTGCTATTATTATTATTATTATTATNTTCTTAGCTGTTCCAAAAATCTATTTACATAGATTTGAGTAAAAGAACATGATGTTCCAGTTTGCTCTCATCCTGTATTTGAAAAAAAATAAGGAAGACTTTGTCTCTACAGATTGTTTGCTTTTTATCACATTGGTTTCAAAGGGAAAATGTAATACACCCACAAGCATATGCACATACACTGTCACCTTGGAGATTTAATATTCTCTGCTCTACTCTGGGAGAGCAGTCATGTACTGAAATTCAGATAATACACTCAGCCAGGACCACTCTGAACATTTTAAGTATGTGTATTTAATGTGATTTTTACTGATAATTACACTGGCTTTATGAGCTCCTCTACCATCTCCTTTCCACTGAAACTGGATAAAGGGAACGATACAGCTCTTTTACATGCTATGAGAGAGATTCAGGTTGTCATAAAGTGACTTTTTCTTGCATCATATTGTCTCAATAGCGTTCTGAGCTAGCACGTAGCACACTAATGCTCCACTAAGTCACTTATGTGTTCCCATTTGTTTCCTCTTCAACTATCAAAAGGGGAATGCTTATCAGGAGTGCAATGACTAAGTCACAATAATTCATTTCAAAAAAGGAGTTTTTAGCTTTAGAACTGTTTGCTTCCTCCAAATAAGAGAGGGGACAAAACAGAAAGGAATGAAGTCATAAGACAGTAGGTATGACAACTGCTCACCTTAAACTATCCCTACCTAATACAGTTGTAAACCTCAGGAAAATAATAATCTCCAGAAGGGTTACTTGAAAAGAAATAACTTACTTTTCATCTATAATAATGAATTCTCATTATTTCCTATATATGAAGCCCATTATCAACTTTTCTTACTTTCCAAAAGAAGATATTCATGTAACAGTAATCTTTCTAACAATAGTTTCCATCCTGTTCTGGAACGATACTTGGGAGAATGCTGGTTCACGTAAGCTAAATATGTCCTAGGGATCTTTTCTAGCAATATAACCAGACAAATGGTAGCATTCCAGTGTCTGGGAACTGCCTGTCATTCTTCAATTTATTAGAATCTACATAGGCTTTTTTCTTACTTTGTCTATCACACAAATGCAGCATGTGCACTAACCTATCCAATTCCTATAGGTAGTCATGTTTACTATATGCCTTTGCCAGCCCAGTGCTACACAAAACTAGTTGAGTACTACAATGAGTCTGAGATTTACCCCAAATAATTCAAATGTAGAACCAACGTAAGCAAAAACTGTGACAAACTTACACCATACAGAGTATATGTATTTTGGTCTAAGTCAGCTAGTTAAGCTGAAAAAGAGAACTAGGCCTACCTGTGATTCTGTGTCAGGACTTCACCTGCTGTTTGTTCAAGGTTCTCCTCTGAAGCTTGCAGATGTATTACCTCAGTAGAACTGAGGGAATTTCTGTCCGTTTTGTAGTGCTGTGTACAATGAAGGAATTCTCCGACTTTCCCAGCCAAAAATTTGCAGTTCAATTATTAGGCAGAAAATGAGTGAGAAAGAAATGTGGGTAGAGTTGCAAGTGTCGTCTTATTTTCCAGATTTTTATATAATTTTGATAAGGTTTAAAAAATAAAGGAGTATTTATTCAAAAATAAAACATTGGCAAATTTCTGATAATATTTTTCTTTTTATGTTTACTCATAATAGCCCATTTGTAATATGAAGAAAAGATTTATATCCAATAAATATATATGAGGCACAAGAGGACTGAAAAGTGGTGCATAGCCTTTTCAAAATAAATAAACAAATTGATGCCCAGAGAAGCTGTGAATATCCCACCCCTGAAGGTGTTCGAAGCTATGTTGAATAGGGCCCTAGGCAGCCTAATCTAATGATTGGCAACCCTGCCCTTGTCAGGGAACTTGAACTACATGATCCTTAAGATTCTTTCCAACCCAAGTCATTCCATGATTTTATAGTTCTATGCTTCTATGGTACTTAAACTGCATTCAAAGAAAGTTAATAATTTACTTTCAAAACGCTAATTTTTGAGCAACTCTAAGCAAGTATAGAAATGGTTGAAATGTAACATTAATGATCTTTTTTTTTTTTTTAACTGAAATGTGATTTCAATCAATTTTTTATCATACATAAATTGTTTGTCTTATTTTACAATGATAACACAATAGATATATTGTTATTATAAACCATATTTTAGGTAGCAGATATTTACAGAAACACCACATGTATTCTTCATACCATAAGGTAATCTAGAATTTTCCATCATATTATCAGGATAGCAAAGGGAAAGTTTTGATAAGTGTTCAAGAGTTCACCTAATAATATTGATTCATTCTTAATCATGTTCTTTGTTCCGGTATTTAAACATAGCTTCTGAATAAATTGTTTTCATCTCTTAAGAGATTTATTGGTCACAGAAATGATAATTTCAGTTTGGAATATGGTATCTTTAAATAGTTTCTGCATGGCCTATACATCTTTACCACTGCATTTTTTCCTCCTCATTTTATTTCACGGGCTAATACATGAGACTCCTGTAAATCCACAGAAGACAGATTGAAAAACACTAAGCTGCATGATAATAGACTTAGGATTGTTTAAGATTTATTTCCTAATCCTCTATATGCTGCTGGTATCCATTTATAACATGGCTATCGCAGAAAGTATATAATTGTGTACAGCAATTGAAAAAAAATCCCCTTCTAAGTAAGTTTGTTGCTGTCATTTTTCCAACAGAGTTTTTTTTCTTTTTTTACACAATGTGTTCTAATTTATTCTTTTGCTATATTTTGAATAGGAAGTAATCTTTGTCTTTTCATAAATTAGCACTGAGGAAGGCTGAGAGCGTATTGATTCAGAACTCCTAACAACCTTACATGAATTATTAGCTCTATAGTTAATGGAGAGAAAATAAGAACAACATAATGAAAACCAGTTAGAACTCAGAAGTAGTCTTTTGTTTGTAAGTGACCACAAAGCCTTTTCACTTAATATACTAAGTTTTAGAAACTCGGATTATTGAGAAAAAAGAACATAATGGAATAGTGTGTGAGGATCATTCATAGAATCATAGAATGGCATGTGTTGGAAAGGAATTAAAGTGCATCTAATTCCAAGCCACTGCCATGTCACCCACTAGATCAGGCTGCCCAGGACCCATCTAACCTGGCCTTGAATGCCTCCAGGGACTGGGCATCCACAGCTGCTCTGGGCAACATGTTCTAGTGTCTCATCATCTTCTGACTGAAAAACTTGCTCCTAATGTCTAACCCAAATCCCTGCTCTTCTAGTTTAAAGCCATTCTTCATTGTCCTCTCACTATCAGACTGTGTAAAAGGTCTGTCTCTCTCCTGCATATAATCTTGCTTTAAATATGGGTAGGCCATAATACAGTATCCCCAGAGCCTTCCCCAAGATGAATAAGCCCAAATTCCTCTACTTCTCTTCAGAGGAGAGATGCTCCAGCCCTCTGGACCCACTCCAACAGTTCTATGGTTCTTGTGTGTTGGGGGCTCCAGGTCTGGATGCCTCATATAGGCAGAGTAGAAAGGGGCAATCAAAGAATCTTAGAATTGCTCAGGTTGGAAAAGACCTTAAAGATCATCAAGTCCAACCACAACCTAACCATACTACCTTAACTCTAACTACCCACTGCTAAATCATGTCTCTTAACACCACATCCAAATGGTTATTAAACACATTCAGGGATGGTGACTCAACCACCTCCCTGGGGAGCCTATTCCTGTGCTTAACAACCCTTTCTGTAGAGAAGTTTCTCCTGATATCCAACCTAAACCTCCCCTGGCACAACTTGAAGCCATTTCCCCTCATCCTGTCACCTGTCACCAGTGAAAAGATACCAACTCCACTCTCCCTGCAATCACCTTTCAGGTATTTGAAGAGAGCTATAGGGTCTCCCCTCAGCCTCCCCTTCTGCAGACTAAACAGCCCCAGTTCCTTCAGTCTCTCCTCATAGGGCATATTCTCCAAGCCCTTCACAAGCTTTGTTGCCCTTCTTTGGACCTGCTCCAGCACCTCAATGTCCTTTCTGTACTGAGGTGCCCAAAAGTGAACACAGTACTCAAGGTGAGGCCTCACCAGTGCCAAGAATAGGGGCAACTAGTCCTGCTCACCACACCATTCCTGATCCAAGCCAGGATGCCACTGGCCTTCTTGGGGACACTGCTGGCACATATTCAGCCGACTGTCCATCAGTACACCAAGGTCCCTTTTCATCAGGCTGCTTTCCAGCCACTCCTCCTGTGTGAGTGCCTGTCGGGTTGCCTGGGGTTGTTGTGACCAAAATGCAGGACTTGACACTTGGCCCTATTGAAACTCATACAGTTTTCCTTGGTCCATCGATCCAGTCTGTCCAGGTCCCTTTGCAGTGCCTTTGACCCCTCAGGCAGATCAACACTCCCTCCCAGCTTGGCGTCATCTGCAAACTTACTGAGGGTGCACTCAATACCCTCCTCAAGATTGTTAATAAAGATGTTATATAGAAGTGTACCGAGCCCTGGGGGACACTGCTCATGACCAGCTGCCAACTGGATTTAATTCCATTGACCACAACTCTTTGGGCCCAGCCATCCAGCCAGTGTTTCACCCAGCGGAGCGTACACCCATCCAAACCATGGGAAGCCAGCTTCTCCACGAGAGTGTTGTGGGGGACAGTGTCAAAGGCTTTACTGAAGTCCAGGTAGACCACACTGACAGCCTTACCCTCATCCACTAAGCGATTCACCTTGTCATAGAATGAAATCAGGTTTGTCAAACAGGATCTACCATCCATAAACCCATGCTGACTGGGCTTGATCCCCTGACTAACCTTTAATTGATCCATGATGGCTCCTGAGATTATCTGTTCCTTGACCTTCCCTGGCACCGAGGTGAGACTGATAGGTCTGTTGCTACCAGGATCACCTTTCCGGACCTTTTTGAAGATGGGCATCACATTTGCCAGTCTCCAGTCCACTGGGACATTCCTGGTTAGCCAGGACTGCTGAAGAATGATGGAGAGTGTCTTGGCAACCACATCTGTCAACTCCCTCAGCACTCTAGGGTGCAATCCGTCTGGCCCCATGGACTTGTGAGTGTCCAGCTTTCAGAGTAAGTCCAAAATTATCTCATCATGGATTCACATGAATTCCTGATGAGATAGAATCACAGAATTCATGAATCACCTCCCTCACCCCGCTGGCTGCCCTTCTTTTGAGGAAGACCAGGATACAGTTGGCCTTCCAGACTGCAGGTGTGTAATGCTAGCTCATGTCCAGCTTTTCATCCACCAGAACCCACGAGTCTTCCTCTGCAGGGTTGCTCTCTGTCAGTGCTTTTCCCAGTCTGTACACATATCTGGAATTACTGTTAATATGCCAAGACCAAGAGAGAGAAAAAAGAACAAATTAAGATCATGTAATTTTACTTTACTATCTCTTGCTGAATATCTTGAACATAAAAATTTCTCAGAAGATGAGATGGAACTTCTTACAATTTTCTTCTTTTAGTCACTTCATTTTTACTCATATTTGTGTCTTTCTCTGACAGCTCTGGATCACATTATTTAAGAGCATAATGACTTAGTTTACTGGGTTCTGAAATACACATCAGAAGAGGAAATTTAAAGCAATTGGAAGGAAAGAGGCCTTTTCCCAAGATTTTTTTTTTTTTTT
>JACDJE010002446.1:73838-86453 GCA_016647715.1 Pavo muticus
TTTTTTTCTTTTCTCTTTTTTTCTTTTTCTTCCTAATTTTGTCTTTTTCTCTTCACCTCAGTTTTCAAGGTCTTAAATCTATAAATTACCTTGAGCAAACACATAAATGTGGACTTAACATATATTACTTTGTACACTTGAAATTTCCTGTTTGCAGGTCTGGTTCTCCTATTTCCTAAGCTTTATTTTTTTTTCTCTTGATAAGAATCTCTATTAAAATAAATAAATAAATAAATAAATAAATAAATAAATAAATAAATAAATAAAATGAATAAATAAATAAATCACCAAAATTATTTTTTTAATATAACATGTATCTTTCTCTTTTAGAAGTAATTTCTGGTAATTTATTCAGAGTGATAACAGTATATTAAATATAGTTTCATCCTTGGTCCCTTATTTCATCTGTTCTAAAAGTCTATAAAGAAACCCAACTACTGGAAAAGAATAACAGCCAAGGTAAAACAAATAAAAAGAGCTTTCTGATATTTCTGTACAAATTTTGAGTTACAGGCAATGAACTTCATTTAATAAATGATCCCTGCTTTATATCCTTCTAAATTGAGGCACACTTTTTTACTGTTTTATACCATTTATTTATTTGTGCCATGTAGATTAGCTCTAGCAAAGCTCTTCAGAGCCTTCAGTGCAATTTAGTTGCAAGAGGAGATAGAAGTCTAGAGAGCAGTGCCAGAAAACTATAGCATTTGCTACTATATAGGGTTAGCCTCACAGTGACCCAAATATTAGTTGTTCTGAATGATAAGTGTTTATATCAGCACTGTGAATTAAATTCATAGAGCTCTTTGATTGAATGTTACGTGCTGCTAGCTGTTGCAGTACAAGATTCCCTAGTGAAGTTGGGCCTACTTGATTAACTTGACCTACAGTGACTTCTTATGAAAGAAGCATTGTCTGAGATTGGTAAGGAACATCTCAAATCAACATAAGGCAATCAACATCACTTTGTGGACAATTTTACATTTGGAAGCATTTCTCTGAGGTTGTTTGCCTTCAAAAGGGTGGGCCCAAGAGTGTTTATTGGCTGAAGACTTGGCCTTGGGAGCAAATGAAACTGGTTTGGTACAGGAGATTGGGAGATGATACTATTGTATCCTATGAAAGCAAGATGATAGAAGCTGGAGTCTCCCTGCTTCCTCTTATCTGCTGACTCAAATTTGCAAGGCCTGGAAGGCAGGGAAACAAAGGAGCTCCTGCAGAGATCCCAAAGCCAGAAACTGCCACTCCAAAAAAGCAGGCTCAACCACTTTGGATTGTAAGTAAGTGTTTGTTCTGTTGCTGGTAGTTGTCAACTGAACAAAACAACCTTGGACGACCCATGACTACTGAAGATCAGCACCTGACACCAAGACACAGATGTATCAAGGAGTGGTGAACCAGTTTGCTTTGCTGTGTTTCCATCTGTCTTTTTTTTTCTCCATTTTTTTTTTCTTTTCTCTTTATTTTCTTTCATTATTTTACTCTTTGTAGTAGCTGTTGCCTCATTTTGTCTTACCTGTAATGCTTATTAATCGTAATTAGCCAATTAGCAAATTTTACCTCCAAGCAGAGTATTAGTCGTTGTTAAGAAAACTCACAATAAATTGATGTGTATTACTCCTATGAGTCTTGGCTGACTCCATCACAGTAGTGACCCCTTCTGGCTAGAAGAGGCGTGACTTAGGAGATAGAAAAAGATTCCTCTCCCTCAGAATCCACTGAGTGGGACAAGACAAACATATTCCCAGTTAAGCAACTGCAAACGCCCAGATTCCAGTACCTGTGCTCCAGAAAGAATGATAGCTTTCTAATTCAAGTCAATTAGCATTCTGCCTCTACACTGAAAGTACTTAGATGCACAAAGAAATAGAGGAAATGATCTCCAAAATATGCAAGACTCAAAANCAGAGACATTATCACTTAGCTTACCTTACCGCTACAACTAATAAATTTAATATTTCATCTACTGCTTTACTTATTTTCAACATTTTGAATGCTTAATAATTTCATATTATACGAAAAGATTACTTTCCTGAAAGTGTACTGAAGGTAACTCTTATTAGCTGATGGGTTAAGTTTGTTGAGTGGGATTTGACATCCCTCTTACAGCTACAAGAAACTGCAATGGTGTAAGATTTTGGGGGTAGGAATTGACAGCCTATTCAAACGTACTATTTGTTTAAAAGATGTCATGTAAATGTGATTACATTGTGTTTGTTGTGTGTGATAATTTAACATAGTGAAGTCCCAGAAATAAAGAATATTTGAATGTGCACATGAACTCTATTTTATTTGCAAAGCTGAAGGATCTAATAGGTAGGTAACATAATTATACAGTAATTCTGACTAGACTCAAAATTCTGCATTTCTTATGTCCACTTTAGCAATCTTTTTTAATTTTTTTCTTATTTTACCTATATAATCTTGAGGGAACGCTGTGTAATCGTTAAAGATGAGCTAATATGCAGTACTTTCAAAGTATTTCTCCATAACACTCCAGTACAATCAAAAAACCCCAAGAAGAAAACAATTATAATAGAAGCAGAAAAGTAAATTGCTGACAGAAAACAAAACAAACTAGAACTGATTAATCCGTCTTAAAAAAGGCATGCAGATTTTTTTAAAATAAATTATCTTACTGCCTAAGTAGCACAACTAAGGTTCAGGTTCAGCTGTGTATTTAAAGAAATACATAATTGACATCACATCTATCAAAATCCAGTAAGATATTTAGACTAAATGTTTAGCTTCCTAACTCACTTGTGGTTTTCATTAAAAAATTTGAGCATTTAAATACAAGTTAGAAATTTAAATAATTTTATGTAATTTAGCTGTGTATTTTAAAGGTGACCCTTAATATTAATCACATGCCTACTACTCACATATGTGCTGGCTCAGCTGAATGTCTACATAAAATGGGAATAGAGTTTAGTGACATAAGCAGGTATCTTTGTTTTTCTTTATTAGTATGTGTGTATATGCAATTAGATATTTATGAATCCTCTAGAATTCACTGTACATTCATGTACTTTTATGCTATGTGTGTGTATTTGTGTGTACATGTATCTGCATATATGGAATCACAAAAAGGTTAAGATTGGAAGGGGTCTCTGGAAGTCATCTGATACAGTCTCCCTGCTCAAGAAGGTGCACCTAAAGTAGGTTGCCAAGGAACATGCCCAGGTGTCCTTTGAAAATCTCCAAGGAGGAGATTCCATAGTTTCTTAGGACTACCTGTCTGAAGAAAACTTCTTTATTATGTAAAGAAATGCTTCCTGGGGTTCAGGTGGGTCTCCTTGGGTTCCAGTCTTTGTCCACTGCCTCTTCTCCTGTCTCTGGTCTCCACTCAGAAGAGCCTGCTCTGTCTTTTTTGCATCCTCCCTTCAGGTATTTATACACACTGATGAGATCTTCCTTAGCCTCCTCTTCTCCAGGCTGAACTGCCCCAGCTCTTTCAGCCTCTTTTCAGAGGAGAGAAGCTCCAGTTTCTTAATGAATGTGGGGACTCCACCCTGGACTCCTTCCATTATTTCCAGGTCTTTCTTGTACTGGTGGGCTTGGAATTGAACACAATACTCCAGATGTGGCCTCAATGTTCTTCTCTGTCCTCTGAAAACAGAAATGAAAACAATGGAACTCACTCAATCTCTCAATCAAAAGATTACCAGAATATTCACCTATTTGTTTCTTTGTTCAATAAAAGAAATGAAAGACTTGTGTTCGATACAAGTGGTGCCTTTCTTTTGGTCATGTGGGGGGGAAAAAAAAATCTACCTTATAATATTTTATTAATAAATAGTTTACTAAACAAACAAATAAAGGCCTAGGAGAACTACTTCCCCTGAGGTTTCAAGTTCCCTTGAAATGAGAAATCATTGCCTGAATAAAATTCTGAAGAATAGAAAAAGTAGTAAATGCATTATGCAACAGCACCAAATAGGTAATATTTATGTGAACGCTTTCAAGGACTACCTGACTAATAATGTGAAGAGCCAAAGGGCTGATATTTCTCAAGGATGTCAGTAACTGATAAGAAGATGAAAAAGCAATGAAGAAAGAATAAAAATGGTGCAATATATCAAGGATCCTGTATCTCAGATCTTATTTAATTTTAATGGGAGGCAGAAGGAAGCTACTGGTTTGAACAAAGGCTTTAGAATAGTATGAGAAGTGAGCAAAGCTGAAAACATGATGGAGCTTTTTCAGTACTCAAAGGCAACTGAGCAACTTTCACTTTTAGCCATATAATTGATATTGTCCTTCTAAGTTTTACTGGAACTCACAGAAGTACAGAATTGCTGGGATTGGAGGAGACATCTATGTCATCTAGTCCCCCTGATAAAGCAGGTTTCTTAGAGCAGGTTGCACAAGAAAGCATTCAGGTAGGTTTTGAATATCTCCAGGAGAGGAGACTCCACAACCGCTCTTGTTGAGTGGGTAAGTGACAGAGCAACCTGTTCTAGCGCTCTGACACTCTGAAAGAAATGTTGTTCTTCCTCATGTTCATACGGAACTTCCTATGTTCCAGTTTGTGCCCACTGCCCCTTGCTCTACTGCTGGGCACTATCAAAGAGAGCCTGGCTCCATCAATTTGACTCTTGTACTTCAGATATTTATAAGAATATTATAAGATTCCCTCTCAGTTTTCTCTTGTCCAAGCTGAACCGTCTCAGGTCTCTCAGCCTTTCCTCATACGGGTAATGCTCCAAGCCCTTAATCAATTTTGTGACTCTAGAAATTCATTGTTTTTCTTGAGCTGAGGAGCCTAGAACTGGAGATGGTACCCCAGATGTGGTTTCACAAAGTTAGAGTACAGGGAGAGGATCACCTCCTGCAACCTGCTGGCCATGCTTTTCCTAATGCACCTCAGGGATACCATTGGCCTTCTTGGCCTCAAGGGCACACTGCTACCTCATGGTCTACCTGTTGTCGATCAGAATAGGTTCTTATCTGCAGAGCTTCTTTCCAGCAGGTCAGCCTCCAGTCTGTACTGATGCATGAGGTCATTTCTCCCCAGGTCTTTACACTTGTCCTTATCACCTTCCTTTCTGACCAACTCTCCAGTCTGTCTCGCAGAATGGCAGCACAGCCTTCTGGTGTGTCAGCCACTCCTCCCAGCTTCGTATCGTGAGCAAACTTGCTGAGGGTGGACTCTATCTCTTCATCCACATCACTGATGAAAATATTGAAGAATACCAGACCCAGTTGCGACCCCTGCAGAACTCCTCTAGCTACAGATTTCCAACTAGACTCTGTACTGCTGATCACATTCCTCTGAGCTCTGCCAGTCAACCTGTTCTCAACCCACCTCATGGTCCACACTATTTAAGCTTATCCACAAGGATGTTAAGGGGCACAGTGTCGAAAGCCTTGCTGAAGTCTAAGCACACAGCATCCACTGCTCTTCCCTCATCTACCCAGTAACTCTGTAAATAAAAATGAATGACTTGTATGTGAATGGTTATGTGTGTTTTGCCTGTGTTTAGACTGAACAAAAGCCATTCCGAACATTTTGCTGCTAGTTTTTATCTCACTGCAAGACATATTTTAATTTTTGCAACAAATAATTTGACCACGTGACAGAGATGATACACACATGACAGAGATGATACACACAGGTAGACTTTTCATAAGCAGATAGACAATGCTTTTCCTATGATAGACACGTGTTAAAAAGGGTTTTAATGTAGTTCTTGCTGTCCAACACTGAAACTCATTTTATGATGGAGCAAATCACTCTATTTAGATAATGACATCATGAAATTTTGGTTGAATCATCTACATAAGTTTCAGCATCTTACATCTGGATTTGTCACGTTCAGTTCTCATATCCAGTTAATTGAAACCAGTCATATTCATTTGTTACATACAGTTATGAACTATAAAGGACAATACATATTTTAATCATTAGACATTATTATTGTGTGACATTTATGTGCTGTATGCAAGTTCATCATAAATATTAGCAGTACCGTCCAATTCAAGCTGCTGTGATAACCTAGAACATCAGTTTCCTAGACATTGTGAATACAAGGCATGAATCTCAAAAATCTGTCTTGGCCTAGAAAGTACAGCAAGAGAAGAAACCTCTGTTGCTGCCATTTAGCCATCTGCATTCTGTCCTTGTTTCTGCAGCAACTGCCAAGCACATTTCCATGTATATTACCAATGACTACGACTTCTTTTTTTTTCACTAGTGTTTTTTTTGTTTGTTTTGTTTTGTTTTTGTTTTGTTTATACAATAATTTAACTGTTCCTGCAAGGTCTTCTGGAGCAGCTGCCCCAGCATCTTCTCTGAATGCCGAGCCCCTGATTCAAAACAAAGCCAAAGTGGTTACTGCTTCTTATTCATTCTCCTTTTTTTTTTTTTTTTTTTTTGGTCCTATTTTCTTAGCTGTTCCAAAAATCTATTTACATAGATTTGAGTAAAAGAACATGATGTTCCAGTTTGCTCTCATCCTGTATTTGAAAAAAAATAAGGAAGACTTTGTCTCTACAGATTGTTTGCTTTTTATCACATTGGTTTCAAAGGGAAAATGTAATACACCCACAAGCATATGCACATACACTGTCACCTTGGAGATTTAATATTCTCTGCTCTACTCTGGGAGAGCAGTCATGTACTGAAATTCAGATAATACACTCAGCCAGGACCACTCTGAACATTTTAAGTATGTGTATTTAATGTGATTTTTACTGATAATTACACTGGCTTTATGAGCTCCTCTACCATCTCCTTTCCACTGAAACTGGATAAAGGGAACGATACAGCTCTTTTACATGCTATGAGAGAGATTCAGGTTGTCATAAAGTGACTTTTTCTTGCATCATATTGTCTCAATAGCGTTCTGAGCTAGCACGTAGCACACTAATGCTCCACTAAGTCACTTATGTGTTCCCATTTGTTTCCTCTTCAACTATCAAAAGGGGAATGCTTATCAGGAGTGCAATGACTAAGTCACAATAATTCATTTCAAAAAAGGAGTTTTTAGCTTTAGAACTGTTTGCTTCCTCCAAATAAGAGAGGGGACAAAACAGAAAGGAATGAAGTCATAAGACAGTAGGTATGACAACTGCTCACCTTAAACTATCCCTACCTAATACAGTTGTAAACCTCAGGAAAATAATAATCTCCAGAAGGGTTACTTGCAAAGAAATAACTTACTTTTCATCTATAATAATGAATTCTCATTATTTCCTATATATGAAGCCCATTATCAACTTTTCTTACTTTCCAAAAGAAGATATTCATGTAACAGTAATCTTTCTAACAATAGTTTCCATCCTGTTCTGGAACGATACTTGGGAGAATGCTGGTTCACGTAAGCTAAATATGTCCTAGGGATCTTTTCTAGCAATATAACCAGACAAATGGTAGCATTCCAGTGTCTGGGAACTGCCTGTCATTCTTCAATTTATTAGAATCTACATAGGCTTTTTTCTTACTTTGTCTATCACACAAATGCAGCATGTGCACTAACCTATCCAATTCCTATAGGTAGTCATGTTTACTATATGCCTTTGCCAGCCCAGTGCTACACAAAACTAGTTGAGTACTACAATGAGTCTGAGATTTACCCCAAATAATTCAAATGTAGAACCAACGTAAGCAAAAACTGTGACAAACTTACACCATACAGAGTATATGTATTTTGGTCTAAGTCAGCTAGTTAAGCTGAAAAAGAGAACTAGGCCTACCTGTGATTCTGTGTCAGGACTTCACCTGCTGTTTGTTCAAGGTTCTCCTCTGAAGCTTGCAGATGTATTACCTCAGTAGAACTGAGGGAATTTCTGTCCGTTTTGTAGTGCTGTGTACAATGAAGGAATTCTCCGACTTTCCCAGCCAAAAATTTGCAGTTCAATTATTAGGCAGAAAATGAGTGAGAAAGAAATGTGGGTAGAGTTGCAAGTGTCGTCTTATTTTCCAGATTTTTATATAATTTTGATAAGGTTTAAAAAATAAAGGAGTATTTATTCAAAAATAAAACATTGGCAAATTTCTGATAATATTTTTCTTTTTATGTTTACTCATAATAGCCCATTTGTAATATGAAGAAAAGATTTATATCCAATAAATATATATGAGGCACAAGAGGACTGAAAAGTGGTGCATAGCCTTTTCAAAATAAATAAACAAATTGATGCCCAGAGAAGCTGTGAATATCCCACCCCTGAAGGTGTTCGAAGCTATGTTGAATAGGGCCCTAGGCAGCCTAATCTAATGATTGGCAACCCTGCCCTTGTCAGGGAACTTGAACTACATGATCCTTAAGATTCTTTCCAACCCAAGTCATTCCATGATTTTATAGTTCTATGCTTCTATGGTACTTAAACTGCATTCAAAGAAAGTTAATAATTTACTTTCAAAACGCTAATTTTTGAGCAACTCTAAGCAAGTATAGAAATGGTTGAAATGTAACATTAATGATCTTTTTTTTTTTTTTAACTGAAATGTGATTTCAATCAATTTTTTATCATACATAAATTGTTTGTCTTATTTTACAATGATAACACAATAGATATATTGTTATTATAAACCATATTTTAGGTAGCAGATATTTACAGAAACACCACATGTATTCTTCATACCATAAGGTAATCTAGAATTTTCCATCATATTATCAGGATAGCAAAGGGAAAGTTTTGATAAGTGTTCAAGAGTTCACCTAATAATATTGATTCATTCTTAATCATGTTCTTTGTTCCGGTATTTAAACATAGCTTCTGAATAAATTGTTTTCATCTCTTAAGAGATTTATTGGTCACAGAAATGATAATTTCAGTTTGGAATATGGTATCTTTAAATAGTTTCTGCATGGCCTATACATCTTTACCACTGCATTTTTTCCTCCTCATTTTATTTCACGGGCTAATACATGAGACTCCTGTAAATCCACAGAAGACAGATTGAAAAACACTAAGCTGCATGATAATAGACTTAGGATTGTTTAAGATTTATTTCCTAATCCTCTATATGCTGCTGGTATCCATTTATAAAATGGCTATCGCAGAAAGTATATAATTGTGTACAGCAATTGAAAAAAAATCCCCTTCTAAGTAAGTTTGTTGCTGTCATTTTTCCAACAGAGTTTTTTTTCTTTTTTTACACAATGTGTTCTAATTTATTCTTTTGCTATATTTTGAATAGGAAGTAATCTTTGTCTTTTCATAAATTAGCACTGAGGAAGGCTGAGAGCGTATTGATTCAGAACTCCTAACAACCTTACATGAATTATTAGCTCTATAGTTAATGGAGAGAAAATAAAAACAACATAATGAAAACCAGTTAGAACTCAGAAGTAGTCTTTTGTTTGTAAGTGACCACAAAGCCTTTTCACTTAATATACTAAGTTTTAGAAACTCGGATTATTGAGAAAAAAGAACATAATGGAATAGTGTGTGAGGATCATTCATAGAATCATAGAATGGCATGTGTTGGAAAGGAATTAAAGTGCATCTAATTCCAAGCCACTGCCATGTCACCCACTAGATCAGGCTGCCCAGGACCCATCTAACCTGGCCTTGAATGCCTCCAGGGAATGGGCATCCACAGCTGCTCTGGGCAACATGTTCTAGTGTCTCATCATCTTCTGACTGAAAAACTTGCTCCTAATGTCTAACCCAAATCCCTGCTCTTCTAGTTTAAAGCCATTCTTCATTGTCCTCTCACTATCAGACTGTGTAAAAGGTCTGTCTCTCTCCTGCATATAATCTTGCTTTAAATATGGGTAGGCCATAATACAGTATCCCCAGAGCCTTCCCCAAGATGAATAAGCCCAAATTCCTCTACATCTCTTCAGAGGAGAGATGCTCCAGCCCTCTGGACCCACTCCAACAGTTCTATGGTTCTTGTGTGTTGGGGGCTCCAGGTCTGGATGCCTCATATAGGCAGAGTAGAAAGGGGCAATCAAAGAATCTTAGAATTGCTCAGGTTGGAAAAGACCTTAAAGATCATCAAGTCCAACCACAACCTAACCATACTACCTTAACTCTAACTACCCACTGCTAAATCATGTCTCTTAACACCACATCCAAATGGTTATTAAACACATTCAGGGATGGTGACTCAACCACCTCCCTGGGGAGCATATTCCTGTGCTTAACAACCCTTTCTGTAGAGAAGTTTCTCCTGATATCCAACCTAAACCTCCCCTGGCACAACTTGAAGCCATTTCCCCTCATCCTGTCACCTGTCACCAGTGAAAAGATACCAACTCCACTCTCCCTGCAATCACCTTTCAGGTATTTGAAGAGAGCTATAGGGTCTCCCCTCAGCCTCCCCTTCTGCAGACTAAACAGCCCCAGTTCCTTCAGTCACTCCTCATAGGGCATATTCTCCAAGCCCTTCACAAGCTTTGTTGCCCTTCTTTGGACCTGCTCCAGCACCTCAATGTCCTTTCTGTACTGAGGTGCCCAAAAGTGAACACAGTACTCAAGGTGAGGCCTCACCAGTGCCAAGAATAGGGGCAACTAGTCCTGCTCACCACACCATTCCTGATCCAAGCCAGGATGCCACTGGCCTTCTTGGGGACACTGCTGGCACATATTCAGCCGACTGTCCATCAGTACACCAAGGTCCCTTTTCATCAGGCTGCTTTCCAGCCACTCCTCCTGTGTGAGTGCCTGTCGGGTTGCCTGGGGTTGTTGTGACCAAAATGCAGGACTTGACACTTGGCCCTATTGAAACTCATACAGTTTTCCTTGGTCCATCGATCCAGTCTGTCCAGGTCCCTTTGCAGTGCCTTTGACCCCTCAGGCAGATCAACACTCCCTCCCAGCTTGGCGTCATCTGCAAACTTACTGAGGGTGCACTCAATACCCTCCTCAAGATTGTTAATAAAGATGTTATATAGAAGTGTACCGAGCCCTGGGGGACACTGCTCATGACCAGCTGCCAACTGGATTTAATTCCATTGACCACAACTCTTTGGGCCCAGCCATCCAGCCAGTGTTTCACCCAGCGGAGCGTACACCCATCCAAACCATGGGAAGCCAGCTTCTCCACGAGAGTGTTGTGGGGGACAGTGTCAAAGGCTTTACTGAAGTCCAGGTAGACCACACTGACAGCCTTACCCTCATCCACTAAGCGATTCACCTTGTCATAGAATGAAATCAGGTTTGTCAAACAGGATCTACCATCCATAAACCCATGCTGACTGGGCTTGATCCCCTGACTAACCTTTAATTGATCCATGATGGCTCCTGAGATTATCTGTTCCTTGACCTTCCCTGGCACCGAGGTGAGACTGATAGGTCTGTTGCTACCAGGATCACCTTTCCGGACCTTTTTGAAGATGGGCATCACATTTGCCAGTCTCCAGTCCACTGGGACATTCCTGGTTAGCCAGGACTGCAGAAGAATGATGGAGAGTGTCTTGGCAACCACATCTGTCAACTCCCTCAGCACTCTAGGGTGCAATCCGTCTGGCCCCATGGACTTGTGAGTGTCCAGCTTTCAGAGTAAGTCCAAAATTATCTCATCATGGATTCACATGAATTCCTGATGAGATAGAATCACAGAATTCATGAATCACCTCCCTCACCCCGCTGGCTGCCCTTCTTTTGAGGAAGACCAGGATACAGTTGGCCTTCCAGACTGCAGGTGTGTAATGCTAGCTCATGTCCAGCTTTTCATCCACCAGAACCCACGAGTCTTCCTCTGCAGGGTTGCTCTCTGTCAGTGCTTTTCCCAGTCTGTACACATATCTGGAATTACTGTTAATATGCCAAGACCAAGAGAGAGAAAAAAGAACAAATTAAGATCATGTAATTTTACTTTACTATCTCTTGCTGAATATCTTGAACATAAAAATTTCTCAGAAGATGAGATGGAACTTCTTACAATTTTCTTCTTTTAGTCACTTCATTTTTACTCATATTTGTGTCTTTCTCTGACAGCTCTGGATCACATTATTTAAGAGCATAATGACTTAGTTTACTGGGTTCTGAAATACACATCAGAAGAGGAAATTTAAAGCAATTGGAAGGAAAGAGGCCTTTTCCCAAGAATTTTTTTTTTTTTTCATGTTAAAGAAATGAATGTTAAGAAGTTAAAGCCATATCACAATTTTCTTTATCTAGCAGAAAGAATTAGCTGACTTCTAAAAAATTATAGTCTCTAGATCTTTAGAAATTTTGGTATGCTACTGATTTGTTGGCTGATTTTTTTGGCTGGTTTGCTTAGCAATAAGGATCAGTATATTAGTTTAAGGACCAATATATCACTTTAGCAGAAGGAATTGATAAGCACTAGATCTAAAACTTTCCATTTCAACTCTGCTTGTGTGAACAGACTTGTTTCCCTCAATGATTCCATTTCACAAGAAGCACTGGAGTCATAATAAATTACTTTAATCTTTGCATCTACAAGGTGAAAGGACTTCTTCCTCACATTCTCATATTGTTTTGGGTTAGAGTGAACTAAGATAGAATGTTACTCATTACGGCCTAACAAGCAAAAGAAATTTGCCAAACTGGGGAAAAACAGCTAAAGATCAGCCAAAAGTTTCTGTGATGAAGATGAAGGAAAAAAGGGGAGAAAGTGGTCAAAGACCACCAGAGAATGCTACCACACATGCCCAGAATTAGTGTATATTAATGGTTTCTTGGCGGGGG
>JACDJE010002446.1:97227-142046 GCA_016647715.1 Pavo muticus
TTTTTTTTTTTTTTTTTTTTTTGGTTGGTTAGTTTAATTACCCATCACAAAGAGGGAGTGCTTGAGAAGAACAGAAAAGAAAAAAATAGCACTATGAATTAGGCAAGTGTACTGAGTCTGTCTGGGATAAAGTGAATTTTCTTCATAGTAACTTGTATGGTGTAGATTTTAGATTTGTGGGCTAAATAATGCTGATAACACACTAATGTTTTACTTACGGCTGAACAGTGTTTGCACAGTCAAGGACTTCTATATTTCTCACTCTGGGCCCCAGTAAATGAATTAGAAATGTGCAAAACTTCAGGAAGGAGTGCAACCCGAAATACATTCAGGAAGGAATGCAACCTGAAACACATTTGTGAAAGTCATCTATTATTTGCAAGAATTATGAGAATACATTAATTGCACTTAACACGTTGTATGGACAGTATCTTTAGTGTCTATTTTTTTTTTTTCTGTCAGCTTTAGTATTACATAACATTTAAAGATGAGAAGATAACTTTTTTAAAATACAGGTATTGAAAATCTAAAATTACTTGAACTATTTAAAAAGTGAAAGAAATGAAAATATTTAATACTTAAAAAGAAACTAATTATATGCTAGACCGATTACTCAATGCCTTCTCTACCTGCTTAAGTGATCTTTCATATCCCTCAGTAGAGTGTTTTTAGAACTCCACCAACTTCTATTTTACTGTATTTAAAAAGCTTATGCCTGTCTTTCTCCCAAGGAAGAAACAAAAATAAGAGTTCTGAAGACATCTTCTGAATTCCTTTACTTTCTAAGACCTCTTAATATTTAGAGATCCAACATGATCAAATCTTAAGAAGTTATTTTCTTTAACTTCAGTGATTCCTAAGTATCCTAAGATACTCACTGTTTTATTTCTTTTAAGATTCTAAAGGCCATCCATAAGATTAACTAATAATTTATCTTCAAAAACTTCCACTTCACAATTTAATAGTTTCATAAGATTAATAAAAATGGAAGCTTATATAAAGATGAACAGCATTGCAGATCCCAACTGTACATAGAACATATATTTTTAGTAAAATTTATTGCATGCTCACCTTAAAAACCTTTATGAAATATGTCAAAAAAACATACTAATGATTTAAATGAATAACTTTTCTTTATAAAAGTTTTAGTAAGGAAGGGCACAGAAAGGTTGTGATGCCACAGAAGTTTATAGCAGCCTGACTGAAAAGCAAACTGAAAATAAGTTACAGGTGCAAAAACAGCCCCTGCTTAATTGCGCCTCTCTTGTTTCCTGAGGAGGAAGGCTGGTTGTTTTTCTCTTTCAAGTAGGATGAGTGTGCAAACATACAATTTTGGAGCGCTGTATATAAAGATATATATCTCTGGGACATTTCTGGTATAAAAGGGCAAACTTTTCCTCTGGATATTTCATGATGGCTTTTGATATGTTGTTGCTGTTTGCATTATCCTAATTACAGGAACTGTGGCTGCTTGTATATATTATGGAGTCAGGCACCAGCACAGTCTGCCGAACAAATCACACTCACTGGAAATGTATACAATAGACTTCAGCCAGCTGCTTATTTGAAAATTGAAAGCATAATGGTCAGTTTCAACCTCTAGGTGTGTGTTGCTAGAGCATTTTCCAAAATGCCAGTTCCCTCGTTATTGAATCAACTGATTATTTCACTCTGGACAAATGCTTGTTTGCAATCTTGAGTTCTGCCAAATGCATTTACATGCATATAGTGTTCTGATCCCTGGAAGAATCAGTAACTATGATAGTTGTATCAGCATTATATCTGTGTGAGTTAAGGCATCTAGGCAAGATGTTTTCCTGGCACCTGAGGTCGAGCAAGGAAATCTGTTAATTTATGACAGCAGCCAGGAAAAAAAGCACACATATTGCTTTCTGGGCAACTGAGCAATATATGCTTGTACCATAATTGCAGCTGGATTTCCTTGAAAAACAAACAAACAAACAGACAAACAAACAATAACAACAAAAAAAAACCAATTAAATAACCAAAAACAAATGAATAAAAAGAAAACACAGCAGCAGTGTGCTTGGTAAGGCTTTTGTACGTTCTTTTTGTTGTTGGTTAGTTGATCGGTTGCTTTTTTTTCCAAGAAATATTTAAGTAGATTTTTCTCACCTGATGATGGGAGTAGCAAGGAGGAAGAAAACAAGTATTCAGAGAAGAAAAAAACATCTTCCTAGATATTTAAATTTTGTTAAACTACCTAATGGATGTGGGCAGACTGGAGAGTGTTCAAACGAGGGTCATGAAGATGATCAAAGGTCTCAAGAACTTGTACCTCTGAAGAAGGACTGAAGGAGTGAGGCCCGCTGCAGAGACGATAAGGCTTGGTAGGGACCTTATCACAGTTATTTCAATACTTAATAGATAGCTGCAAAAATAATGGAAGTTCTCTCTTCATGAGGAGTCACATGGAGAAGACAAGAGGCAGTGGGTACAAATTACATTGTGAGAGGTTATAAGGAAATTTTTTTACAACAGAAGAATCTCTTCAGGGATGCTGTAGAATCCTAATCACTGGAGGTATTCAAGATACGACTAGACATGGTGCTGGATAATATCATAGGCTCTTTTTTTACCACAAAAATTTGAACCAAATAATCTTTTGAGATCCCTTCCCATCAGGGCAATTCTACAATTCTGTTACACCAAATCATTTTAGGTTAACTAATTGAGGCGCAAACAAATAACATATATCTAAATTACTATCAAGGTTCGGTTTTCTGAAATTTTCATTAAAAGCATAATTATAGCAGAAAGAGCAAATAATTTGTTCTATTCTCTAAATATTAATTTGAGGACCCCGAGTTGTATATAAGACTAGAGAAGTCAGAGTATGAAGCAGATGCTAAAACACCCAAACAGTAACAGTAACAAATCTATATGCAAATTTTTCCTAAATATGCAATAACTGCTACTGGGAGAAATAAAATTATAAATGGACGTACTTTCACATTTTCTGTTTATTTTTCATAGAGATTTAGGTTTTAGAGACCCCTAGTTAAAACCCCTGCTCAAAAGCAGGACTTCATCCAGTCGAATCTTGAATACCTCCAAGGATGGAGATTCTTCAGCTTCACAAGGCAACATTTTCCAGTGCTTGACCAGCCTTGTGATGAATTTTTTCCTAATGTCTAATGGGAGTTTTCAGTGTTCTATTTTATGCTTACTGTCTCTCATCCTATCACAGTGCTTCTCTGAGAAGAATATTTCTGCCTTTTCTTCATTCTTCAAACAAGTATCTGTAGGCACAAAATCTTCCTTAAGCTTTGTCCTCCATGTATATACTGTGTATCAGCCCCAAAACATCTTGTATGCCTCCCTTGGGCTGAATCCATTGTGTCAAAGTATTGTACTGAGGAGTCCCAAACTGGACAGAATATTGGTCTTAGAAGTGCCAGATAAAGAGGGAGACTCACTTTGCTGGACATGTTGACCAAAATCCTGCTGATACATCTCAGCATGTTGGCCATCTTTACCATTATAGCCCAATGCTGGCTCACGTTCCTTCAGTGGTCCACTAGGATCATTGGGTTAATTCTTGGAAAGCTGATACCCCGTCATCTTCGATGAATTAGAGCACTGGAAAGTTAAGCAGCCCGTGAGAGCTGGTCAACATTCAAGTACCACTACTTCCAAGCTCAAGACTGCTGCATCTCTAAGCGTAAGAAATCAAGCAGAAGTGCTAGGAGAGCTGCTTCAGTGAATAAGAAGCTCACAAAAAAAAAAAACAAAAACAACAACAACAAAAAAAACAACGATGGAATGAGGAGAATGAGGAGAAGGGATCAGGTCACTGTGGAGGAACATGTGAATGATTTTAGGGCATGAAGGGATGCCAAAAGAAAGACTAAGTCTCACTTGGAATTGGATCTAGTGAGGGAAGTCAAAGACAGCAAGATGGGCTTCCTTAAATATGTCAATAGCAAAAGGAAGACTATGGAAAATGTGGACCTGCTGTTAAATGAGGTGGTTGCTCTGATAACAGAGGACACTGAGAAAGTGGAGGTATTGAATGCTTTCATTGCTTCAGTCCTTACTGCTAAGGCTGCTCTTTTGGAATCCCAGATATTGGAAATAAGAGTCTGGAGAAAAGAAGACTTCCCTTCTGTTGAGAAGGAACAGGTTAGATGTCATCTAGGCAAGTTCGACGCACACAGATTCAAGGGCTCTGGTGGGATGCACCCAGAACTGCCGAGGGAGCTGACAGAAGGGATTGCCAAACCACTCTCTATCATCTTTGAGAGCTCATAGAGAATGGAAGAGGTGCCTGAGGATGGAGGAATGCCAGTGTCACTCCAGCCTTCAAAAAGATCGAGGAGGAGCCGGAAAACTACATACCAGTCAGCCTCAGTTCTGTCCCTGGAAAGGTGATGAAACAACTTCTTCTGGATGTCATCTCCAAGGAAGTGGAAGAGAAGAAGGTTATCAGGAGTAGTCAACATGGATTCACCATGGTGTCATGCTTGACCAATCTGGTAGCCATGACCACCAGGGTAAATGAGAGGAAAGCAGTGGATGTTGTGTAATTTGAATTAAGCAAGGCTTTTAACAGTCTCCCATAACACTTTCAATAGGAAAGGATAGGATGTGTGACAGCGAGGTGGATTGAGAACTGGCAGTGCTCAGAGAGTTGTGATCAGCAGCACCGAGTCTAGCTGGAAGTTTGTAGATAGCGGTGTTCCTCAAGAGCTTGTACTGGGTCCAGTCTTGTCCAACATTTACATCAATGACCTGAATGAAAACACAGAATGCATCCTCAACAGGTTTGTTGATGATACAAAACTGAGAGGAGTGGCTGACTCACCAGAAGGCTGTGCTGCTATTCAGCAAGACCTGCCTAGAGAGGGTGGAGAGGAACATTAAGAGGTTCAACAAGGGCAAATGCAGAGACTTACATCTGGGAAGGAATAACCACATGCACCAATACAGGCTGGAGGCTGACCTACTAGACAGGAGCTCTGCAGAGAAGAACTTAGGTGTCCTGGTGAACAACAGGTTGACCATGAGACAGCAGTGTGCACTTGTGGTCAAGTGAACTAATGTTACCCTGGAATGCATCAAAAAGAGTGTGATCATCAGGTTGAGTTAGATGATCCCCTCCCCCCCCTACTCTGTCCTGGTGAGGCCACATCTGGAGTACTGTGCCCAGTTCTGGGCTCATCAGTTCAAGAAAGACAGGGAACTTCTGGAGAGAGTCCAGCAACAGGCGACAAAGATGATTAGGGGTTTGGAGCAACCCTTATGAGGAAGGGCTGAGAGACCTGGGACTCTTCTGCCTGGAGAAGACTAAGAGGAGATCTTACAAATCCTTATAAATATCCAAGGCACAGGAGGCAAATGACTGGGAACAGGCTCTTTTCAATAGTGCCCAGTGACATAACAAGGGGTAACAGACATAAACTGGAACACAGGAAGTTCCATATGAACTTCAGGAAAAACTTCTTTTCTTTGAGTGTGACGGAGCTCTTAAAAATGTTGCCCAGTGAGGTTGTGGTGACTCCTTCTCTGGAGGTATTCAAAACCTTCCTGGAAGCTTTCCTGTGTAACCTACTTTAAGAACATACTGTAGCAGGACTACATGATCTCCAGCTCCATTTCAACCCTACAATTCGGTGATTCTGTGACTTGGAAGAGACTTATAAAAGTCACTTTGATAACTTCAGTTCTGTTACATGTTACATTTCAGGTACCAAATTAGTTCCTGGTGAGAAAACTTTTACTTTTTAACTCTTCATACATAAACAACATTGCTGAAAATGATAAGAAATAAATGAGAAATATTTGATTAATCAGTCGAGTGTTAAATGGGTTTTGTACTATTTGTGTTCACTAAGGATTTACTCTATATGTGATACACAACTTTTAGCTAGCTACAGTTTCTTGCTTTATGAGTCGTTGTGCTTAAATTACAAAATGAATTTTAATTTAATTTGATAGCTATGTGTACAACTATATTGAAAGACCTGTAGTTCAGATACTCATGCTAAATCAGTTCTTACACATTGGCACGAAATTGTCATTGCTAAGATGCAAATAATTTTATCTCTTCACACCGAGAGATAACTAGTATTAGAATTAGAATACTGTTTTTGGAAGGGACCTACAAAGACCATAATAGCCAACTGCTTGACCACTTCAGGGCTAGCTAAAAGCATATTATTAAGGGTATTATCAAAATGCCTTTGGAATGCTGACAGGCATGGAGCAGATTTGGGACATTCCTTATGTTCAATCATTGGCTACATGGGAGAAGAGACCAGCACATCTCTCTTCACTTCTCCTCCTCAGGAAATTGTAGAGAGCAATGAAGCCACCTCTCAGCCTCCTTTTCTCCAAACTAGACAAACCATGTATCCCTAGCCTCTACTCATAGGATATGCCTTCCATCCCTATTACTACTTTGTTGCCCTTTTATGGATGCTTTCAAGAAAATTAACATCATTTTTATATTGTGGAATCCAGAACTGTACAGAATATTCAAGATGGGGCTTCACTAACTAAATACAGTGAGAGAATCACTTCTTTTGTCCAGCTGGCTATGTAGTGTTTAATGTACCTCAAAATCTGGTTTGTCCACTTGGATGACAGGACAACTTACCGATTCACATTCAGCATACTGTCAACCAGAACTGTCAGATCCCTCTGCACAAGGTTTCTCTCCATCCACTCAGACTCCCATGTACACTAGAAATAAAGCAGTCTTAGCTGTTTAATCATAAACTCCAGAACCTTGCTGATGGATTTTTATACTCTTTTTATAAGCTCTGTGTATAGGATCCAGTCTGTTAAATTTCATTACCTGAGATGCGTTTGATTTTTAACCTCCCAGTGAAAGATCTGTGCAAAGAAAAGACTTTATTTAAATGGACAGGAAGTTGCATCATATGTCAAACAATGTTTATAATGCTGCTATTCAGCAGCTGTGGTGATCACTGCTTCTAAAATGACAGTTGTGAAAAATGTGTTTGTTCTCCCATTATTGCACAACTGTATAACCAGATTATGAAAGTAAAGAGTGTCACTGAAGTCTGTAGGCATACAGACTATGAAAAAGAGTGTTAGGATAGGCATGAGGATGGCTTGTCCCAATTGGAAAAAAAAAAAAAAAAAAAAAAAAGTAGTGACAAGAGGAATAACAGTTTGTTACCAAAAATGAGATTTTATGGTTTAACCCAGCAGGTGGCTGTGCAACACAATGTTCACTTTCTTCCCCTTTCCCCCTTGGGATGGAGGAGAGAATCAAGAAAAAAGCAGAATTTGTGGGTGGAGACAAAACTGTTTACTAATATAGAGAAAAGAAAAAAAAGATAATAATTATGACAAATGTATATATGTATGTAAACGTATATAATGAATGATGCAGAAGCAACTGCTCACCACCCTCCGACCAATGCTCAGCTGGCCCCCATGCAATAGAAGACAGCAAGTTGAACTCCCACCCCTACAAAACTCATTCCACTTGATACCATATGGTATGGAATATCCCTTTTTCCTGTTTAAGTTCCCTTTGCAACACCACTTCTGACCAGTCACCAGCTGGGTATGATTCCATTTACCACCTCTGGGCCCAGCCATCCAGCCAGTTCTTTACCCAGCAAAGTGTGTATATGCCCAAGCCACAGGCTGCCAGCTTCTCCAGGAGAATACTGTGGGGGACAGCATCAAAGTCTTTGCCAAAGTCTAGATATAAAGAGAATAACAAGAATGCTGGATAAAATGCATCAGTANTTTTTTCCATTTACCCTTATATTCTGTATCTTAATTTTCCTCAGAATGAAAAGCATTTTATCTGTCAGTCAGAAGTGACACAGACAAAGATTGAGTGTAGCATTCGTACATACTAAAAATTTGGGAATTAGTGGACCTTCAGTGTGTCAAAAGTTAAATGACAGCTTTCACACAAGATAGGAAACTAAAATGACACGACACTCTGGTCACATGCCTCATGGTCCCAGAAGTCTCATCCTTTTTCCAATCATGTAACAGGCTTAACCTTTCCTTCCAAGAGGCTGCCATTTTTAACATTGCTATGTACCACATTATCCCAGTGTGGACTATGGCCCTGCTGAAGAAAGGGAAATGTCATGCAAGACTTGAGAACAGAACTGGGAGTACATCTGGTAGCAGTCCTCTGGTTGATAGGGAGAACTGAGCGTAGCTGTGCAGGCTGGATAAGGCCATAGCTATACCTCCATCATTCCACTCAACTCCAGCCATCTCCACTCACCTTATCAGCAAGGGATGATGAGTATCAATGGGTGCAATTTTTTTTTAATTTTTTTTTTTTTTCCTGCATGGAGGAATTCAGTTACACACCTTTGCTTCATATGCACTTCCATGTCAGACACCATTTTGTCAGGCTGCCTTTCTGCTGCCATCTGTCACACAGCAACTACACGTAATAGATTATTGTCAGGAATGTTCAACCTCTCCTGCCATACCATCAAGATCCTCTTCTGACATTGTAGGTCAACATAGTGAAATAGGAGACATTGTTTTCTGCATAGACAAGCATGGAAAACAAACGGAAATTACAAACCCATACACAGCTACATATCCATTACCTTACGGATGCAGACTTTCTTGAACTGAGGACTCAACATCTGGACAAAGTGCTCCATATCACGTCTCACCAGCACAGAGTAGAGGCACAGGATCACTTCCCTTGACATACTGGCCACTCTTCTTTTGATGCAGCTCAGGAGACAGTTGGCTTTCTGGAATTCAAGTGCACATTCTTCTCTCATGTTCACCATCCACCAGTACACCCAAGTTGTTTTTGACAGTACTCTATCATTTTATCCCTGAGCTTGTATTGATAGCAGAGGGTGCTACAACTCAGGTGCAAGACCTTGCACTTGGCTATGCTGAATCTTATGAGGCTCTCCTGGACCCATTGCCTGAATCTGTCTTAGGTCTCTATGGAGGGCATTCTGTCTCTCGGATATGTCAAATGCGCCACACATCTTTGTGTCATCTACAAACTAACTGAGGGTGCACTCGATCCCACTTTTGATTTTACTGAATAAGATATTAAACAACACCTTTTTCAGTGACCTAGACAGTGGGATCAAGTGCACCCTCAGGAAACTTGATGCTGATAGTAAGCTGAATGGTGAAACTGATACAATAGAAGGAAGGAATGCCATCCAAAGTGACCTGAGCAGACCCGAAAACATGCCCACCGGAACATAATGAAGTTAAAAAAGGCCAAGTGCAAGTTGCTGCACTTGGGTCAGGGCAATCCCAGACTGGGAGAACTCCTACTGTGTTTGTCCTGCTGTGTTTGAAATGTAGCTTGATATCCTGGTAATCTTTATAACAGTGCTTTTTGAAATATAAGGTAATAAAAGAATATAAAAAAAGGAAGGAATTAGATGTTTAAATGGTTAAATGATAGTTAACTGGTCATTACATATATTATGAAATCATAAGCAACACTTACTACACAGAACAGTTTTTTAAAACTTCTATAGCTACCTTTGACTGTGATGAAAGATATGCAAACAGCAATGAATTTGGCCAGTGAACAAGCTTTCAGTCCCCTGAGCATGAATGAATTATGTGCCCATAAACACAAACCTTTTTAGTTTTTGACTTTTAAGTGTAACCAACTCCTTATAGTTTAATGTGATACCTTGTGTGAGATGCATAAGCCTTCATTTCACAATTCATGATCAGTTATAGAATATGGAGCAATGAGTGATTGAGAAGCCATCTATAGGTAGTAACTAGCTTCCATGCAGAGAAATTGTCTTACATTTTTGTGCTTTAATATAGGAAACCAAAAGACATTTTCAGCTTGGCATACAGTTACTCAGCCAGTTCTCTCTCTTCTGAACTGAATGAATAGGCATCATCTTTTATTTCTAGATAGCTCCCTTTCTGACTGTGTTCTCACATTCCTAAGGCTATTCTTCTCTATTGTCTAACTCAACAAAGATATCCTCTGTTACTGTTTCCTTGTCAGCAACAATCAAATATATCTTGGTCTATTCATTTGAGATGATTTGAGAATTAATCAAACTGAGGATTCACCATTACATATAGTGAAAAATAGATTTCCACATATAGTGGAAGAATAAAACAAGTATTCTCTCCAAACATGTTAATATTTCCACAAGGCCTGGAGGCATTTTCAGTAATGTCCTGTTAGTAAAATTATGTCTACCAAAAAGTTGTGTGTTTAGAACAATCTTAGCAATTTTTTATTTGACTTGTGAATTCTGATCTAGTTGCTTCACAGCATATATACAATGAATAACATTCAGCACAGAGCTCAGAACATGAGAGATAAGTGCTTATTTGTTCAGGAACCTGGAAGAAAAATCAGGGTACTGAGATCAGACTGAATACTACATGGGATAGATATTTATGTGCCATAGATCCCAATCCCAAGATTGGTAGTCTAGTAGGTTGAATGCTTTGTTTGCCCAATGCATTGATACCAGAAGAACTCTGATGACAATTCCTGGTGCCAGGTGTCAATCATTTATAGTAGAAAAGATAGCTACTGATTATTTTTTTTTCTTTTAACTCAGTTAAAATAATTATGGTTTATCTATTCAATACATAGCAGGATCTGGGAAATAGAATCTAATCCCAAATTTCACTGGTCATAACACTATCCTGAACGCTAAAACTTTACCAGCAGCAAATTTAGTAATCTGTTACATATAATTTATGGAAATATACTCAAAAATGAGTCATATGAAAGAGTTTGGTATTCAAGTAAGCAAAGAAGGTATGGCTAAGATGTATAAGAGGGCTGTTAATTTCTTTCCAAAGCACTCTGGACAAGTCAGCTTGAATCATGAATTTTTGTTTGTACTGATATTTGCAGGAATGACAGTATCTGAATGTGTGTCTTTGTGTCCCCTCTTTTCTCTAACCTGTAGCTCATGTGACAGAGAGGAAAACCACTTCTGAGCTGAGTGATACTATAAGCCAACGGAGTGAACAGCATGGAGAGTTTGCATTTGAGGCTGAACAGAATTCAGAGCTGCCATGTTAATTGAGACAAACATTAAGATGTTAGACATAATGTCCAAACTATTATATTCCAGGAATCAAAGCTTCTCAATAGGGTAGGGATTCATCTTAGATATTTTATATGTCTTCTTTAGATTTTTAATTTCTTTCATCAGCTATAAAAGAGGCCTAGGATAATGAGCTATGATGTGGACATCTTCCCTGTAGCTATTTGTATCTGATTAGGTGAATCCACATTTTGAGAAATTATTTCATCTGCCCACCTGAAGGGCATTCAAGGAGGTGACACTTCACTGCTGCTCTTGTGCTGAATATTCTTCATTGTGTACCTGGGAGCAGACTAAAAGGACTGAAGAAAGGTCCACAGGAAATCACCAAGTCAAAACTCCTGCTCAGAGAAGGGTCAGCTCAAACAAGTTGTTCAAGATATGCTCAAGAATGACTCCAAGAACAGAGACTATGCAGCCTCTTAAGATAACTTGTTCCAGTATTTGACCACTCTGCGATATATACACAAACTAGGAGAATAACTCACTAAGACCAGCCCTCTGGAGGAGGATTTGGGGGTCCCAATGGACAAAAAGCTGGACATGAGTCAACAGTGTGCTCATGCACTTTGGAGTTGTCTATGGGGTTATTCTTTTTTAGATAAAGAACTTAGTGATTCTCCTTGTAAAAAATCATGAGTTTCGTTTCTGCCCATTTCTCCAGACTCAAGATCCCTCTGGATGTTGTCTCAACTGTCTTGTGTATGAACTGAACTGCTCCTACTAATTTTGTATAATCTAAAACCTTGCTGAGAACCTATTTTGTTCTATCATCAGGTTACTACAGAAGATATTGAATGTGTATAAATACCTCTTCTCAAGGCTGAATAATCTCATCTTTCTCAGCTTCTTCTCACAGGAAAAGGCTCCAGTTTCTCAATCTGTGTCTTAAAACACACAGTGGATGAAAATGTAAGCTTAGTGAGCCTAAAAGTAACCAAAGAGACAGCTAGTCCAGGGCTTTTAACAGGCATTTCCTACCATCTCCATACTTTACCAGCTATCATCGCTGAATTTGATACTACAGGCAAATGTACAGATTTTTTTTTTTTGCTGAATTTATCAGGTTGTGACTTGCTTTTTATTTAAAACCCAAAGTTCCTTATGAAAGACTAAATGGTTAGAATTCTCACTGAGGAACTGGAGGATCTAATTAGAAGTTCCACAGTCAGAGATATTAAAACTTCAAAGGTTCACATGTTCTCTATGTTCATCTTGTATCTGTGTTCACACCATTGTATGCTCATAAAACAAGCCAGGGAGAAAAAGATAATCCTACCTCTTAGTAGCTAGAATCCTCTGCTGGGAACCTGTTCATGTAATGTAAGTCACTGCTGACAAAACTGAAAAATTTAAATTTGTACAACAACAAAAATACAGAGCTCTTTTTTACCATCCAAGTGCAACATTTGTTAGGTTTGTTCATTTCTGAGAGCTCACTAATCTGGTGATCTGGTGATCTGAACTTCCTGAAGTGGTGTAGTACGGGAGGTTCCAACCTGTAGTCATTTCATACTGATGGGCAGATAAGCTCCACTATGGTGCTTTCCCAGTCTTCTTCCTCAAAGGAACAGGGTGAGCAAATATAATGAAAAAATTAATGGGTTTAGATACAGATGGAGAGATCATTCACCAGTTGCCATTATGGGCAAAACAGGGTCACCATAGTGAGATTATTTTAATATTTTTCCTGTTACAGACTAGAACAGTGAGACCAAAAAGCCATCTAAAACCCTCTTCATCCCATTTCCATTCTCTTCTACCTTCTTTCCCCAGTGCTACAGGTAAATAGGGAATGAGGTCTGCACTTAGTCCAAACCCTATGTGAGCTTCCCACAGACTGCAGTTCTTCAGTTACTGCTCCATCATGGCTCCACACCATGGGGTGCAGTCCTTCAGGAATTATCTGTTCCAGCATAGGACTGCCATCTGAATTCAAACGCAGGTCAACTCAGGTTTGCATTAAAGGCTAGCATACTAATTCAAGCAGAAATGAATGAGGGAGATTTTATGTGTTTTTTTTTTTTTTTTTTTTTTGGTTGGTTAGTTTAATTACCCATCACAAAGAGGGAGTGCTTGAGAAGAACAGAAAAGAAAAAAATAGCACTATGAATTAGGCAAGTGTACTGAGTCTGTCTGGGATAAAGTGAATTTTCTTCATAGTAACTTGTATGGTGTAGATTTTAGATTTGTGGGCTAAATAATGCTGATAACACACTAATGTTTTACTTACGGCTGAACAGTGTTTGCACAGTCAAGGACTTCTATATTTCTCACTCTGGGCCCCAGTAAATGAATTAGAAATGTGCAAAACTTCAGGAAGGAGTGCAACCCGAAATACATTCAGGAAGGAATGCAACCTGAAACACATTTGTGAAAGTCATCTATTATTTGCAAGAATTATGAGAATACATTAATTGCACTTAGCACGTTGTATGGACAGTATCTTTAGTGTCTATTTTTTTTTTTTCTGTCAGCTTTAGTATTACATAACATTTAAAGATGAGAAGATAACTTTTTTAAAATACAGGTATTGAAAATCTAAAATTACTTGAACTATTTAAAAAGTGAAAGAAATGAAAATATTTAATACTTAAAAAGAAACTAATTATATGCTAGACCGATTACTCAATGCCTTCTCTACCTGCTTAAGTGATCTTTCATATCCCTCAGTAGAGTGTTTTTAGAACTCCACCAACTTCTATTTTACTGTATTTAAAAAGCTTATGCCTGTCTTTCTCCCAAGGAAGAAACAAAAATAAGAGTTCTGAAGACATCTTCTGAATTCCTTTACTTTCTAAGACCTCTTAATATTTAGAGATCCAACATGATCAAATCTTAAGAAGTTATTTTCTTTAACTTCAGTGATTCCTAAGTATCCTAAGATACTCACTGTTTTATTTCTTTTAAGATTCTAAAGGCCATCCATAAGATTAACTAATAATTTATCTTCAAAAACTTCCACTTCACAATTTAATAGTTTCATAAGATTAATAAAAATGGAAGCTTATATAAAGATGAACAGCATTGCAGATCCCAACTGTACATAGAACATATATTTTTAGTAAAATTTATTGCATGCTCACCTTAAAAACCTTTATGAAATATGTCAAAAAAACATACTAATGATTTAAATGAATAACTTTTCTTTATAAAAGTTTTAGTAAGGAAGGGCACAGAAAGGTTGTGATGCCACAGAAGTTTATAGCAGCCTGACTGAAAAGCAAACTGAAAATAAGTTACAGGTGCAAAAACAGCCCCTGCTTAATTGCGCCTCTCTTGTTTCCTGAGGAGGAAGGCTGGTTGTTTTTCTCTTTCAAGTAGGATGAGTGTGCAAACATACAATTTTGGAGCGCTGTATATAAAGATATATATCTCTGGGACATTTCTGGTATAAAAGGGCAAACTTTTCCTCTGGATATTTCATGATGGCTTTTGATATGTTGTTGCTGTTTGCGTTATCCTAATTACAGGAACTGTGGCTGCTTGTATATATTATGGAGTCAGGCACCAGCACAGTCTGCCGAACAAATCACACTCACTGGAAATGTATACAATAGACTTCAGCCAGCTGCTTATTTGAAAATTGAAAGCATAATGGTCAGTTTCAACCTCTAGGTGTGTGTTGCTAGAGCATTTTCCAAAATGCCAGTTCCCTCGTTATTGAATCAACTGATTATTTCACTCTGGACAAATGCTTGTTTGCAATCTTGAGTTCTGCCAAATGCATTTACATGCATCTAGTGTTCTGATCCCTGGAAGAATCAGTAACTATGATAGTTGTATCAGCATTGTATCTGTGTGAGTTAAGGCATCTAGGCAAGATGTTTTCCTGGCACCTGAGGTCGAGCAAGGAAATCTGTTAATTTATGACAGCAGCCAGGAAAAAAAGCACACATATTGCTTTCTGGGCAACTGAGCAATATATGCTTGTACCATAATTGCAGCTGGATTTCCTTGAAAAACAAACAAACAAACAGACAAACAAACAATAACAACAAAAAACAACCAATTAAATAACCAAAAACAAATGAATAAAAAGAAAACACAGCAGCAGTGTGCTTGGTAAGGCTTTTGTACGTTCTTTTTGTTGTTGGTTAGTTGATCGGTTGCTTTTTTTTCCAAGAAATATTTAAGTAGATTTTTCTCTCCTGATGATGGGAGTAGCAAGGAGGAAGAAAACAAGTATTCAGAGAAGAAAAAAACATCTTCCTAGATATTTAAATTTTGTTAAACTACCTAATGGATGTGGGCAGACTGGAGAGTGTTCAAACGAGGGTCATGAAGATGATCAAAGGTCTCAAGAACTTGTACCTCTGAAGAAGGACTGAAGGAGTGAGGCCCGCTGCAGAGACGATAAGGCTTGGTAGGGACCTTATCACAGTTATTTCAATACTTAATAGATAGCTGCAAAAATAATGGAAGTTCTCTCTTCATGAGGAGTCACATGGAGAAGACAAGAGGCAGTGGGTACAAATTACATTGTGAGAGGTTATAAGGAAATTTTTTTACAACAGAAGAATCTCTTCAGGGATGCTGTAGAATCCTAATCACTGGAGGTATTCAAGATACGACTAGACATGGTGCTGGATAATATCATAGGCTCTTTTTTTACCACAAAAATTTGAACCAAATAATCTTTTGAGATCCCTTCCCATCAGGGCAATTCTACAATTCTGTTACACCAAATCATTTTAGGTTAACTAATTGAGGCGCAAACAAATAACATATATCTAAATTACTATCAAGGTTCGGTTTTCTGAAATTTTCATTAAAAGCATAATTATAGCAGAAAGAGCAAATAATTTGTTCTATTCTCTAAATATTAATTTGAGGACCCCGAGTTGTATATAAGACTAGAGAAGTCAGAGTATGAAGCAGATGCTAAAACACCCAAACAGTAACAGTAACAAATCTATATGCAAATTTTTCCTAAATATGCAATAACTGCTACTGGGAGAAATAAAATTATAAATGGACGTACTTTCACATTTTCTGTTTATTTTTCATAGAGATTTAGGTTTTAGAGACCCCTAGTTAAAACCCCTGCTCAAAAGCAGGACTTCATCCAGTCGAATCTTGAATACCTCCAAGGATGGAGATTCTTCAGCTTCACAAGGCAACATTTTCCAGTGCTTGACCAGCCTTGTGATGAATTTTTTCCTAATGTCTAATGGGAGTTTTCAGTGTTCTATTTTATGCTTACTGTCTCTCATCCTATCACAGTGCTTCTCTGAGAAGAATATTTCTGCCTTTTCTTCATTCTTCAAACAAGTATCTGTAGGCACAAAATCTTCCTTAAGCTTTGTCCTCCATGTATATACTGTGTATCAGCCCCAGAACATCTTGTATGCCTCCCTTGGGCTGAATCCATTGTGTCAAAGTATTGTACTGAGGAGTCCCAAACTGGACAGAATATTGGTCTTAGAAGTGCCAGATAAAGAGGGAGACTCACTTTGCTGGACATGTTGACCAAAATCCTGCTGATACATCTCAGCATGTTGGCCATCTTTACCATTATAGCCCAATGCTGGCTCACGTTCCTTCTGTGGTCCACTAGGATCATTGGGTTAATTCTTGGAAAGCTGATACCCCGTCATCTTCGATGAATTAGAGCACTGGAAAGTTAAGCAGCCCGTGAGAGCTGGTCAACATTCAAGTACCACTACTTCCAAGCTCAAGACTGCTGCATCTCTAAGCGTAAGAAATCAAGCAGAAGTGCTAGGAGAGCTGCTTCAGTGAATAAGAAGCTCACAAAAAAAAAAAACAAAAACAACAACAACAAAAAAAACAACGATGGAATGAGGAGAATGAGGAGAAGGGATCAGGTCACTGTGGAGGAACATGTGAATGATTTTAGGGCATGAAGGGATGCCAAAAGAAAGACTAAGTCTCACTTGGAATTGGATCTAGTGAGGGAAGTCAAAGACAGCAAGATGGACTTCCTTAAATATGTCAATAGCAAAAGGAAGACTATGGAAAATGTGGACCTGCTGTTAAATGAGGTGGTTGCACTGATAACAGAGGACACTGAGAAAGTGGAGGTATTGAATGCTTTCATTGCTTCAGTCCTTACTGCTAAGGCTGCTCTTTTGGAATCCCAGATATTGGAAATAAGAGTCTGGAGAAAAGAAGACTTCCCTTCTGTTGAGAAGGAACAGGTTAGATGTCATCTAGGCAAGTTCGACGCACACAGATTCAAGGGCTCTGGTGGGATGCACCCAGAACTGCCGAGGGAGCTGACAGAAGGGATTGCCAAACCACTCTCTATCATCTTTGAGAGCTCATAGAGAATGGAAGAGGTGCCTGAGGATGGAGGAATGCCAGTGTCACTCCAGCCTTCAAAAAGATCGAGGAGGAGCCGGAAAACTACATACCAGTCAGCCTCAGTTCTGTCCCTGGAAAGGTGATGAAACAACTTCTTCTGGATGTCATCTCCAAGGAAGTGGAAGAGAAGAAGGTTATCAGGAGTAGTCAACATGGATTCACCATGGTGTCATGCTTGACCAATCTGGTAGCCATGACCACCAGGGTAAATGAGAGGAAAGCAGTGGATGTTGTGTAATTTGAATTAAGCAAGGCTTTTAACAGTCTCCCATAACACTTTCAATAGGAAAGGATAGGATGTGTGACAGCGAGGTGGATTGAGAACTGGCAGTGCTCAGAGAGTTGTGATCAGCAGCACCGAGTCTAGCTGGAAGTTTGTAGATAGCGGTGTTCCTCAAGAGCTTGTACTGGGTCCAGTCTTGTCCAACATTTACATCAATGACCTGAATGAAAACACAGAATGCATCCTCAACAGGTTTGTTGATGATACAAAACTGAGAGGAGTGGCTGACTCACCAGAAGGCTGTGCTGCTATTCAGCAAGACCTGCCTAGAGAGGGTGGAGAGGAACATTAAGAGGTTCAACAAGGGCAAATACAGAGACTTACATCTGGGAAGGAATAACCACATGCACCAATACAGGCTGGAGGCTGACCTACTAGACAGGAGCTCTGCAGAGAAGAACTTAGGTGTCCTGGTGAACAACAGGTTGACCATGAGACAGCAGTGTGCACTTGTGGTCAAGAGAACTAATGTTACCCTGGAATGCATCAAAAAGAGTGTGATCATCAGGTTGAGTTAGATGATCCCCTCCCCCCCCTACTCTGTCCTGGTGAGGCCACATCTGGAGTACTGTGCCCAGTTCTGGGCTCATCAGTTCAAGAAAGACAGGGAACTTCTGGAGAGAGTCCAGCAACAGGCGACAAAGATGATTAGGGGTTTGGAGCAACCCTTATGAGGAAGGGCTGAGAGACCTGGGACTCTTCTGCCTGGAGAAGACTAAGAGGAGATCTTACAAATCCTTATAAATATCCAAGGCACAGGAGGCAAATGACTGGGAACAGGCTCTTTTCAATAGTGCCCAGTGACATAACAAGGGGTAACAGACATAAACTGGAACACAGGAAGTTCCATATGAACTTCAGGAAAAACTTCTTTTCTTTGAGTGTGACGGAGCTCTTAAAAATGTTGCCCAGTGAGGTTGTGGTGACTACTTCTCTGGAGGTATTCAAAACCTTCCTGGAAGCTTTCCTGTGTAACCTACTTTAAGAACATACTGTAGCAGGACTACATGATCTCCAGCTCCATTTCAACCCTACAATTCGGTGATTCTGTGACTTGGAAGAGACTTATAAAAGTCACTTTGATAACTTCAGTTCTGTTACATGATACATTTCAGGTACCAAATTAGTTCCTGGTGAGAAAACTTTTACTTTTTAACTCTTCATACATAAACAACATTGCTGAAAATGATAAGAAATAAATGAGAAATATTTGATTAATCAGTCGAGTGTTAAATGGGTTTTGTACTATTTGTGTTCACTAAGGATTTACTCTATATGTGATACACAACTTTTAGCTAGCTACAGTTTCTTGCTTTATGAGTCGTTGTGCTTAAATTACAAAATGAATTTTAATTTAATTTGATAGCTATGTGTACAACTATATTGAAAGACCTGTAGTTCAGATACTCATGCTAAATCAGTTCTTACACATTGGCACGAAATTGTCATTGCTAAGATGCAAATAATTTTATCTCTTCACAACGAGAGATAACTAGTATTAGAATTAGAATACTGTTTTTGGAAGGGACCTACAAAGACCATAATAACCAAATGCTTGACCACTTCAGGGCTAGCTAAAAGCATATTATTAAGGGTATTATCAAAATGCCTTTGGAATGCTGACAGGCATGGAGCAGATTTGGGACATTCCTTATGTTCAATCATTGGCTACATGGGAGAAGAGACCAGCACATCTCTCTTCACTTCTCCTCCTCAGGAAATTGTAGAGAGCAATGAAGCCACCTCTCAGCCTCCTTTTCTCCAAACTAGACAAACCATGTATCCCTAGCCTCTACTCATAGGATATGCCTTCCATCCCTATTACTACTTTGTTGCCCTTTTATGGATGCTTTCAAGAAAATTAACATCATTTTTATATTGTGGAATCCAGAACTGTACAGAATATTCAAGATGGGGCTTCACTAACTAAATACAGTGAGAGAATCACTTCTTTTGTCCAGCTGGCTATGTAGTGTTTAATGTACCTCAAAATCTGGTTTGTCCACTTGGATGACAGGACAACTTACCGATTCACATTCAGCATACTGTCAACCAGAACTGTCAGATCCCTCTGCACAAGGTTTCTCTCCATCCACTCAGACTCCCATGTACACTAGAAATAAAGCAGTCTTAGCTGTTTAATCATAAACTCCAGAACCTTGCTGATGGATTTTTATACTCTTTTTATAAGCTCTGTGTATAGGATCCAGTCTGTTAAATTTCATTACCTGAGATGCGTTTGATTTTTAACCTCCCAGTGAAAGATCTGTGCAAAGAAAAGACTTTATTTAAATGGACAGGAAGTTGCATCATATGTCAAACAATGTTTATAATGCTGCTATTCAGCAGCTGTGGTGATCACTGCTTCTAAAATGACAGTTGTGAAAAATGTGTTTGTTCTCCCATTATTGCACAACTGTATAACCAGATTATGAAAGTAAAGAGTGTCACTGAAGTCTGTAGGCATACAGACTATGAAAAAGAGTGTTAGGATAGGCATGAGGATGGCTTGTCCCAATTGGAAAAAAAAAAAAAAAAAAAAAAGTAGTGACAAGAGGAATAACAGTTTGTTACCAAAAATGAGATTTTATGGTTTAACCCAGCAGGTGGCTGTGCAACACAATGTTCACTTTCTTCCCCTTTCCCCCTTGGGATGGAGGAGAGAATCAAGAAAAAAGCAGAATTTGTGGGTGGAGACAAAACTGTTTACTAATATAGAGAAAAGAAAAAAAAGATAATAATTATGACAAATGTATATATGTATGTAAACGTATATAATGAATGATGCAGAAGCAACTGCTCACCACCCTCCGACCAATGCTCAGCTGGCCCCCATGCAATAGAAGACAGCAAGTTGAACTCCCACCCCTACAAAACTCATTCCACTTGATACCATATGGTATGGAATATCCCTTTTTCCTGTTTAAGTTCCCTTTGCAACACCACTTCTGACCAGTCACCAGCTGGGTATGATTCCATTTACCACCTCTGGGCCCAGCCATCCAGCCAGTTCTTTACCCAGCAAAGTGTGTATATGCCCAAGCCACAGGCTGCCAGCTTCTCCAGGAGAATACTGTGGGGGACAGCATCAAAGTCTTTGCCAAAGTCTAGATATAAAGAGAATAACAAGAATGCTGGATAAAATGCATCAGTAAATAGTTTTCAAATTTATCACTTTCTTATTTGAAAATAAAATAAAGTAGTATTTTTCTGCTGAACAACTGCAAATCAATTTTTAAATGTTCTGAAAATAAGGAATTAGGTGCAGTTTGTTCATTCTACCCGCTAAAAGTTTTTTTTTTTTTTGCCAAAGATTCCACTATGCACTAGAATATTGCTAAACAAATATTAACTCATGTTAGGTAGGCATTTTGAAGTATCCCAAGCAATGCAACAGACTTACAGCTGAGCACAACAAACATCTAAGTTGCCATGGTCAAAAAAGAGCTGACGGTACATCTCTGGCCCAAGATTTTTTTTTTTTTAAATTTTATTTATTTATTTATTTTTATTCTGAATAAACAAGAGTTGTACTGAGAAACAGATTCAGAAAGCGTATACAAATTTGTTATGTATATCTCAACATTTAGAACAGAGTTTTACTAAACAGAAGAATAAAATTAATCTGGAAGCAGATTTCTTCTGTAATCATTGTAATTTAAACAAAAAATATTTTAAAATATGTAGCTAAAACTGAATAGTTATTTTTTATATTTGATTATATTGCATACATAGTATAGCATAGATGCATTAAGGCTCCTCTCCAATTTTTTGTAAGTGTGAGTCTGAGAGTGAAAATCCCCTGTGGATTCCACCTGCAGTATTTTTGGCTGCCTGTACCCATAGCCACAGTTGATACAGTACAGCTTTCCAACCTTGAATCTGACTACTGGGAAGTGGTGTGAGGAAAGGTGAGAAAGGTGGAAGTGGCCTCACCAAGGTCACTAACCCAGCACTCATGAACTGAACCTAATCTGAGAGATCTTAGCCTTAGTCCCTAATTGAGCTACATGGTAAGTATTTATGTGCCTGTCCATATGTGTCACTGATCCTCATATTGATGTACCAACTTGTCTTCTCAGCTTGATTTCAGATCTACCCCCATCAATTCATAATTTTCTGGTGATCTAAACTCTCAGTTGGATCCATTTATTCTCTCATCAGCCAAGTGAGTAAGGTATCCAGAATCTTCTGAAGATATGTAGATAAAGCTATCCAGGAGATCAATGGGCAGTGACTGCAGAAGGCCCTCTGCAAGCTAGTATAATCATGATTATTAATAATAATAATAATAATAATCATCATCATCATCATCATGCAAAATAGAATATTGAACTTGAAGAGATCATTTGGAATATTCCCTGACTCCAGTGCAGTAGCTTCTACACTACTCATAAATTGTTCTAATTTTCTTGAGTTTGAAATTTGTTTTATTTCAATTCTAAAGAAGCATCAGTTTGAAGGCTTGTCTATTTTTGCAACTGAATGACAGATAAGACTTCTTCCTGCAAACAATCTCAATTGGGTAATTGCTAGCAGGTATTTATGTATTTTGCTTGCAATTTTCTCTAGTATGAAGAATATGTAGGTTTTCTAAGCAAAATCCACAGTCTTCATTATTCTTGTAACTGTTTTTCTTATTGTCTAATTACAGTTCATAACTGACATGGAAAATAATATAATTTACATAATGTTCAGCTGTGCATCTTTCATTCTGCCTGACAACAACTCCGTCCTAGGAAGACTAATGGAGAAGAATCACTGGAGTATATTACTGTGACAATCCTTCTCTCTACTGTTAGGCACATCACAGTAAATAAATAATATCACTGCTTATAAAACTAAGTTATGAACCACTTTCTGACAGGACATTTGTGGCCTAGATGTTATTGACATCAAGAAAAGTGTTTTTCCTAGGATATTCTTTGCATATTTAGCTTAGAGATTCAAACTTATAACTCATAGAGCTCATAAAGGAAAATCCACTCACTCCTGGAAGAAAATTATGGTAGCCTGGTCCAGTGACATTTTGGAAACTATATTCACCACCAGGAGTACATTGTACAAACACAGATATTCTGACAGTAAGATAAGTTTTTATTCATAGAAGACTTACCTTACTATTACAAGCTTTGGAAGATGACTATCCTCAGCACATAAGTATTGATTTTTCCTTAACATTGAAGCCATTGCCCACAGGTTATAAAATGTGCTTACCACAGCTGTCTTGCAGTGGTGCTAGATCAAGAACATCACCTGGAACCACCAGTGAGTGTAAATTCTGCATTAATTGAGCATCTGTCAAAACATTGCTTTGCATTTTTTTTGTCAAGGTTTTTTTTTTTTTTTTTTAGATCGGTATTCCACTTCATAGCATCATGAAGTACACTGGAAGTTAAAGAGTTAATGCTCCAGATCAGTGGATTATGGATAGTTCTGGGTACCTGGTTCTCAGAAGAGAAGAACTACATACCCCAGAGGACAAGGGAAAAGATAAAACTGTTCACAGATCATGGGACTTGCTCTCTTTTGCCTTTCTGATCATCCCGGCTAGACATCTCGCTTGCAGCGTTAGACTAAGGCCTTCGGTTTCTTGACACTCTCTCTCATTTTATTTGATTTACTATCTTCAACTCCAATTATACTGCATTATATTGTATTATATTGTGTTATCCTGCATTCCGATATCTTATTAAATTAGTTTGTTTCTTCTCTGATCATTGTTGCTGTTTTGTTTTTAGGCCCATCTCCCTACCCTTTCCCCTTTTCCCCTTTCTCATTTCCTGGGGTGTGGGTCCCCCTACCCTGCTAGTCACGGAACTGGGCCAAACCAGCCTGTAAACTGTTGACATTTTTTCTATAAATTATGGAGGCATAAAACTAGGTCAAAACTCAGGATTTTTTTTTTTTTAATTTAAGAATGAAAATGTTGAAAGGCTTTTTTTTGTTTGTTTGTTTTCTGTCAGAATCATTTGTAAACTCATGTGTTCAAAGATTTTTCAGTATCTCTCAGCACCTCCTTAAGTGTTAAGAGACTGGTCATCAGTATTTGTTATTTTCCGAGCTTAAAGTTACTTACTTAAGTGTGCACACTTATGAGAAATCTGGCTGAATTAACCAGTTGAAGTTCCTGTGAGATGAAACCTCCTTGTTAACCTCTAAATCAGTGCTGTGCTATTCAAAATTTCTCACATCACAGAGAAGCAGACACAAAGTTAACATGGGAAATCTCACTTGGAGAGAGAATAAGAGAAGCCTAAGACTCATGAACAACTGTATATACATGAACTGTCTAGAATTTTATTAAAGGACTAATGTGTATCATAGTGATGACAAAGTATTTTGTCTGAGAACTTTGTAAAAATCCACATTCTTTACTTTGCCTCATATGTTGTCCTTGGATATAGCCATAAATCTTTATGCTAGTTCTTGTTTGTCACTCCGAGGAAAAATGCCTATGTGCATAAAGTCAGGAGGTTCACATCTGAATTCAAGAGAAAACGCTATTGATAAGGTGACATACACAATCTACAAAATTTTCTTCTTTGGGGTGTAAAAGAAAACAAAACAAAGAGAAAAGAGCACTTGCTTCCAAGAACTGATAGAAAGACTTGTATGATAAGAAGTCTTACTAGAGATCTTAATCTCAGTGCTCTGATGCTACCAGATCTTGCATATGTCTGCTGTTTAGCCTTTACAGAGAGAAGTAACAATTGGAAATACTTATTCAAAATTTGGAAATATAAGCATAAAAATAGATGAATTGAAAAATGTTCCTTTAAAGGTATGTTCAAAATAACAGTGGAATTCAGGCCTCCAACTATTTAGAAACTTTCTTTCTATTGAAGATATTTGTTGGTAAATTCTTGAGGGGGAAAAAAAAAATAGTAATAAGAAGAGCTAAAGGCAAGTGGAATGAATATTTTATGTTGATCACATATAGAATCTTCCCCATTTGCATTTGCTGCTGTATGTGTGGAGAAGATAACTAAGAGGGCTATGAAAGTAATGCCTCCTATTTTATTATGTTGGCCCACAACATCAAGCATGGGTGTTAGTGGTGTGGAAGTAGAGGCTGAACATTTCCACCAATATACCATTAAATTTTATTGTTGTGTGGCAGGTGGCAGCAGAGGAGCAGTTAGACAAAAAGTCATTTGACTTGGAAGTGCATATGATGTAAAGATGCATAACTGAATTCCTCCATGCAGAGAACATTGCACCTATTGACACTCACGGATGCTTTCTGAACATTTATGTAGACCAAACAGTGGATGTTAGCATAGTGATTTTGTTGATGGTGCATTTCAGCAATAATGCTGTCATAACCAGCTGCGAAACAGCGGGTCACGTCCTCTCATGCAAATTTTTCCAAGTGCAGCATACTGACTCTTTTTCATCATTGGATAAAATGCATAGCTAATGATGTTGTCTATGTTAAAAAATAGTGTTCTGTAGCTAAGTATTGGTTCTATCAAGTAATGTTACTGTGCTCTTCATGTCTGTTGCAGTTTCCACAGAAATAAACAGACATTACTTTCAGACTGACCTACGTAGCTATGGAAGACAACCTCACTTTATACACACAGTCCTTCCCAGAAACAATAGTGCTGAACAACCCCAACTCTCAGCTTTCCCTCATAGGAGAGTTGCTCCAGACCTCTGGTCATTTTCAAGGCCGCCCTTTGGATCTACTCACACGGGTCCAAGACCTTTTTATGGGTATCCCAGAGGTGAAAACAGGTGGGGTCTCTCAAGTGTGGAGTGGAGGAGGAGAATCTCTTCCTCCAGCATGCTGGCCATGCTTCTTTTGATTAAGCTCAGGATACAATCGTCTTTCTGGGCTGCAAGCGCACATTGCCAGATTGTATTCACTTTTTTGTCCACTAATACTCAAACTTCCACAGGACTATTTTCAATCCATTCATCAGTCAGCCTATATTCATGTTTGGGATTACCTCAGCCCAGTGCCAGACCTTGTACTCAATCTTATTGAAATCCGTAATGGCATCTCTCATAGTTTATAAACTATAGTCATAACAATTGTGACAAAGATTGTCTTTCCTAATTTTACCCATTCTTATCTAATTTTGAAGTAATCACGCTACATGGAAGACGGGAAATTACAAACATAGATATCTATTATGTCATATCCTTCCTCTTTTATGATAAGTGTCTATCAGTGATTTGTATCTGATGTGGTCTACTATAAGCTCTCACACCATAATTCAGTACAGCTGTTATTTTATATATTAGGTTTTTCCCTTGAGCGTACATTTGTCTTTACTGAAATTTCTTGATTTCAGATATTTTCCCTGTGTTTTGATTATTGTGAAGTCTAAGCCTGTCCCCCAGTGGTATTTATTATGTAACACAAATAGATTAAAAATATTGACAGACTCGGAATCAAAATCAAAATGTAAAAAATCACTTTATCTAGCATGTATCTAGCGTATTATCTGCATATAAGACAAAAACATTTTCTGTTTTATTAATGAGATAATTAATGAAGCTATTGAACAGTGCTCAATGCAAGAGAAAGCCTTCCCAAACTGTCAAAAAATCATTTGATATCTGCTCTTTGAGAATTTCTCTGAGTATTTCTGTTCCTTGCATTGTTTTCTACCTCCATAATAATTACCTTATATCCTATGTCTTAATATTCATGGAAATGTCATGCCAAGTTATCTAAAAACTCTGTACAAGGCATGTTAAAATGAATTGTGTGTTTTAGAAAGAACATCATTGTATACTCCAGATTATGGTTTCTAGTAGCCCTTTTTACATTTCTTTACTTATACATTTTGCTACTAACAATCCCATAATTATTCCTAAGCACAAGTTTTATACTGTTCTATTTAGAGATCAGTTAGTAATGTTGAGTGAATTAGATCTCAGTTTACTGAAAATTACTTATCATTCACTATGTTTTTGCTAATTGCATCACATAGATTTTTTACTAGGTGTTTTTTGAACAAAACACTGAAGAAAAGAAAGTGTAACTGAAAGAAATCTGAACTTGCTATACAATTTACAACTAATATTTTTTAAAATTCTGATTGACATTTGAATGCCTTAGTGTTCTTTCTAAGCAGTCAAACAGTGTTTAATGAAGTGAAATAACTTGAAATTACCTCATAATCCCTGAGAAAAATATAAATAGTTCTCTTTTTCTGAAAATTTCCTGACTCTTCTTGTCAAGAGTATTGACAGTAAAACTTTTGAAGAGATAAATATTTAAAAGTTTTAAAATCTTAACTCCATACTGAAGAATGAGATTTTTTTTACAATACATAAGGGAGATAATGCTGTGGGAAAATGATTTTTTCCTCACCTCAGGCAAAGATTCCTGTAAAGTTAAAGGTAAAGTGATCAATTTTTCTCCTTATTATTTCTCCTATTAGCAGCAAAATATACTGGTACTCGTATCAACATGATTGAATGATATAAACATCATTTAATACTGCTAATGGTATCTAGTTAATGGAGGGTAATGGAGCAGAAAATAAGTTAATTACTGAAAAGCTGGAGAAGAGATGCATTTAAATTCTTAGATTTGAAAATCTGAAACAGTTGAAATATTTGTCTGTACAGTGCAGGAAAAATTATTAGGAATTGTGCACTGAATAATGATCACTTAGAAATGCCCTTTCCCTCTCCTCTCCTCTCCTCTCCTCTCCTCTCCTCTCCTCTCTTCTCCTCATCTCCTCTCCTCTTGAAGTTTGAGAAGAACTTTACTTCTGGGTTTGTGAATATGTTTTTAATGTATTTTAAAAGAAACATTTTTATTGTCCTCCACAGTATTGGTCGTCTTCAATTTTAACTTAAGTCACTCAACTGAAAAGTTTGATTTTCTCATGAAATTCATCCTGAATTATTGCTACGGTTGTTCTGTATCATCTTTAATCTCAACTGAATGAAAAATTAAGCCAAGACACAGAGGTCTATGCTTTCGATTCTACTCTTAAAATCTGAACTAGTGTCTTTCTTCAGTGAGCATCCTGAAAAACCACACTTTTATTTTTTTATTCTATGATTGCTCTGCATTAAGGCTAAGACTCTACTGAGGCAAAATTTGACTGTATCTTGAAAAGATGAGGAAAGCCAATATGAGAAACTATTCTCTCTACAGAAGTGCTTTAGAATACTCCTTGCAGATTTCCTACAGTTTTGTTGAAACATCAGAACTTAACAGCATTTCTTAAATCTGAATATGTGATTTGGGAACTCTCATCTGCAATCTAAGTGATCCATTTTTTTTCATGGCTCCCCTTCCCTTCCTTTTCCCTTTCCTTATGTCCTCCTGAAGTTTGACTTCAGGAAGATAAAGAATGCAGATATTGACTCTGGAAGGGAGAAATGCAACCTCAGTTTCTTATATAGCTAATCAACAGGGGTTAGTGACTCTTTTGGGTAGAAAAACTGTCTCTTTGCTGACTTCCTATAACATCTAGGTTTCTGCGAAGAATTGTTGCTGCGAGTGATAGATATATATTTAATGATTAAGGTTTAATTTCAGATGAATCAATTGTAAAAATGAAAACATGATTTTAATACTTCATGACCAGTGGAACTACTGATGAAGCAAGTAGATGGAATGTCAGTGGCAAGTGTGACATCAGGGTTGAAATTATTATGAATCCAGGAAGCAGCTGTAGTAAAGTACAACATAGAAATATAGTTACAGAAAACTTAAATACTTCTACAGTCAGGCTTGGATTACGTTGAGTAATTGCAGGGAAAATGGCTGAATTAATCTGAATATATATGTATATATATATATATATATATAAATTTATATATACACACACATACACATTGACTGCTCCAAAAGTAATGTCTCTTATTTATTTCCATGGAAATTACAACAGACACAGAGTACAGTAACACTAAATGATAGAGCACATTTGCAGCTACAAAACACTGTTTTTCATAGTCATCACCTTTAGCTATGCATTTTCATCAGCCATGAACAAGAGACTGCATGCTGTGCTCATAAAAATTGACACAAGGTGAGATGAACCACTGTTTCACAGCTGCTATGATAACACTGTTGCTGAAATGCACCACCTGCCACCTCACTGTGCTATTATCCACTGCCTGATCTCCAGAAACATTCAGCAAGCATCCATGAATGCTAATAGGTGCAATTTTTTCCACATGGAGGAATTCCATTGTGCATTTTTTCTTCCTACACACTTCTATGTCATATGTCACTTTGTCAGACTGCTCCTCTGCTGCTTTCTGTTACATAACAATAAAATTTTATGGTATAGTGGTAGGAATGTTCATTGTTCACTGCCATACAATCATCCACGTTTGACAGCATGGGCCAATATGATAAAATAGGAGGCATTACTTTCAGATCAACCTTCATGTATAAAATGTTCAAATCTAGTACACGAGGCTTAGATGAATTAAATCACTATGAAATAGTGAAGTTGAAATCTAGTGAAAATGTGTATATTGCATAGTTAAAGGTCAGTGCATATATTCCACAACTGACCATAAAAATGTCTTGTAGCGCTCATAGTAAGTATTTGAAGGAATAAAAACAAACAAACAAACAAACAAACAAAGCAAGACATTTGATGCATGAATAACAGAAATAAATGATAGTACACTGCTTAACAACAGAATTTGGGTAAGAAATTGGGAAAATTATTGCAGCAATGAAGGAAGTTAATGGAGTATATTTCAGATCTTTGTGTAACTCTGCTGTTGGAAATATAGGATGTATGTGAGTGAAAATTGTGATTTAGCTAATGACAGCCAGTGAACCCTAAAAAGTATTTGAATATATAATTATGCATGTATACTAGACAATTAAAAAAATACCTTGACCCCAAATTCTTCTGAATAACTTAAAATAACTCAATAAATAACATAGAAGGTAATCTGAAACACCACTATTTTTCCCTTCTTCACAAAAACAGGCTTCATATGGGATGTTGTGCAAATGTACAAGAAGGAGACTTGAGTGAACTTTAGTCATAGGCTTTCCATTTGAAAGACATATGATTCACAGGACACTGATTAAAGGAATGAAAATTCTGCCATAAACTCAAAGCTTGATAAGTATTCAAGTTCATTAAATGACTCAACAAGTAGAATTAATATCTTGCGGATTACTCTAGTTGAAACAGAAAGCCACTATAAATCTTCAAAGATAGTACTAATAGGCTGTCTCTTAACAGTGAAGGCTAAAATATGAGCTGAGGAGTTTTGGACATACTGTAATCTGGAGATAACTGCACCCAGCAGACTGTAACAGAGAGAAATACAATTCTCTATCCTTGCTGCTAATAAGATATAAAATACATAAAAAACAACAACAACAACAAAGATGAAATAAGGTAGTGAAAGTTATAGTAGCCATTAGAAAATCAGTAACAGAAAAACTCAAGATGAAATACATTAATTGCAGAGGGTTAAACTCTGTGTCATACATTGTTTTATTCTATGCTATCTAGTGAAAAAGATTAGCATAGGACCTGACTGATTTTTTAAAACGTTTTCAGAATATCTGCCAGATCTACCCTGCTAGTAATGTGTGAAATTAGTGTTCTGTTTATATTTTAGTCCAGGCAAAATCAGGATTTTTTTTCATACACTAATTGTACACTATCTAACAATAGTTTGGTTTTGTTTGGTTCTGAAAAAATTCATTAATTTATAGTAAAAATGAAACAATTCTGTTTACAGGAATGCGGTGGTATAGCAAAGATAGGCAGCTAAGCATCATCACTCTGCTCTCACACTCCCCCTCCTCAGTGAAAGAGAGTGATAACATGATAAACTCTCCCGAGTTGAGATAAGGAAAGAGAGATTTTCCACCATTTACAGTCATGGGCAAAACAGACTCAGCATAACAGGATTTATGTATGTTTTTTACCTATTTATAACATATTAAAGAAACATTAAACTAAAAGAAAACTAAAAACATCCTCTTTCCTCATCTACCCTCTTCTATCTCCCCTAGCAAAACAGTGAAAAGCAATGGGGGCTGTGGTCAGTTCATAACACTTTGTCCCTGTCACTAACTACTTGATCCTCACTTTCTGCCCCTGCTCCAGCATGGGATCCCTTTCCTGAACTGATCCCATCTGGGCTCCCCACAGACTGCAGCTCCTAAAGCACTGCTCCAACATGGAACTATATTATGGATCTCATTTTTCAGGATCAGACAATTATAGTATTGTTACCTCCCACTCCCCACTATCAAAATCTTGCTATATAGATTCAATGCAAGGAGCAGCTTAGATACTATTCATTATGTGTGATCACATCTCACCTATCCAAAACTTTGATATGGGTCTGAGTGACCTATCTTGTATTTTCTTATCTAAAATTACTTCTGTGTTATTTTCTGGTGATGTTTTTTGCTTTTACATTTATCTTCAAATCGTACATGCTGAGATTGTGAAAGTGTCAAATTTCTGGTGTGTTATGCATTTAAGCAGGAACTTAGAGAAATACATTAATTTGAATTCACCTTTGTTTCTCTCAAAATTTCTACTTTTGCCATTTCTGTGATATTGGTTGAACTGTAAATGAAGATCTTGGAAAGTCTTTTTCACAAAATGTCTTTATATCCTATTAGATAATCTAAATTGTGTCACTTCCATTGCTAGAATGATTTACTGGTAGCAGCAGAAGTTACTCAGTTTTTCATAATAAAACTGAACAGTGATTTTACAGAATTTATAGTTCATCGTAGCAACGCATATTGCTGTACTGTTACTATAGCCTTGAATGAAAAATTGTTTTATCTGGCAGCTGAAGGCGATCTCTCTAACACTTCATTATTTTTTTTTTCAAGGTTAGTATTTAGAAAGAAAGCAGATTATATTAATCATAAATAGAACCTATTTTAAAATAATCATTAATTATGTTTGGCTTTCCCTTATCTAAGAATTTTCTTTTTTATTGCTAATGTATACAGCTTTACGTAATATTATTATGATACAAAGATTTTTATTTAACTGTGTGACTTATCCAAGTATGTAGTGATGTACATCAGAATATTTAATATGTTCCAAATTGCTTCAGCAATTATTAAATAGATATCTGAGAGTCTTGGTAAATTGCTCTCTGAAGATTTCCATTTCTCTCTATTGACTAGAAAGATACCCAGGGTAATACTGACTTAGAGGTATTGTTCATTGTAATAATAAGAATAGTGTAAGAGCTGAGCCCCATCTCTCACTTTCATCATTTTGTGTTGCGCATATATTCAGGTTCATACACGCCTCCCTCCCCCATACACACACAGAGAAAAACAAAAAATAAAATAAAATAAAATAAAAAAGGAAGAAATTCAAGGCATTTGCAGAGTATTGTCAAGAATTTGTTCAAAATATTCCTAGATCCTTATACAAATACATTTACATCTTTAACCCATGGAGATTCTAATTCAAAATATCTATTAACATGCGCTCAGAGTAGATGCAGGATTGCTTCAACCACGTTCCACGTTGGCCAAAATTTATGCGCTTTTGAGCCTAAGCTAATGTGCTTTACTTTGGATACTGCTTCAGAACAAAATCTGGGAACTGACATCCCTGAAGGTCTATGGTGAAATCTTGAGTTCTTTTAAATCTCTGTAGACTTTACTATGGGTTTAGATGTTTCTTTTTCTTCTCAAAGGCTATTCAAAAACATACATACTTGAGAAGAATACTGAAATTGTTGTTGAAATGCAATGTACAGAATGGTCTTGAAAAATGTAACACACATAATATTGGTTGTTTCTAAAACAGTGTCATATACAATATAAAACGTATCATTATGCAAATCCAAGTCCCATTTGTTGCTGACAAACAATAAGAATGTTAATACTGTATGCAAAAGAGAAGTATCAAAGAAAAATAGGAATAATATAGTTTAAAAAAATAGATAGAAAGAAGTAAAACAAAATTGTAAATAGATGAAAAGATTCAAATGTTTTCACTACTAAATTCTGTGCTAAAGATGAACAGAACAGATATTATGTCCATTCTGAGAGGAAAGTAATCATCAAATAAGAGCTCAATAATAAATTTTCTGCTAGATGAAAATTTGCATAGCATGTAATTATAGTTTGCAAAGAGTGCCGCATGATTATAATCTGAGAACATCAAGAAATATTTTATGTTTGTCAGGTTTATAAAATAAATCTCAATAATATAACAATTGATTTTTTTCATTTTTCAGAATGAAAGAGTGAATATAGATGCTAAAATATAAATAGTAGAAAAATCTAGAGAAGTTTTAATTACAATGTTACTATTGGTAGAGCTGTTCTTGGAATACAGTATGATAAACAAAGTCAGAAGTCAAATAGTACATATTATTTTTGATTAATACTGCATTCTGAATAAGTGCTTCAATAACATATATATATATATGTATGTTCAAAGCAACTTACTGAATAAATATAGCTTTTCAAGTACAGAATTAATTTGCTAATGGGTAGGTGTCATGCATTTCTAACCCAGACTTAATCCTGGCAGCAGTGTCTAAGAAGTAATTGAAATCAGAATCCACATAGATAGTAAGAGAAGGGAAGGAAAGATAATCAACAGAGAAGAAGATTATTCCTTAATCAATTAAAATAGACAAATAGTTGAAATTAGTTGCATTTTATAAGCTGTCAGATTTAGTGTGATAGAATGAGCTTGAAAATACAGTAGGTTAGAAAATACTGGAGTTGTGTTTACGATGTTTAGTCCTTCCCTGAAACCTCAGCTTCTAATGTTGTATGATTATTGAATGCCTTGGTAGTATCAGCTTATATGTAGGTATGTTACCTTTATGCTGCAGAATTTTATGTGAAATCCTTCAGGCTACATATTCAGAAGTTAAATAATATATATATAGGCTGCTTCTTTGGATCTGCTTCCTTGTTTACAGTATCCTGATATTGTGGAAGGTAAAGGGGAGTTCTGGGTTCTATGTGATGAGCTCTACGGTCTTGTTATATAAAACGTGATTCAGAGCAGTTCATATATACATAAGTGCATGTGTGTGTGTGTATCTTTCTGAGCAATTTTGCTTGCATTTTGCAAATTACTGCTAATGAAGAAATTAGAAAAAGAATTCCCATACAAGAACAGTTAGGGACAATGACAAATATTTCATTGACTGTAATAAACCAGTAATAATTACACTCTAGGATGAAAATTGGTAATGAGAGAATCAGACCTGTAAGGGAACTTCTGGATATTTCATATTGTTATCAGTAAGAACTGCCACAGGTCAGGCTGGACAAGGCTCTTAGCAACTTTAGCTGTAGATGTTCCTGTTTATTTTTGGGAAGCTGGACTAGATAGATCTTTAAAGGTCGCTTCAAACAAACAATTCTATGATTCTATGATTCTAAGGCCAAAGTAATACTGAAAGGACTAGGAAGGAAATAAAGCTAAAAGACAATTAGAGAAATAAGAAAGAAGGGAAAAAGGAAGGAAAAAACCACAGTAGACATCAGTGGATATCTTTGCACTTTGATTGCAGTATGTGTGGGTTCTTGTTTGTTTGTTTGTTTTTCCTTTTCTCTGTTAGAAAAATTGAAATGTGGCATTTGAGTTCAGCATAAGTTAATTGAATCTTTCTCAAAATTTCTATTAGAATGACAGGATCTTAGAATATCCAAGTTGAAAGGGACCCACAAGAATCACAGAGTCCAGTTCCTTGTCAACACAGACTACTCAAGTATTAGATGACACTTCTTAGAATGTTTTCCAAATGTTTCTTGAGTTTCAACAAGCTTGATGCTACAAACATTTCCATAAGGAGCCTTTTCCAGTGCCCAGCCAATTTCTCAGTGCAGAAAATTTTCCTAATACCCAACCTGAACCTCTCTTGATACAGGTTCGTGCTGTTCTCTTGAGTCCTATCACTGGTGACCAGACAGAAGAAATCAGTGCCTTCCACTCTTCTCCCCTGTTGAGGAAACTGGAGGTTATGATGGAGTCTTCCCTCAGTCTCCTCAAAACTAAACAAATCAAGACATGTCAGCTGATCCCGCCCCATATGTCTTGTGTTCAGGAACTTTGTTGCCCTCCTTTGGACACTCTCTAATAGTTTTCTTTCCTTCTTATATTGTGGAGCCCAAAACTGTGCACAGTACTTGTGGTAAAGCTGCACAGCTGCAAAGCAGAGTGGGACAATCCCTTCCCTTGATTGGTCAGCAGTGCTGGACTTGATGTACAGTTGGCCCTTTTGACTACCAGGGCAAATTGCTCATATTCAACTTGACTTTGACCAGAATCCCCAGATTCTTTTCTGCAAGATTTCTTTCATCCCCCCAAGTCTGTACACATATTCAGGATTGTCTTGTTTCAGGTGTAGAATCTTGCACTTGCTGTTGTTGAAATCCATGATGTTCGTGATTGTCCAGACCTCCAGTGTGTTCAGATCTCTATACAGTCCAGGGAGTCAACAGCTTTTCTGAATTTAGCACTGTCCTCAAACTTGCTTAGTATACCTTAAAGTCTTGTATCCAAGTAAGTGACAAAAATATTAAAGAGAACTGGCCCTAAAACAAAGCCCTGCAGAATCCCACTGATGACTGTAGACCAGCCTGTTGTAACTCCATTTACTATAACACTTTGAGCCCAACCAGTCAGCCAATTATTCACTTATTATTATATGTTTTTATATATCTGCATGCTGGCCTTTCTGTCCAGAAGGATGTTGTGAGAAACATTATCTGCACTTAACATTCTTCTGTAATTTTTTGTAACCTTTCTCGTCTTTTACTCCAAAGTATGTACTGCTTATTTCAAGATAATAATGAATTATGTGTTGCTTATGTTGCAGGAGAAACTGAATGAGGTAGATGATTTTCAAGCATAAAAAATCCTCACAGTGCAACAGTTTTTGACTCTGTCAGCTGCTTCTAGTCAGTCTTCCTTTCACCACAGCTTCTTTTTTCTGTACCTATTCAGGTTATCTCTGTTCTGTTCATAAAGTTTTTGCTGTCTTCTTACTTACTCCGTAGTTCTTCTACCAGGTAAAATGTTATTCATCACTGAAAACAACAACAACAATAATAATAATAATATATAGTGATGTGTTGCCTGAGGAGCTGTGAAAATTTTTGGTTTCTGTGAGCTACTTAGGAGAACAGTGTATCATAAGGTGCAAGCTACCCCCACACTGCCTGTAAGCGCTTACTAATTGTATGGGAACTGTTGAATCACGGCCTGAACCTCTGATTGACCACCTGAGGCAAGCACTAAGTAAGCCATGGGAGCACAGGTGAAGGCCTGGCTCCACCCCTCCTAGACCCCATTTAAGGGCTGACTTCAAGTGAGGAAGGATCTCTTCTTGGAGATTGCTCCTTGTGGAGTTCCTTTGTGAGCCTACAACACTGGTGAGTGCCTTTTCTTTATATTTAGCTATTCTTAGCAGCCTAACTTCTCTGTATACCTGTTAACCTTACAACCTGTTAACCTTACATTTGGCAAGGCAGGCTAAATATATATTACAATACAATGATTTTTTTTGGAATATCTATAACTGGGTCAGGGGGGAGAACACTACCCCCCATACATAAAATAATTCCAGGGCAGATCCTAGGATTTCTGGGATCTCCCTATTATGAATTATCCACCATTATTGAAAAATGTGGTCCTCTGTGGATTATGGGGAATATCTCCCCATTCCATATGGCAGAATACTTTCAGGGATTAGATAAAGATATATTAACTACCAAGGAAAGGCAATTAGCTGCCTCCACAATGGAATGGCCATTACTGAAAGCCTTAAATCAGACTGAAATAAGAGCAGCCACTTTGGAAACAGAAAAACAATTATTAAGAGACTGTATTGAGAAATTAGAGCAAGAACTTAGTATATTAACGGGAAAAAAACCTTCCATGCATTTCCCAATAGGTCAAATACGCAATATTTCGATAGATAATGATCACATTTTAGAAACAACAAACGTGGTGGAACAGGAAAATAAAACTTCTAAATCAGATTTAGAGGCTCCACCTGTGACGGATTCCCTGGAACTCCGTCCTATTATAACTCAAAAAACAAAAAAAATACAGGATAGACCGGCAGGGGTGCCCCCTGATCAATGGCCCCCTGCCCAAACTCACCTACATGTGACACCCAGGCCATACACACCAAGAGAACTAATGGACATGGTACAACGATTCCGGCAGAGAGCAAAGGAAAGTGTACCAACTTGGTTGTTAAGATTATGGGATTCGGGGGCAGAAGGTGTCATGGTCAATGGACCAGAAATATCTAAACTAGCCACTATGACGACACACCCTGCCCTTAGGCAAAGACTATATGCAGGCATTCAATTTACTGATGAAAATCATTCTGTAATTGATTGGCTAATGGCAGCATGCCGTATGGTTTGGCCAAATAAATCGGATATCCCATTAAATACAGGATTGTGGTCCTCTATGGAGGACCTTCAAAATTACATTCGAGAACTGGGCATAAGAGAAGCAATATATGAGGATTCTTTTGAGAGCCCGGACATGGTAAGATTTTCAGCTGGCATGAGAGATTTAATCTTGCAACAAGCCCCTTCCCATCTATACGGGACTTTAGTGTCTATCTTAAATCCCCTGGTGGCCTCAGAGGCGGTGGTCCAGCAGGCTGCTCAATTAGTGGCTGACCTGGGGGAGACAGAGCGCCTGCGGGCCAGGCGTAACGTTCGAACATTAGAGGAAGCTGAGGTCCTGCCGGTAATTAAAACAAAGAGGCCGGCTATGCGAGCTCCTCAATCGGGACCCGTAAGGGTTTCCCGAAAACAAATGTTTAATGATCTTATCCGGGCTGGGGTTCAATTTGCAAAAATTGATCGCCAGCCCAACCATGTTCTCCTTCAGCTGTGGAGACAGCTGAAGGATAATCAAAAATTTCAAAATTACTCTAGGAAACCAATGATAAGAGTTATAGACAGAATACCAACAACAGCATGGAATTTAGAAGATTTTATAATCCCTAATAGGAAGAAGAAACCTCCTCAGGTGTCTCGGGCCACGATGCCTGAGCCACCGGAGGCAAAAGACTTGGCCCTACCCCAATTTATGGCGTGACGAGGGACGTTAGTCCCCCTAGGGCCTCCAGACGGGACCGGAGGCCCTATGTAGAACTGACGATTTACTGGTCCCGAAAGAACATTCAGAGAGTTATGGCGCTAGTGGATACAGGGGCAGAAACATCAATAATTTATGGAGATCCAACCAAATTTGAAGGTGACAGAGTGATGATTGGAGGTTTTGGGGGACAGACCATTCCAGTCACCCAGACCTGGTTGAAACTGGGGGTTGGGCGTCTCCCACCCCGGGAGTATAAGGTATCTATTGCCCCAGTCCAAGAATATATCCTGGGCATAGATATTCTGTGGGGTCTGGCTCTCCAGACAACAGTGGGAGAGTTCAGACTTCGACAAAGGTGTATTAGTGTCCGAGCGGTGCAGGCAATATTGAGAGGCCATGCAAAGCATGAGCCTATTTGCCTGCCGAAACCGCGTCGGATTACTAATGTGAGACAGTATAGACTCCCGGGTGGGCAAGATGAAATAACAAGAACTGTGCAGGAATTAGAGAAAGTAGGTATTATAAGACCTGCACATAGCCCATATAATTCCCCCATATGGCCAGTGCGGAAGTCGGATGGAACATGGAGAATGACGGTGGATTATAGAGAGTTAAATAAGGTCACGCCGCCTATTCATGCGGCCGTACCCAATATTGCCTCCCTGATGGACACTTTGAGTAGAGAAATAAAAACTTACCATTGTGTCCTAGATTTGGCAAATGCATTCTTTAGTATTCCAATTGCTAAAGAATCGCAAGATCAGTTTGCATTTACATGGGAAGGCAGGCAGTGGACCTTTCAGGTCCTGCCACAGGGGTACGTGCACTCACCAACTTATTGTCATAATCTAGTGGCGCGTGACCTGGCTAATTGGAAAAAACCTGATAATGTTAATTTCTATCATTACATTGATGATCTTCTGTTGACATCCGACTCGCTGGAGGCAGTAGGACAGGCGGCAGATTCATTAACTGCCTATTTACAGCAGAGAGGATGGGCTATAAATCCTCAAAAGGTGCAAGGTCCGGGCCTGTCCGTAAAATTCCTGGGGGTGGTTTGGTCAGGAAAGACCAAAGTACTACCCAGTGCCGTCATAGATAAGGTTCAGGCGTTCCCAGTCCCTACAACACCGAAGCAGCTGCAGGAGTTTCTAGGTATACTGGGGTACTGGCGCTCCTTTATACCTCATTTAGCGCAGCTGCTGAGGCCACTGTATAGACTCACGAAAAAGGGGCAGCTATGGGACTGGGGGAGAACAGAACAAGATGCTTTCCAACAGGCAAAACTGGCAGTTAAACAAGCCCAGGCATTGGGTATATTCGATCCTACCCTCCCAGCTGAATTGGACGTTCATGTCACTCAGGATGGCTTTGGCTGGGGCCTGTGGCAACGCCAGAATTCTGTTCGGACCCCCATTGGATTCTGGTCTCAGGTCTGGCATGGAGCAGAAGAAAGATATAGTATGATTGAAAAACAATTATTGGCTGCTTACTCGGCATTACAGGCAGTAGAGCCAATAACTCAAACAGCAGAAATCATAGTTAAGACCACTCTGCCGATTCAGGGGTGGGTAAAAGATCTGACCCACCTTCCTAAGACAGGGGTGGCCCAAGCACAAATGGTGGCACGATGGGTCGCGTATCTCAGCCAGGGGAGTAGTCTGTCTTCACCACCATTAAAAGAAGAACTTCAGAAGATCCTAGGCCTGGTGACGTATCACAGTGATGCACCAGAAGAAACACTGGTTGCTCCATCAGAGAAGAGTCCCGTTCAGGAGGGAAAATATCCTATTCCTGAAGATGCCTGCTACACAGATGGGTCCAGCAGGGGCAACCCGAGCAAGTGGAGAGTGATAGCATACCATCCCTCCACTGAGACGATCTGGTTTGACAAGGGGGATGGTCAGAGCAGCCAATGGGCAGAACTGCGAGCTGTCTGGTTTATAACCAAGGAATCTGGTGATGGCATCCTGAACATCTGCACAGATAGTTGGGCTGTGTACCGGGGGCTCACTCTTTGGATTGCACAGTGGGCTGCCCAGGAATGGATTATCCATGCCTGACCAATCTGGGGCAAAGATATGTGGTTAGACATACGGAATACAGTAAAACACAGGACTGTATGTGTCTACCATGTCTCTGGTTACCAACCCTTACAATCACAGGGAAATGATGAAGCAGACACATTGGCCTGAGTTCAATGGATTAAGAATTCACCATCTGAGAACATTGCCCATTGGTTGCATCAGAAGCTACAGCATGCTGGTCAAAAGACAATGTGGGCAGCTGCTAAAGCAAGGGGGCTGCCCATACAGCTATGTGACATCACCCAGGCATGTCGAGACTGCGACGCTTGCTCTAAGACAAGACCGAGATCGTTGCCCGAAACAACAGCCCATCTTGCTAGAGGACACAATCCTCTCCTGCAATGGCAGGTCAATTACATCGGGCCCCTCCCTCGGTCTGAGGGGGTGAGATATGCCCTGACCTGTGTTGATACTGTAAGTGGGCTACTGCAGGCCTATCTGGTACCAAAAGCAAACCAGGCATATACCATCAAGGCACTCACTAAACTGATGTCTGCCTAGGGGACACCTCAAGTCATCGAGAGCAACCAAGGAACTCATTTTACTGGTGCAACAATACAGCGCCGGGCAGAAGAAAATAATATTGAATGGCAATTCCACCTGCCATATGATCCAACAGGGGCAGGCCTCATTGAATGTTATAATGGTATTCTCAAGGCTGCCTTGAAGACAGACTCCCAGTCCCTGCAGGAATGGACAAAGAGACTGTATGAAACCCTGTGGGACCTGAATGAAGGACCTCGAGACGGCAGACCCAGTGCCCTGAAAATGCTACAAACAATGTGGGCCTCTCTGCTTAGGATCCAAATTACGGGCACTGATAATCAGGTAAGACCCCAGGTTGGGAATGAAAATAATCTTCAGCTCCCTGCCCCTGGGAATCTAGATCTAGGTACAGACAGAATAAAATGGCCTTGGAAGGTGCAGGTAGGACCTAAATGGTGTGGCCTAATTGCACCTTGGGGGAGATTATTGGAGGTGGGAGGCTCAGCAGTCCCTCTGGTGATAGGTACATGGCCTACAGGTATTGTGGTCAACACTCCAATCTTTATTGCCAAAGGGACCCCCCATCATGTCCCTGTGGCAGATCAGGACACCCCCGTTGGTGCCTGATATAGCTATGCAGCTGCAGACATCTGGCCAAAAGGTATGGTGCAGGCAGCTGGGGCATGCCCCAGTACAAGCTGAAGTGTTGACCCAGGATGAAAATATGGTCTGTATCTTGCCCTGGAGGGCAGACCTTCCCCTCCTGGTACCCTTGAAACATCTGTATTACTCCCCATGAGTCTTTGAGCCTCCAGGACCACTGGAAGGAACAAAATATCACTGAAACGTTCCCGTGTTGCTGCCAGACCATGTGCAACACCCATGATGATTTACATGGGACTGATGGAGCATAAGATGGACATGCACCTCACAACTGCATGCCTCCAGTAACATCATCGAGCACTGGCCCAAGAAAGAACATGAACTTTCATCAATCATCACTCACCTTAAAATTATGATAACATGCATCGCGACGGGGAATTGTATAAGCGTCGCGATGTGTTGTATCTCTGTAATAGGAAAGACTCACCCTTAGTTAACTCAGTCATTGGTTCATGCTGTGAAGGGGTGGAGTGTATGGGAACTGTTGAAACACAGCCTGAACCTCTGATTGACCACCTGAGGCAAGAACTGAGTCAGCCATGGGAGCACAGGTGAAGGCAATTCACCTGTGTGCCTGGAAGGGGTGGAGCCAGGCTCCACCTCTCCTAGATGCCATTGAAGGGCTGACTTCCATTGAGGAAGGATCTCTTCCTGGAGATTGCTCCTTGTGGAGTTCCTTTGCTGAGCCTACAACACTGGTGAGCACCTTTTCTTTATATTTAACTAGTCTTACCAGCCTAACTTCTCTGTATACCTGTTAACCTTACAACCTGTTAACCTTACATTAATGCAGTGACATTTGGTATTCCTTAGCAATATCCACCCAGTGGGTAGCTTCCTGCAGTACTGCAGTATGCTGTCAGAAAACAAAATCTAGACAAAAGTATTAAAACAACTGTATTTTATTGAAGACTTTCTATCTTGAAACTTCTTCCCTATAGCCAAATTTGATTAAATACATCTGGCCTTTTCTGTAAGGGTAATAGCAATCTGACCTATGTAGATACATTTAAGGATTAAGAAGGTATTAGTCTTTTTGGCGAAAGCTGGTGATAACTATATTCTCTAGTATAGTAACTAAAGCATATTTGCAACACTTTCATTTGCATTGCTGGCCTTATTTTGCAGCTAGGAATCTACAATATTTAATTTCAGACCATATGTGACAAATCTTTCATACTTCTATGAAATGTAATAAATCCTTTTGAAAATTGCAAAATTTCTGGCTATTGTTATTCTATGATGTGAATCATAGAATGGAATCATAGAGTCATAGAATCATTAAGGTTGGAAAGACCAAGAAGGTCATCTTGTCCGACCATAAACCCATCCCTGTGATTGCTCTAGGCCATGTCACTCAGTGCAACATCTATGCTTTTCTTGAAAATCTCCACGGACAGTGACTCCACTCCACCTGTTCCAATGTCTCACCACTCTTTCTGAGTATAAATTCCTCCCAGTATACAACCTGAACCTCCCCTGGCACAACTTAAAAGCAATAGACAAGTAGCAATTGTTTAGGTAGTTGTAGAGGGCAATAAAGTCTTCCCTGAACTTTTTCCTCTCTAGAATAAAAAATCCCAGCTGCCTCATCTGCTCCTGATGAGACTTGTGTTTCAACTTTGTTGCCCTTCTTTGGACATGCAAAAACATGGAAAAAGACACATGAGTATTTCACTTGCTGTTCAGCACAGCAGTATTTCTTTTTTTTTTCCTCAGTTTCCCATTAAATGTTACTGCTAAAAGTAATCCATTCAAATATTCCAGAAGTCTGACTTGTTTAAAAGAAAGCAGGATTAAATGGCCCTAAATTAGAGACTGGCATTAGAAATGTTAAAATACTAAGCCTATTTAAGTGGAACTGATTCATACTTTTATTACTATGCTTTTAGAATTGTATCATAATTGTCCTGAGCTTATGCNCGGGCCAAGATGCCTGAGCCATCAGAGGCAAAAGATTTGGCCTTAGCTCAATTCATGGCATTACGAGGGATGTTAGTCCCCTAGGGCCTCCAGACAGGACCGGAGGCCATATGTGGAATTGATGATTTACTGGTCCCAAAAGAACATTCAGAGTTATGGCACTAGTTGATACAGGGGTCGAGACATGATAATCTATGGAGATCCAACTAAATTTGAAGGTGACAGAGTGATGATTGGAGGTTTTGATGGACAGACCATTCCAGTCACCCAGACCTGGTTGAAATTGGGGGTTGGGCATCTCCCACCCCGGGAGTATAAGGTATCTATTGCCCCAGTCCAAGAATACATCCTGGGCGTAGATATTCTTTGGGTCTGGCTCTCCAGACAACTGTGGGAGAGTTTAGACTTCGACAAAGGTGTATTAGTGTCCAGGCGGTACAGGCAATATCGAGAGGCCATGTGAAGCATGAGCCTATTTGCCTGCCGAGAAGGTGCCGGATTACTAATGTTAGACAATATAGACTCCCAGGTGGACAAGATGAAATAACAAGAACAGTGCAGGCATTAGAGAAAGTAGGTATTATAAGACCTGCACACAGCCCGTATAATTCCCCCATATGGCCAGTGCGGAAGTCAGATGGAACACGGAGAATGACAGTGGGCTATAGAGAGTTAAATAAGGTCATGCCACCTATTCATGCAGCTGTACCCAATATTGCCTCCCTAATGGATATATTAAGTAGAGAAATAAAAACTTACTATTGTGTCCTAGATTTGGCAAATGCATTCTTTAGTATTCCAATTGCTAAAGAATCGCAAGATCAGTTTGCATTTACATGGGGAGGCAGGCAGTGGACCTTTCAGGTCCTGCCACAGGGGTACGTGCACTTGCCAACTTATTGTCATAATCTAGTGGTGCGTGACCTGGCTAACTGGGGAAAATCTAATGATGTTAACATGTATCATTATACTGATGATCTCCTGTTAACATCTGACTCACTGGAGGCAGTAGGACAAGCAGCAGATTCATTAACCACCTATCTTCAAGAAAGAAGATGGGCCATAAATCCTCAGAAGGTGCAAGGTCCAGGCCTGTCTGTAAAATTCCTGAGGATAGTTTGGTCAGGAAAGACCAAAGTACTACCCAGTGCTGTCATAGATAAGGTTCAGGCATTCCCAGTCCCTACAACACTGAAGCAGCTGCAGGAGTTTCTAGGTATATTGGGGTACTGGTGCTCCTTTATACCTCATTTAGCGCAGCTGCTGAGGCCACTGTATAGACTCATGAAAAAGGGGCAGCTATGGGACTGGGGGAGAACAGAACAAGATGCTTTCCAACAGGCAAAACTGGTGGTTAAACAAGCCCAGGCATTGGGTATATTTGATCCTACCCTCCCAGATGAATTTGACGTTCGTGTCACTCAGGATGGCTTTGGCTGGGGCCTGTGGCAATGCCAGAGTTCTGTTTGGACCCCCATTGGATTCTGGTCTCAGGTCTGGCATGGAGCAGAAGAAAGATATAGTATGATTGAAGAACAGTTATTGGCTGCTTACTCCGCATTACAGGCGGTAGAGCCGATAACTCAAGCAGCTGAAATCATAGTTAAGACCACTCTGCTGATTCAGGGGTGGGTAAAAGATCTGACCCACCTTCCTAAGACAGGGGTGGCCCAAGCACAAATGGTGGCACGATGGGTCGCGTATCTCAGCCAGGGGAGTAGTCTGTCTTCACCACCATTAAAAGAAGAACTTCAGAAGATCCTAGGCCTGGTGACGTATCACAGTGATGCACCAGAAGAAACACTGGTTGCTCCATCAGAGAAGAGTCCCGTTCAGGAGGGAAAATATCCTATTCCTGAAGATGCCTGCTACACAGATGGGTCCAGCAGGGGCAACCCGAGCAAGTGGAGAGTGATAGCATACCATCCCTCCA